>BGZK01000298.1:0-506709 GCA_005406025.1 Eumeta japonica | reverse complement strand
GAGTTTAAAATGATTTGATTTCTAGCAATGCCTTCTCTGATAGAGAGAGCACAATCAAAAAACTGGCCAAGAGCGTGTCGGACCATGCTCATCAAAGGGTTCCGAAGACATTATTAAAAAGAAATGCAATACAGATGAAAAAAGTACGTTGTTACACTTTACAGGTTTCCCGGATAGAATGGTTATGAGCACTTTAGTCGCCTATAACTAGCTAAACAAGTAGGTATGTCGACTATTACTATTAAACTAGTGTAAACCTAAGTGCATCAGCAAAAGGGCGTATCTTCACGGCACTTACGTCCTTTTGTTGAGAAGCGCAGTTTTTCTACAATAACTCAAGAACAATATATCCGACCATATTCGAAATAATTTTCGTCGAAAGTAATTATTAAGCGTTACTTTCGGTACTTTTTTCATATTTTTTGGACATACAGTTTAGAAAATGTGGGGGGCACAATTTCTGCAACTTTCAGAGCGATTATTTCCGAAATTTTACACGTAATGAGAAAAATGGCACAGAAACCTTAAAGAGTTTTTAAACGAACTATCGAAGTATGTATGGCAGTTGATGTTTCTTAAAAAAAAATTCTCAGCTTCTTTTGCATGTATGGAGAGCCCCCTCTATAAATATTTATTTTCATTATTTAACCACCGAACAAAGTAGCGGCTCATACAAGACGCCTACACTATAAATTTCATCAATACAGGTTTTGTAGTTTTTGAATAAAATACATGTGACATACGGACGGACGGACGGACATGACGAAACTACAAGGGTTTCATTTTTATCATGTTGGCTCGGGAACCCTAAAATAAAAGGATACTGATTTTATGGCGATTATCGTTGTAGATGATGATGATGATGAATGGATACTCGCAGTTATTATTACGATATTTTGTAGATTCTAAAGTAGCCGACCGATTTATAGAAAACGTGGACGTTAGTTTGGATAGCACAGCTGTTTCTTTTAAGTTCAGTATTTTTGCATATCCTCGAAGAACATGATTGTTTGTCCAAAATAATAGCTCAAACATATAACGGCGCAGGAGTCACGTCTTCTGAGCGAAACCAGTGGCCGAGTTTAAATCAAAGAACGTTGCCCATCAGCCCTTCTTGGTCGGTTTTCTGCTCATGTTTTAAATTTGATTCTATCTAAATCATGTTATGACATCGACGAATCAGTGTTATTAAAAGGATATCGATTTAGTTCCACGGCAGCACTAAAAAATGAGTTCACAGCTCATATTACAGCGAATTCACCAAAATATCGCGTGTCGTCTAACAACGGAGGTTTTACGATTCGCGCGTCTTAAATGTGATTTCCAATTAAATCCTAAATTTGAACCGCTTTTTCGCGCGAAACAACCTGAGAACATACAATTATTATGAGATTTGTATGAGAATAATTGATAAACAATCTTTTCACAATTTTTAAAACCGGCCGAGTCGATTGTCGCCGTTTTCGCGTCCAGCGCCTGCGCCGAACGGTTATTTTCGTGTCTAAATAGCCTACACGCCTATTTAGACAATACGCAGGGATAAGGACGGCCAACTGAAATGTCGACCATTTCAATTGAAAGAGAACTGTTGACACAAAATACATTCCAGGATGTTAGAATCACATGAGCTGAAATAAAAAAAAAAACAAGTGTGGCACTCGGGGACTGCCGCGGTAAAGCTATCGCATTGTATTTTTTATCAACTTATGCAATTATAATTATTTATTTATTTTATTTATGCAGTATTTTTTTTGAGGAGGTGCCCTAACGCCGAAACTCTAAGCAGGCATGAGTCGTCAGATTGCGGGGCGAAGAGGGGGATTACGCATGCGCAGTAAAGCCGATACAACGAATGCCACCTAGAGGCGAGTTGCTGAACTAAAGAGACAAGCGTGATATTTCAAAAAAGTCATTAAAAGTTCTGCTATTCATCGATAAATGGCTAAAGTAAAAAGTATCACCGCTGTGCCGGTCAGAGTGGGGGGGTGTTAGGTTATATTCGTAACGGAATTTCTGGATTCGGTCTCCACGCTCAAGGCCCGCGATAGAAGCTATGCAATAGCATAAAAAAAAAATACACTCCCAAAGCCAGGTCTTGTTGAAAATGTATTTGATTATCGGGTCTCTTTCACAATTTTTCAAAATCAGTTCTTCCCGTATATGAAATATTCTAGTCAAGGTTGTATATATACCTCCTTGTGTGATTATCGCTTGCTGTTCTAACCTATGAATGACTGTTCTAAAAAAACCTAGAATACAGTGCCGAAATATCAACAAATTCACCACTACTAACTAGGGTCAACTGGTTGACGAGTTAATCAAACAACTTAATGAATAGTTTAGTTGATCCTGCGTTAAGTTTGCAAAAATATAAAGAGACAAGCACCAATTTAAAAAATAATTTCGTTTCTTCAATTTCACGAGTTTTTTATTTACTATGAGAGGTTTTTATTGTTTTTACATGGTGTTTGTGACGTGCCAAGCGTTATTTATAAGTAGGTAGATGTAAAAAAGTCATAGCAACTGTTAGCACGAATGACGCAAATACGTTATGTAATAAACATTACATTAGGTACCTTACATTACATAGGTACCTTACAGTTACTTAACACATATATTATAATATATAATAAATACATGATTTTAATGAACAATATCTACTTGATTGTTGAACAAAAATTTACTTCTAGAATTATCTATTACTTTTCATATATCTATCATCGTTTTGTGTGACCGCGATTCAAGGCCTAGCCAAAATAACATACATGCTATGTATTATAATCGAACTACGAAACCTTACACAGTCACTTACGCACTTGGCTAGTTTTTTTTTTTTATATAAATTACGGTTGGAGAGAATATTGAGAGAAAACTATCAACATGAGGCCTATGAACATTTCGAAAATTGGAGCACACCCATGCCCCAAATACGAGGTAGCGTTAGCATGTGACGTGAGATTCAGAACGCGCTTCGCGAAACCAATTCACAAAAAGTAACGTCAGCGCAAAACAGAAAAATTATTCCATGTCGAATTATAATCTCTAAAAATGTATATGATAATTAAAATGTGATTGAAATATGGGCAAGGGTTTAAACGTAATTTCTAATTTTTTTATTAAGAAAAAGATAATGTGTATTCATCTTCCAAAATAGTGATCTTAAATTAACTTCCAATACAAATCCTCTAGTTTTATTGTCTTTCCAAAAGACATAATTTCTCATGATTTATTTAGATTTTAGATTTTTTTTTAAGAACAGAATGTAACAAACCATACGTAACGACTAATGTTGTCATCTCCCGTTAAATTAGAAGTGCGCCGTATGATATTAATCGTATGTCCGTCTGTATGTCTATGTGAACGGTTGTATCTGCGAGTTTTTACAGTTGTGGTCGGCATACCTCCAAGAAGAGTTTTGCGTATTAAAAACTGACCTAGCACACACGTATATAGGAGCTGAACAAAAACTGTATTAGTAAATCAAATCGGTCAAAAAATTTGCCGCTGACGCGTTTTTGTGGAAAAGTAATTAAAGATACAAAAAAAAAAAAAATATATATATATATATATTGGAAAGAATTGCATAAAATACAATGATATATAATGAAGTCAACGGTAGCTAACTGAAAATAATAAGACGGTGTGTCACTGCAGGAACAAAATTACCACATGAAGCCGGGTCGGGTCACAAATCCATACTAATATTATAAATGTAGATGGCTCTGTGTCTGTCTGTCTGTCACGCCTAAGCCGCTATACCGATTTTGATGAAATTTGGCACGGAGTTAGTTTGACAACAGGGAACAAACGTAGGCTACTTTTTGTATGTTTTTTCATAGCTCAACAATAGTTAAACTTATTATATGAACTTTAGTGTACTAATGGAGCACACTATTTTGTAATACATAAGTTACTGTCTGATTATCTGTATGTCTACTTATAACTCGACAATGACTTAATCATAATTAAATTTAAAAGATCGATAGAAATCATTGTCATAAAAATTATGAGTTACTGTTTATTTTTTGTATGTTTATTTTATAACTAGAACTTTTAAAATTCACTAATTTTACTTTATTTTGTAGACAATGCTTATCGTTTGCTTTGCTTAGAGGAGTGGTGTCAGCTGGCGATGATGATTGAGAAGGAGGAGGGGAGAGGAAGATATGGTGTGAGAGGGTGAGGTAGAGTGAAACGAAAGAGAGAGTATCAATAACCCGATTGTAACTATATGTTTAATAATAAGAAAGTCATAGTGAATTAGAACGAACGATAAGGTTTTACATTTGTTAGTACTACATCCTATAACAATAATATAAATGTGAAACTTTGTGATGACGTTAGTCCCTCAAATGCGTATAACCGGCTAAGACGGATTTAGATGAAATTTAACACGAAGATAGAATATTTTCTGGATTGTATGCATAACATTTTATACATCCCACTGATAATGGGTTCCGGTGCAATGATTTACAAAAAACCTGAATCGATACCGGAAGCAGGAACAATATCAAAATCGAGTGCCGATTAGTTCGATTGGAAAAAAAAAAGGTCGCAGGATCGGAATACGGAACAAGACGGAATCGAAGATTAAATCGGAAATGAATTTGGATTAGTATTAATGATAGTAAGATAATGCGGAAAATGAGAATTCAATTATATGCCCATGCGGGTGGAGCCGCGGGCAAAAGCGAGTGTAGTATGACATTTGAGCGACTTAACGAAGCGACACCCCGACAGCCGCAGGCAAAACAGACGGCATCAAATGTCTTAAATGTCAAAGAGGTTCAAAATCGATGCCGACTTTGTTAGTCGCGTGTTTTTACGATGTTTACGGTAAAGGGCCGAAAATAGGAGTGAAATTCCGCCCTCCTCCGAACGATCCCGCAACGCTTCGACGGCTACGAGAGAATGACTATACCCTTTTGACTGACCCTAAAGTTAATTCTCGTGTGACGAGGGAGTACGCTCGTGACTCGATAATGCTATTTATAAGGGGTATATTTTCGTTACGTAACAATGTGAAATCTTAGCATTTCATTATATATATATATATATATATATATATCGGATTTTCATATATAGGCTAGCGGTAGACAAACGAGATGGGGAGGAAAAATAGAGTGTTAACGAAAAGTGAAGCCGTTCTGTTACGCCTCCGTGAAACATGTTAGCGAATCTTATACTGAATAAGTTTATTTTTTCATCCATTGCTGTTTTACGAATGTTTTATTTGTAAAGCCGATAAGCCACGCATTCTATGTATATGGTGTTTATCGTTATCGCCATTGTTATCAATCGCTTAATGTGGAGTTTTGGGGTTTCAAAGTTTAATGCAACATGTATTTATGTAATATATTTTATTAAATGAAAATAAATAAATACGAGTAAAAGCAAACACATGCTTTCAGTATTGTTAAAGATTATTTTAAATATTGCACATAAGTCGCGTTTATTTATTTCTTATATTCCAACCTGGAGAATAAATATATGGCATATATTCTTAAGAAATAAGAAATAAATACTAGTCACGCGTCGGAGCTGATATTTACCACTCTTTAGGGTTCCAAACCAAAATGGCAAAAACGGAACAAGTTTCGTCACGTCCGTCCGTCAGTATATCATAGCATTTTACTCAAAGACTACTTGATTTACAATGTTTCCGATTAGTATACGCTCTAACTTGCGGAAAAGAAAATAAGGTTAATTTTATAGACTAAAATAAAATAAATTAATTTTCTGCATGTTAATTTTTCTTTAGTGATTTTTGAATATTAAATTCTTGATTTTGGCCAGTATGCATTTAAAATTCTATAAATATATCTTTACAAAATAATACAATTAACTAATAATTTTTTGTCAGTTAGCTAAATGTGTGACTTTGAGGATATCATAAAGATAATACGCATATAAAATTTTTTAGACTAAAATAAAATTAACAAAACACTAATACGTATTTTTAAAAGATCATATTTTTTTGATATTTTTATGTATAATTCGTAAACTAACACGGTAAGGTTCTAGTATTTTTATTTCTTTTACAACTACAATAAACTACTGAAAGAATTTTAGAACATTTCCAATCTCTAACTCATTATTATGGTCCTCTGAAATAACAGTAAGAAAAGCCCACTGAGGTGTTTTGTATGGTACTTGCCGGCGCGGGGAGGTGGGAAGACATCGAATTTAACCGTTAGTTAGTTTGTGACTTTGTGCTCAAACAGACATGTTACAGAAACGTTTGTTTTCTTTGCGACTATTGCCTGTGATTGAAATGGATCCGCGATCACATCACAGCTACTCTGAGATTGCCGATATCCATTTTATTTATGGATTTTGTGATGGGAAATGCTCGAGCTGCAGCTCAAGAATATTGTTTGAGATTTCCAGGAGGCTTACACCAGACTATTGTAAGTTTATCGACGTTCATCATAGACCAACCTCTTCGAACTGTGACTGTTCAGTTAGATGGACGAGTTCTGGAGGAAATATTTCAAGATTCAACAACGATTACGACTCGCTTCTATCATAGTCTAGGCATACCAAAATCAAATGTTTTTGGAAGGTTTAAGAAGAGAAGGCCTGCATCCATATGATTTTCAAAGGGCACAACATTTGCAAGAAGGGGATGCCATACGACGAAGTGCTTTTTCGACATGGATATTAAGAAAGTTGAGAACCAACCGAAGGTTTCCTAGAAATATTTTATGGACCGACGAAGCGCAATTTAACCGAACTGGAATTACAAATTTCCGTAATTTACAGACATGGCCGGAAACGAACCCCCACAACGTTCGGCTTTCTTTGCTTCAAGTACCATTTAGAGTCAATTTGCTTATTGATGATTATTTAATCAGACGCATTATACTACCACAGATACTAAATGAGCCTAGATTGTTATCATTTATAGAAAATGAATTCGCAGAGATGATAGACAATTTAGAAATGAGATACAGGCGCCGTCTATGGCTGCAACTAGACGGGCGCCCTGCGCATTTTATATTAGGTGTGCTGAATCAGCTAAATTTAAATTATCAATGGATTGAACGAGGATGAGTAGTTGCTTGGCCGCCCAGATCGCCTGATTTACACTCTGTGATGACTAACACCGTGATGAATTAATTGAAAGAATTTTATTTGCCGCTGATAAAATCTGAGCTTTCCCGGGGATGATTCGTCGAACTATATCTGTGGTATTGCGAGCTACAATGTGCATACAAAATCAAGGAGGGCATTTTAAAAATATTATAAACTAATTTTATGTACATTTTCACAAAAATATATTATTATAGAAGCAATTGTCGAGAGAACTGTATTTTATTATTATTTCATTCCTATTTTTAAATTCATGTTCAAATTGACAGAACGAGAAATTTAGTTATTCCGACCAGGCGAAATCAGAATATCAATTTCGTATATTTTTTGAATTATTTCATATAGGTGCAGCTTTAAATTTTATCGTAATTTGTTATGAATAATATGTAGTTTCAAAATAAGAAAAAAAAAATATCCTTAACGACATAGTTTGTGAAATACAGAATAATAAGGTCAAGCGAACCAAAAAGTTTTGGGTATTTTACGACTTTTTATTAACTTTCAGCTTGCAAATTTACATTTGTGGAAAATATTTTTTATACTTTTAACGAAAAAAAAAAATCAATCGACCATCAACACTTTTTAACGCCTTATAAATTTTTAAGAGTTCAGGCGGAAATATTGATAATTTACATTTCCGAAATTCATTATAAAAATATTAATGAATAAAATATATTTCTTATATTTTTATAGATAAAATTAACTCTATTTCCTTTTTCCAAAGTTAGACCGTACACGGATCGGGAACACTGGGTATTGATGAAGTTTATAGTGTAGGTGTCTTATATAATCCGATAGTTTAGTAGATAAATAAGAAAAATACATATTAATTACTCCGAGAGTAGCAGCAATTATTTTTCCCCCTTTATTTTCAAAATCAGATGTCCAAAAATATGAAAAAAATAATGAAGATAATGCTTAATAAATATTTTTAATGAAAATTATTTTGAACATGATCGGAAATAGCTTTTAAGTTATTGCCGAAAAACTGCGCTTCTCAAGAAAAGGACGTAAACTCCATTTTACTAAAGAAAAGTGTGTATGTCAGCTCCGACGAATGACTGAGCTCACTCTTTGTGAATGATTACAAATTACTTGGTATGCATTGTTCAATACTCTAAATTCTATATATTAACAAAATTTATACCGTAATCGTCATTTTTAAATTGAAATAAATTAAAAATATATTTACCGTGGTGTCAAATTTTTACTTAAACATTGAGAATAAAAAAGACAGTCACGCTTGGTTTCTTATGTTCTCTAGATTAAGATTTAATAAAAAAAAATTTTTTTACCAATAAACTCGTCAAAATTTTGTTTATTAAATATCAATTAAACTACACTGAATTAGACAGTGAAATTCAATAGGTTTCTATTCAGATGCATACTAAAGCGAATGAAAAAACACTCGATTAGTGAAGTATTTCGTTGTTATCGTGACCACATACAGGATCAGCAATACAGACACACGGACGTCCACGAAAAAACATTTTAAAACAGTATTTAAAATATGTCCTATAACAAAATGTGTTTTGAAGATATTACAGATATTAAAATCAGTGATTATTCTTGCCGTTTGAGTGCATACATTATTTTACAAGTGCAAATATGCGATAAATAAAGACATTTAAAGTTCAAAAAATCACCGTTTTCGTATGAGAGTAGAGCATTCACTCAAGGCCCGCTTAGAGGCGTGCAATATATTGCTGTATAACTACTATAAATATATAAATATAACAGTAGCGTTGCCAAGAATTCTAAATCTGCAATATAATAATACTTGATTTATAATTAGATCAATTGACTGCATAAATAATTAAACAGTACACGTGCCCTCAATTCCTACATTCCTACAAACAGTCAAAAGGTATCATGGAGCAGGACATTCATTTTAGACTGAGTTTCCTGTTTCAGCCCAGTTTATGTGCGATTTTCCTGCAAGCATTATCAGAAACTAGTTTAATCCCTGAACATAATGCAATTCTAGGATATGTAGTGATATTCTATATATATATATATATATATATATATATATATATATATATATATATATATATTACGATGACTAGCCGCGAGAGAAGTTGATTATGTTCATTTTCAACAGTAAACATATAGATGTGCAATATTTACCTACATATTTATTTGGTTTAGGTCATTTGTATAGTTTACGTCGTACGGTTGCAACTAGTTGTTGAAAACCATAGACAACAACTATGAGGTTACGTCAAAATCTACGAAACGGTGTTAAATAAAACCAACATTCACATCGGTTTTATCCCCTTCTCTCGGGTTAAACGATAAAAATTGTCTATGATAGAGCATACCATTTTTTTTTTGACGTTTGGTGCCTAGAATTACGATCACATTAGTGCCGTTCAAACGTCAAATTGGACGGTTGAACGAATGTTATTATTGAATATTCGCCATAACCATAGATGCTTAAAATGGGCGTTTGTTTAAATTTAACTTACTGTAATAACTTGATAAATGCAAGTATTTTTTTATCATTAACATTTTTTAAACATGAATTATCGAACGATCAAACTCCAACTATCCGATAAGGTTAGGTTGAGTTGGGCTGTATTTATTATGGGTTTTCGCAGACGCAACGATGGCATTCGAGATGATCTCTTAATGACTTACAAGTCGACCTTAAAGCCTGCTTCGACGACACCGCCGCCTAAGAAAGTGCCGTGAAGCGTTCGCAACTGTGTTAGGATTAAATTTTCACATGGTAACGTAATATAGGATTAGAGTTGTATTTTACTATGATTCGAAAATTACCGGTAAACGGGATTTCGGCCTCGATCGCAATCGCATCTCAAAACGATATCAACTTAGACACGGCTAGTGAAAAATACCACAGTAAACCCGCTGGATATATATGTACGGCGGTGTGTTTTAAACTTTCGTTTGAAATACCTAATCCATTGTTAACTGTTAAAGTTAAAAACTAAACGTATCGAAATAAGTTGTTTTAACTTCACAATTGGCACTTGTCTAAGATAATCTCAAAGATATTGATGTTTGTGAGACAAATGCCAATATCTCTGATATTATCGCTATTTTGATGTGTTTAGTTTTTATCCGACTGCCAATGACGGGTATCGTTAACTTTAACAGTTAGCGGTTAACTACTGCAAATGCGAATTTGAAGCACATTACTGATAGCGTTGAAAATATACGAATTGAAAGAACATGTATGTACACGGTACATGTATTGATGCTATCCACGTGTTAAGGTCGAACACATACAGACACACCGGAAAATTAATTTTTTATATGGATATGCAAATAATATAGTTTAATTTTTTTTGTACTAGTGCGGTGTCGCTATGCTGTGTTGTTTTGGATGAATATAGGAACAAGAATGTGTCTTATCGATAAAGTTTATGCGAAGTCATTGCATGACGAATTTTCGATATCTTTATTAATCGTGGATCAATTTATATTCAATCAATTTAATTTATTAAATATCATATCGATTTACATCCTGTCTTATTTTTAACCATCGCTACTGAGTATTTCACAATTTAAATTAAGTACTTAGTTTAAAAAAAAATCCTAACTAATAAAATAATGCGATAGTGAGTTTGTTTGAGTGTTACGTTTGCACGTTTTAACTACTTAACCTATCATCGTGAAAATTTGCATACACGTTGTCGGAGGTTGCTACTTAGTTTAACATATCGATTTTGGTTATTGGTAACAGCAATGGTCAAGTGCGATCAAGTTCAACACTGGTGCAGGATCGAAATTTCGAACAGGACCGAGATCAGAATCAAAACCAGGAGCGACATCGTTTCATGATAAATGAAAAAAACTGGCCAAGAGCTTGTCGGACCATGCTCATCACAGGGTTCCGGAGCCCTTTATTACAAAGAAATGCACTACAGATGAAAAAAGTACGTTATTACACTTTTTCCATGTTTCCTGTACAGGATAGTTGTAAGCACTTTGATCGCCTATAATTAGAGAAACAAGTAGGTATGTCGAATATTACTAAGAAACTAGTGTTAAACTAAAGTGCATCAGAAAAAAAGAGCGTACCTTCATAGCACTTACGTCCTTTTGTTGAGAAGTGCAGTTTTTCGGTAATAACACGAAAACAGTATACCCCACTATTTTCAAAATAATTTTCGTTGAAAGTCTTTATTAAGCGTTATCCTCGTTATTTTTAGAATGTAGAGGAGAAAGGACACAATTTCTGTTACTTTCGGAGCGATTATTTCCGAAATTATACACGTAATCAGATCAGAAACATTTCTTAGAAAACTTAAGTGTTTTAAAAAGAACTTTCAAAATATGTGCCACGCGTTTATGCTTGCTGAAAACAGTTTTTTTCGGCTTCTGTTACATGTATGGAGTGCCCTCCTAGAAGTATTTATTATTGTTATTTAATTACCAAACTAAGTAGCGGCTTATACAAGACACCTACACTATAAATTTCATCAATATACGTCTTGTAGTTTTTGAATAAATTGCCTGTGACATACGGACGTGACTAAACTATAAGGGTTGCGTTTTTGCAATTTTGACTTGGAACCCTAAAAATAGCGCAGTACGTTTGTTTTCGGTGTAAAAACTATCGATTCCTCTGAAACAATTGCATCGAAGTTTAATCGAAGGAGAGAACTGAGACTTAGATCGAGACCGAAATCTAATTCGAGAGCGGGACCAAGATCGGGATCGTCATCGACAACACGAATCGAAAGCCGATTATAAGAAATTAAACGAGGTCATTTTGTGTCCGCGCGGGCGGAACCGCAAGCGAAAGATAGTGCTTATATAGACGTTTATAAAAGAATAATATATATATATATATATATATATCGAGCATTACGGGCCATGCCCATTAACAAGCCTCCCGCGCAGGCGTGCGACACTAACGGCGGTGTACTTCAAACTCTCATTTAAAATAATTAGCTGCTAACTGTTATAGTTAAAAAGCTAAACACGTCCAAACATGTTGTTTCGACTTTACAATTGACAGTTAAGCGGTAACTTTAGAGTTAATGTTGGAGGTGCGTGGGGCCATTTCCAAATGCTAAGTTAACTTTCAAATCCGCCATTTTGGCATTTGTGACATTAACGGTATATATGTAAACGTATATTTTAGTTCTAATTTTATTATTTTCTTAATGATATACAGTAATAAGTAATAATTGAAGTTTTCTTCTGAATGGTGATAATTCTTGGATAAGTGAAGAAAATTCGTGGCTTAATCAATATAACGAGATTGAAATGAATCATAGCTAAGTGGGATTTACTTGTTAATAATAAGTAACATAACCAACTTTTTCATATTGAAATCAAATTATGCACCTTTTCGCAAATGTTCATAATATCGTTTTTTAGAACAACTTTTCCAAAGTAACTATAACAAAGATTGAAAATATACATACTTATAAATAATATAGACAAAACTCTACTAACTGCTCGGCCAGACTGAAGCGCGAGCGCCGCCGCCATCGCATGACGGGTGGCAGTGTTTAATAATTTACCCATAAATGACACTTGATGTTATCAGTAATGTAAAGGTCGCCGAAGGTACTATTACATTTGTTTCAGATTTTCCACATGAGTTCCACTCACCTCTACACACAGAAGGCAGATTATCGCGTAAACGGTACACAGCGCGCAATAGTACTTGTGGACTTGCAGGTTGTTGACTGTAAGGGTAAGTTTCACTATTAAGTCTTAGAGCCGCAATAATGTCACCTCTGTAAACTCCCCAACAATAAATCACGTTTGCATATTCGATAGCAGTGAAATCCATTGTTATTAAACACTTAAACATTAATCACACACAAACTTGTACCAAAAACGTCAATATCGTAAACGTAACACTTATGCTAACAAAATACCTACTTGACGTTGAACTTCGTGTAGTTTAAGAACAAGCACGCATACGCACGCATCCACCCATCGCATGCGTCTGAGTCCTGCGATCGACTGCAAGCCGCAACGTCGAACTGCGGTTGGGTGCGGGAGGAGCGGCATTGTTTTCGTGTTTTTTTCACAAGGTTGTCAGTGTAATTTTTTTTTTGATCATATTCCAAGCTATTTTTCTCAGAAATGGCTACTTCAATGACCATGGTTTCTTTGGAAAAGTTGTTCTATAAAAGGAGATTATAAATATTTGCGGAAAGATATACATGATCAATGCCATGTGATGTACTTGGAAATGTAAAAAACAATATCTAATAAAAATTACACTGAAAATTAGTTGTCACATAAGTAGTGAATATAAGTTTATGAACCATGTTAATTAACGGAAAAATAAAATCCTAAACACGTGACCTTTAATGGACCCGTTTTTAGACGTCATTGATCGTTAAACCGTGAACTCAATTAATAGGTTTAAAGCAATAAAAAAAAACCCTGTTCTAACTCTCTACAGAAAAAAACATCAGAATCGAATAGTTCCTACAAAAGAGCATATAAACTCGGGGACAAATATTAGTATATACAAACTAGCAACTATGAAATCCTACAGTGCGCGTCGCCCAACACGCAATTAGCCAGTTTTTATATTACATATACTGATATTTGTCCCCGAGTTTATGCGTTTTTGTAGGAAATATTTGATTATAAGAATTTTTTTCATTAATAAAAAACTACAGCACTGACCAGTAGCAGTAATAAATTAAAAGTTTGATGGGGAGCAGTTTCAATAATAGCATGAAAAATTATGTGTATGATGTATTGTAAGTAGAGATTTATAACGATCCGCACATTAAAAAATATATTGCGATTTGTTATTTTGTAGGCCTTGTAGGAAACATTGGTATCTCTCCTCATTTTTAGAATTGCCTTAAATGCTGTATTCGTTCTAAATATATTCCATCTGGTTTCTACGTTAACCTAAAATTAAAAGCAGAACTTGTCAGTACATCTATATGCCTTAAGTTTCAGAGAAAGCATTTCAAAATCTACCCTTAGTATATATTTTTTTTGATTTATTTGTTTTCTTGTATATCACCTAGTGTACCAGAAATACGGGTTTTTTTATAAATATTTTCTGTCACAATAGAATCTGAAACCTATTGCATCAGAAATTAACATTAAAATAATATCCGAGGCAACTCGTAACAGAACAATTTTATTATTATGCTATCTTTGTTATCTTGAAATGAATCGAAGCGCCACAAATTGCTTATCTTCTGGTGTCAATAGACATATGTGTGTGTGTGTAATTCTACCATTTACTTTTTTCGTAACCACTTGACACAGTTGTGTCATATACTCTCCGAGTACACATGATGTATCGTTAGCGCTCTTGTGATTTTTCAATGTTGTGAAATTTTTTTTCCAACATACTCAATACTACGTTTTGGGCGCTGCTTTGCCCAAGTGGAAATAGAATAAGCTCTTCCATTCCGACCATTGATTCTAATTTTGATACGGGTTGCAATTTTGATTTTGATTCCATCCTTCTAGCCTCATTCTGGGCTACAATTTCAATTCAATTCTCATTACGGTTTTACTTTCGGCGCCGCTCTCGGTGACCCAGATTCGACCCAAGCTCCAATTCTAATCTTTTTCATAATCAACTTAACTGTATAGAATACATGTATTGTATTTATTATACAAACACACAGCCATTCTAACACTTGACATTCATGGATTCAGTACCTTCATGGGAAATGAAATATACAATTTATATCTAACTATATATTCAAGATTTCATTCAAAACAATAAATCTGGTCGTAAAATAATTAAATGATTTTCATTTTGTTCAAACAAATAATTGTCATTGAATACTTTTTATACAAAATATATAGAAACACATAAAAATTAAAGTACTGAAATCTTTCCGATGTATAATCACAATTTTAACATTTTCGAGCACCACTCACAATACTCTTAATTCACCATCATCCGACAGTTACAATATTCAGCGTAATTGTTTTATCACCTTCAATGGCGATGACCACAATAATGGTATATATATATCATCAAAATATATTCAGTTTCAGTTATCTTATGCCGAAGTGCTAACAAACAAAATGGCCCTCCGGAACAGCTCGGCAAAACATTTACAGTAATTAACGCTCAGTGCAGAGTAGAAACAGAAGCAGGTAAAAATAGAGCAACCGAGAATAGCCGTCAGCACTGTTCAGTTTTAAAAATGAAGATAACGAGTAGGGAACGCTGGCTGGAATGAAGATTAAAGTTCTAGCTATATTTTTAAGATTTTGTACAAAACTATACGCATCTAATTCAATACAATATACACAATTAAGGATGTAACCGGGGATGAGGGGTTACCTCCTCTTTTTTAACATGAATATTAATGTCATTTCATGTAGATTTTTGTTGTTTTATTTTCTTGAACCCCCCCGAACTAAAATCTAGCTGAACCCTTATACTTGATCATCGATTCAACAATGTACACTTAAGCACTAGGTGTAGAGAATAAGGGTATCAAATATAAGAGTAATAATTGGTACACTATTTTATTTATCAATGAGTACTGGTTAAGGTATTATACATTAAACAGATAAACATTTCTTAATATCATTGCATTAATGTGATAATCGTTGATAGAATTTAAATAGTTTCCATTAAAAAATTACTATGAATTGTACACAATCCATATAATATAAATTTATGAACATTCATAAATCATTTTGAAATTGAAATTAACTGTATAATAAAGAAATAATAACTAAGAAACTTGATCTTCACAAGAAATTTATAAAACTAATGAAAAAAAAAACATGAAATTTGTGATATTCCTATACATATAAATCACAAAGCCGGCCAAGTGTGAGTGAGACTCTCACATGTAGGGTTCCATACCACCAATAAATAACACTACATATTTTATAAAGCAGTTTAGTAAAAAAAACACATATCTTATATGAGGATATCCATTAATTTTTAACTTTATTATATTTTTATTATTTGTTGTTATTGTAGCTATAAAATACACATCTGTGAAAATTTTCTAGTTACAGACACACAAATTGACAGACATCAGAGTCTAAGTAATAGAGTCCCAATGGCACTATTTGGGTATTGAACCCTAACAATGAATTTACGTGAATCGGCTTTATACAAGATAAACCGTTATCTTCCTAAATGTCATTGCTTTATTTATCATATCACAAGTGTTTTTTTTTTTATGTTAAAATTATGCGAAATATTGTTATAAAAATTTTCTTTTAAACACAATCATTTCTGTGAAGAAATACCTTTATTTGTGTTAAAACATGCAATATTGCTTATGTATTGTAATAAAATAGGATTGACCATGTATCCAAGTACAAGAGATTATGAAAAAAAAATTATATCAGGTATTGAATATCTATATGCTTGGAGCTTCCTATAATGTCATTTTAAACAAAATTTTAATGGATAAGTATAGCGAGGACACCACAATTATGATATAGATGGGGAATATTTTGGGTGCACGTTGACCAGATATGATCGCTTCTTTCCTTTTCGTCTTTCAGAGTTAGCTCACCGATATAATCCAAAAATAATCTTCCCATATTCCAATCATTTTCCGGTAAAGCAAAATAAAAATATTCACAACATAATACATTAATGTATAACATGATTAGGCATCATGGCAGTGCCTGTATCCAGTTTTATGACATTGATATATTAAAAATTAATTTTGTTCTGACTAAGTATAGGATAAAATTTGGTTCTAACCAAAGATAGAATATTCCTATTCAAATATTTTAGATGACATTTGGCTAAGTCGTTAACTTGTAATATTGATTCTGTTATATTATTGAATAGAATAGAGTAGTTACTAAAGTGACTGTAGGTCAATTGAATCTGGAGGCTCTGTTGCGAGTGCTTTGGAGAGCTTCATGTATTCTGTAATAATACACCAATCATTTAACCCGGATTTAAAGGAGCTGCGTTGACAGAGAGAGACCTTAAGTAAACCGAAATAAACTGGGGTTCTCTCGGCAAAAGGGAATTTGTAGATTCTTGCTCATTCAATTTTAATACAATAATTGTTAAGAAACCAGAGATTAGTTCTAGTACATTACGGACTAAATCACTATTGCATCAATTCAGCCCTAATGTGACGATTAGAAAAAATAATTTAAATTATTGTACATATTCTCAAATTTGTGCACCAAAATATTCAAAGTACGAAGACTGAGCAGCTGAAAGTTGTACATTTGGATTTGCCTTTAATAAATGTTTTGATGATGGTGTTTCCTGTTCCGATGAAAGAAAGCAAAGCTATTCCCATATTCAAAACAACAGTAAAAAAAACCAATATTAAGTGTTGCCAATATTAAGTAAATTTTTGAAAATTTGAACCTAAATGAACTTGTACTAAATTTTTACAGTAATAATTGAATATCCATAAAACAGTTCGGTTTCACGCAGGATCGTTCAAAAATCAATACTGATGTTGAATTTACTGGCAAAATTTTTGAAGCCTGGGAGGATTCGTACAATGCGATGGGAGTATCTTATGATCTCTCTAAAGCATTGCTTGTTTAAATCACGAAACACTGGTCAGGAAGCTACATCATTATGGACTTATGGGTCATGCACTCGACCTTCTGACATTATATTTGATTAACAGAGTACAGAAAGTCGATGTCTTCTGACATCTGGATCCATTATCTGTATTGGGGTGCAACAAGGATCAATCCTTGGTTCTTTTCTGTTTTTAGTTTATATTAATGATCAAGCCTTGTTAAGGATGTTTATGAGAGTACTGTTTGCAAATAATACCTCTTTATTATTCAAAATTCAATAATTTATTTTTTAATAGTAAAAAAACAGAATGTGTCAAATTCTTACTTTCAAATGCAAAAGATGGATCTGGTTCTATTTTAATAAGAAATAAGAAATTAGAGCTTGTTGGTGTTACTGTATTGCTGGGAGTTACTTTAGATAATAAACATCAATGTGCTCCCCATATTGATGAGTTGGTGATAAGACATAGTTCTGCCGTATATGTCATTAAAAATATAAGAAATTTGTCCTACATCCAAACCGTCAGATTACTTTATTTTGACTGTTTCCATAGCTTGATGTCATATAGCATCCTGCTCTGGAGACCTACTGCGGATATTCACAGAATTTTCATGTCACCATTGTGGGCCATTCGCACGATATACAAGCTGACACCTCATACTCCTCTTGGAAGTAAGTTTAAAGAAATTGGAATTTTAACTGTGAAATAAAAATATTTTGAATTTTGTCATTTTGAATACATCTAAATTACTCCGACTAAGGATTTCATGCAATACACTACTTTGATATATGCCCAAACAAACAGAAATTCACTGTTATCATATTTGCATGCATGGTACACTATTCATTGTTGACTCACTGTAGTTCATTGATAAAGTGCTGTTTTCTTTCAGGTGCTAACCACGTGTGAAATTTATGTATATGTGAAAAACGCGATTTATCAGACTTTGTCTCGGTAGAAATAATGTTACATGTATATTAGTCCCGGGTATCATACTTTGTCAAGGCTCATCTATTCATCATCGTAATATTGTCAATTATATGGTAACCAAAGTTATCTGTACAGGATTAGAAGTTTACAGAAACAGTATCGGCGGATGTCCAAAAATAAATATGAATATTTTGTCGAGACGGTGTACTCTATTCACAATGGTGGGTTTGAAGTCTCCATAACACTACCTGGTTATAGTTATTTCAAAATCTGACCAGTTGTACTAGCTGACCATCGTTCATGGTTAAATAACTTCATAATACTTATGGTAATTTATAAAATTGTTTCTCTAAGTACAGGGATCCAGATAGGTGTGAACATTTCATTCAGAATTGTTATTGGATAAAACCTTATAGAGTAGTGTAGATGTACTGTTGTATTTTATTTGGGGTAGAACTGATTTTTTTCTCTACACATTTAACTCCTAGTTGTTAATTAAAAATATTATGAAAAGAATTATTGCAAATTTAATATAATACATTTATATATGAAGGTCTGGGCACTGAACTGTGTTAATGGCATTATTTATATATCAAAAAACCGCACGCGTTTTCTACGCAAATTTTTAATACATAAAAATCTTTATTTTATTCATTTAGTAAACATAAAATAAATTTTAATTTTTTTCACTTTAAAACCTAGGTTTCAGTCTAGACTGAAATGCATAACTTTTAATACAAGAGAGAGAAAAAAAAAAAACCAAGATTTTCATAAAATCCCAATAATTACCGGCGAAACTAATAATTATCACGAAGGGCAAATTATAAAATGACGCATAAAATCTTAAAATAATATCAACGTAGTAACACGTAAATGCCCCTCGTAAATTACTCTCCAGTCAGTCAACCGGAGATAAAAAAATCAAGCTAATTCCGAGGTTTACGTCATAGGTAATATGTAAACAAAACATGAACGGTATTTTAACGCCATTCCTTATAGGCGGTATCTTATAACCGTTTAACGACATAACTCAATTCTTACCTTTCCGTTTATCCCCAGCCCCAACACCGTGTTTGATATTTCATAATCTTCTGTTATAGGCGTAGTTTTGGGATTTCTCGTGATATTCATGATTAACTCTGTATATTTGAGGAAACATGCACCAGTATCACTGCACGAAGGATAATTTACAGTCTTACAATTCTTTAGGTTGAAGTTTTTACACTGTTCTATTGATTATTTACTTTAATTATATAAAAAAAAAAGCTTAAGTTAATCTAAAATTACGCGGATGACAAATCGCGAACGTTTGTGAATGGTTGAACTTAGTTGTGAAACCATAGAAATACTAACTCGTTCATATCACATCAATGAAGTTTTATGGATACAACGCTTTATAGCTCGTTCATTCGAATTTCCACAGTGTTGCCAGTACAATACAGAAAATGTTGTGTTAATTATTTTGAAAATTAATTTCTTTCGTCGTTTTTAAATTATGTTGAATAATAAAAAACTCTTTTATTAACTTATCAATAAATTGTTTTTTTAAGTACGAATATGTTCATGAACGATATATCATCGCATTCATAGCCAACTTAAATTATGTAATTTTATACGAAGTGATAAAATGATTTAACGGTCGTAAACATTAAAATTTTGTTGAAAATATTACATTAGACATATTTTTTTTAGTTGTAGTGAAACAAGTTGTTCGTTTCATGCCTTCAAAACAGAAGATAATGTGATTCTATTTTATTTTTGTGGATCTGTTACGCAATATGTTTATTAATGAAATTGTCAACCAATTTGTAAAATCTTTTTTTTCTTGAGGAGAGGTTACCGCTGAAGTGCGTCCATTTAGATTTGGTTAAGATGTAATAATAGGATAAAAATAAAAGAAACAGGAACTAACAGCTCAATCAATGCCAGCACACATAAGCAAATTAGTTCATGGCAAGGGCTTAGACAGAATTAGTTTTAAGTTCTAATTTAATTTAGTAAAGGCCTACGAGGACTTTATCTGAGTATACTCAATACTTGGCTTTCTAATTTATAATCTCTAGGACTTTTTTTTTATGCACACTCGTCATACATAGTCCAAAAGATAGTTTTCTGTTTTAGTTATTTTCATTGCCGTATAAATGCATAAATCACCATTCATTTCTTGATCCTTTACTTTCTTATTTTTTATAATAAGCAGGAGCATACCCTATTAACCAGCTTTAAATAGGTAGGTGCTTAGTACTTAGGGAATTAATTATAGGGGCTATGGTTCCCATGCAAGTCACGCATCCATATACTAGCGTACTCATATTCTAAGATAAAGTTCGGTAATTTTGAAAAAATAAATGTTTAATAATTATTATACCTAGCGTGGCGCAAATGCCTCATTGTACCCCACTGCGACTACTGGGTGAATGAAGGTATGGCTACGCCTTTAGGTCATAGTATTGAAAACTACGTATCGCAGTAAAATTGCTATTCACTTGTCAGACCAACTGCAACCCGTATATTTTTTTTGATGTAGTAAATTTGAGGAAAACGTTCTTTTTCATTTAATTTGATAAATGTTTGTGAAATAAATAAAGTCTATGAATAAGTCGTTCAAATTTTGAAAAACGTTAATTAAACCCTTTTTCCATGTAAACAGAATGCAAATTGCGTAATTATTTATAACTATGGATTACTGTTTTAGGATCAAAATCAAAACAAACTGAAATTAGAATTGAAAGTAAGGCTGGAATGAAAATTATGATCGGCATTGAAATTGGAATGAAGAGCGGAACAAAGATTAAAACTGAAAGTAAAGACAATATCAACAGTAAAATCAAAATCAAAAACGGAATCTTAATTAGGATTGACAGCAATATCGATTGATAACAGACAACCGACGTTAACTAAACTGAAATTAAAGACTGCACTAAGTTAATAAAACAAATGTTTTTAAGAAAAAAAAAACTCTTATTCATTTCTATAAAGTACTGATGACTTCCTAAATAAAGATAATTTTATAAATGTGCAGCAGTAACATAATTGGGACATTTAAAGTTATACTTTATTAAATTTTTATTATTATAATACGATTATAAACAATAAAGAAGAAAATTTTCAAACCTATCCTAATAAAACATTATTTAAACGTGACCGCAATAACTTTGTAAATGTAAATTTTGCCAAGCAAAACGTGGTCAATATTCATGTTATCTATAGATTCTTCATATAACCAGTCTGTTACTAGACTGAATTGCTATGAAAATATGTCAGTTTGCATTGAACATAATTTATAATTATGAAAACTAACATGAAAATTAACTCTTTTTATAAAATATAGATGGCGCAATTTACAAAATCGATAACGTTACTATCAATAAAACAACATTAGAGAAATATTTTCTACGATTCTAAATTAAATATCAAATAATGATTACTTCTAAAGGACAATTCGGCAAGAGTCGCCCTAAAAAAATCTATGCAGATCAAATTGGTGGCATATTAAGCACCCGAAACAGTCGAGCTTGAAAAGTAGATGGATGTCAATGAAGCAAGAGAGACATGCAAATGATTCTATTGTGCGGGATATTAATTCGTGAAAATTCACAATTAGTAGCTTCCCTGCAACAAGTGTTATCTTGCAGCATGCAACCCACCTCTGACCCTCGAATCTATTGTTCCACTAAGAATTTTTATCCAACAAATTGAATAGTGATTTGAGAGGATTGGCAGATACGGAACACCTAAGCAAGTGTAAATATTTTATTTAACTTAGTCTAGCAAGTGTCTAGATATACAAACATCGTGCCATGTAGAAATCTATAGTCTCCATCTACCCTTCTGGGAAGTAGGCGTTAGTGTATATGCATATACACGTTTTCTTTCTTTACAAATATCTCTTTTCTAATTTTATACATAATGTGTGCATTTTATAAAGTCGTGTAAAATGTGATTTTTAATTAGGGTAACATAGACAAAGGATAGTAAATTCAATTAAACATATGGCAACATAATAAATATTTAAAACGAATTTTATTTATAGAGAATTGTTAATGATTTTCCGAGTTTTATATTGTTCTTGTATTATATCGCCGTCGTAAACTATCAACCTTGTGAGTTTCAAGCTAGCCTCGTAATTAGTGACAAACGTCATTTTATTTTTCTTTCTCACGCCTGGCAGATGTATCGCTTTCTCTTCTCTACATCGTACTACATTTTGCAGCGCAAATTATTTATTACGGGCGAGTGTCACCTGCAGCTAATTATGAATAGCCGATTTTTAATGTAAGCGAAGAAAAAATAAAATACATTGATTATTTATTACGTGATAAGGTTTTATATAAGGTAAATAACACTCATTTTAAATTGTACAGTTCAGGTTTTATTGAAACAAATAGTTAAAATTAAATTCAAATCTTAAAGTACCTTTTTTTTCGTAGGTTACAATATAACATTTGAAATATGCCATTACCATAGATGTAGAAAAAAGAGAAGATGCACAGTGGCGGATGTTAACGGAGAAAAATGGCTCAAAATGTACATTTTGTCTTTGTCTCACATTTTACGATATCAATTTGCAATGCCAAAGAAAAGTATGGGAAGGAACATTATTTATCATTTGACATGTCAACCGAAATGTCATAAGGTTCATTTTTAAATGCAAAGAAAACAAGTAACGATGATTTTGTTACTGGCCTTCCATTAATAATCTATTTCTCTGCAAAGAACATTTGTAAATTTTGAGAACGAAGCGGCACACATTTGGTACATATAAAGTCGTTCAGCTTATTTTAAAATGTAAAGGACACCTATGTTTAAGCACTACTGTTATATTGAACACAGATTAAATCTAGCCATAAAATATCTAGATAATAGTGTTAAGTTAGCACTTGATATAACCTGTGAAATAAAACTGGTATTGCCAACAAATTAAGTGCAAACGAGAAACAGATACTGTTGCTTTTACTATTCAAACAGTAGCAATTATTTTTACATCATTTTTTCATTGCCTTAGTGTAATACATTATTTTAATTATACCCAATTGAATTCTTGAAATAATGGCAAATGAATGTTAAATTAACAGTTAGATATTGCCTTGCTACCGCCATGTCGTCGTCAGTTTTCGGCTTCTTTATTATCTGTTCTCAAGCGACAGAGAAACGTTAAAACAAAACAGTGGAAAGAGAAAAGGGCACAACACGGGAGAAGTGGCCTGGTCTCGCTCACTGCGCGCGCGCCATTTTCCTTTCGCCGTTTTGGTCCAGTCTTGATCACCGACTTGATAAATTTACAGAAATTAAGATTGGTACACAATGCCGACCCAATGCATGGGAGTCGCATGCAAATGTTCCACACGAAAAATTATATGCGCCGCGGCGATATTGATTTGAACTGTGACGACCGCTAGATGGCGCTTCTTTCAGTTGCGGAGGTGTCGAGGAAAAAATTGTATAGAGGGATATTTTATTTCGGATTACTATTATGTCGTAACATGAACAGTGACCAATTTAGTATGAAGCTATTAAAAAATGTAATAGGTTTGACTGAGAATGTGCTACTAGACTAAAAATATACAGAATCACATAATAATACTCAATATTTCTCACTTAAGGAGTTCATGAAAGTTGCACAGTTTCGTTTCTTTGCATGTGTCCTTACATGTGTTTTTTTTAATTTTTGTCAATGTAAAATAACTTAATAATTTAAATTTCAAAATGGAATTGATATCTTTAAATTACTATAACTATACAATACCTATTCTCTTGGGATCCAAAAGCATTATTTTAATACTCTCCCGAAATATAAACATTTCTGTCCTTATACGAAATGTACCAAGAACAAATATATCAATATAACAGGCTACAAAAAGCAAAATGGCGCATCACATACAGAAAATCGTGCCCGTTTTGAAAGTTTTCACGATTTTCTAAGCGAAGTTTCAACCTGCACTGCACTTGCACGAACTAGTCAAATAAGCCGCCAGCGCATTCTGTGGACACATGTCCTACTCAGACATATTTGTACAGTACAACGCATGAAACTTTGCCGCTGTGAAGTTCGTCACAAAAGCGTCGCGATGGCGTAAAATGGGAACGCGGCGGAGAAGGAAGTGTCGGAGAGCGTAATACCTGGGCAGTATATAATTCGCACCCAATTCAGAGCGGCAAAATTTTGTGCGTTGTACTGCACATGTCGTTTCAGTTAAAAAAAAAAAACGAAAGTACAAGAGACAGACTTTCATTGTCAATCACAGATTTAGGGAAGTAAAACAGAGAGGCAAGTATAGATAACAATGATCTTGTCTCAGTTTTTAATTTAATTTTAATAAGTTTTATAATAAAAATGCCAAAATGAACAGGTTTGTGTCGAAATGGAATCTCCCGTTTACGTCTGGTGAAACGGTGAAGAAAAAAAATCAGGTTTTCAGAATCAGATCAGGAACAAAGATATATATTTGAAATATTGATTTATTTCATTGGATGACAAGTCACAATGTGAAGTCTCGTTCGCAGAAACCATGAAACCTTCAAAATTGCAATGGCATCTGGAAAGAAAACATCGGTCTTTATACAACCTTTAGAATTTTTGAGCATAAATCACTTATTTTGACAATATTGAAAAATTACACAGGCTTACAACGATTTTGGTGCCGGGGATTTTAAGTATGTCTTACATGGTGATATCAAAAATGTTACCGGTTTTTCTTCTATCAGCTCTAGTTCCCGAGATATAAAAAATACAGTTTAAAAAAATATATCTTATTGGTATTAAACATCAAGAAAGTGTTTATATACACTATGAGGCGCCCACACTTTATCTAGTGTCGAATTTCAAAAACGAAGTAAGAAAATAGACGATTCACAGAGTCTGTTATTATCGATTTACGCTGATCTTTTGGTATGTATTCACCACAAACATAACAAAATGTATCAGGATTGTTAACACAACATCTGGACGTACTAGCCATAATGATATAGTAACATAAACTTTATCGATGTTATTGTAATGACTATTTACGAAAAAGACTGGGAAAAAAATTAAATGAGGGTAGAAGGTAAACTAGAGCTGATGAGTAAAAATAACGTATGACAATATATTGTACATTACCTACTTTATCGACCATAGGCACAAACAGAGCTGCACCAAAAAAATTTTTTTTGTAGATCCGTGTTATTTTCAAAAATTCCAGCTAAACGAAATTGCAGCACTTCATGCACCCTAATTAGTAGCACTGCGAGTTGCGAGGGAATCTAAGCCCCATACTATTGCAGAGAGACTCATTGTGTCCACTACCATCGATATGATCGATGTTAAGTTCGAAGGAAGAGAAAAAATTTAAAACTATATCCTGTCGATATGATACGATATCGAAACGTATTAATGAAATGGCCTTCGATATTAACTGATAGTCAATTAACTAGTTGACATTAATAGAAATTAAGCTAATTTTCTTGCCAGATTAATGAATCAATAGACGTATCAAACTTGGCGCAATTTTATGTTTTGCCGGATATGACTGCGAGGCATCTTTTATAATAAATTAAAGGAATTTTCATTTTTGAAAATCAATTACCAAGCGAACAACCGCCGAAGGACTTTTTAACGTATTCCGTGAAACAATTAAAAACGAAAACACTGATTGGAATAAATGCATTGTGGTACGTAGGTACTGATGCCGCGAAAGCGATAAAGGGGAAGAAAAATGGCGTGATAGTAAAATTTAAAGACATAATGTCAAATGTGGAAGGATGCACTGCTTTTTCACAGAAATGCCCTTGCCACAAAGAACATGCCCGACAATTTACAAAAGGTTTTATAATAAGCTATTGAAATCGTTAATTTCATAAAAAGCCGAACGTTGCAAGCTATAGGTATTGTTTTCCATATTTTGCAAAGAACTACATCTCAATAACAAATCACTCCTTTTTCATACTGAAGTGTAAGATGGTTGTCGGGAGGAAAAATTGTAACAAGACTTTTTGAATCACGAGACGAAATGAAAATCTTTTTTAAAGATAGAAATGGTTTGTTTTTAGAACTAAAGAATCTTTATTACTGTTGGCTTGCTTGAGAGATATATTTTTGTAATTGAATGTCTTGAATACGAGTTTAAAGGACCATAACAAAAATATATTATTTATTGCAAAAATATTTCGACTTTACAAAGTCAATGCTTTTATTAAGATTGGAATTTGAATTATACACCTTAAAAAACGAAATTAGATCCATTTAATGCAATTCTTTATTATGTTAACAAAAATATGAATTTAGAAAAATCTGTTGGAGAGTGTGAAGACACATTTATGCCAATTATAGATTCAGTTACTAGAATATTTTCCAGATGACAGTAATGATTTCCCAAAAAGATGGGCTTTCAATCGGTTTGATGAAAATATTGTTGCAACCGCTAAGTTACAAATTGAGACTCACAATCAACTCATTAAAATACTAAAACTACAACTGGGATTATGTTAAGATTTTGATAAATTTTAGCTAGCACGACAGCCGAAGGCGATTTGTCAAAGACGAGACCAGCAATGGCCAGAAGGGCCACCATTAACAAGCCGTGAACTTTGATTTCGCCAGAAGGCAGGGCGCGGCGGAGTGGTGTCGATGAGTCCCTTCGCCTTTGGTAATGATTCTAAGACCGAAAGAAAACCGCCTATCACAGCATCAACCCCGTGACCTAGAATCGCGTTGAAAACTGGGGCGGGCGGTGTAGAGATGACGAGACAGGGCAATGGAGAGCGCCTTCGTCGCCGTTGACATCGTGGGGGGACTTCGCAAGACGGACGAGCCTCAGACGAAAGCGGTCGCCCGTCACGCTTCGCTTCGACCGGGCCTCGATCGCCTGAACTGTTAATCAGAACGCCGAGACTAGACTAACGGAAGGGCTGCGCAAGAGTGGGGGATTCCCGAGCAATGAGTCGCATAGCGGCCAACGTTGCTACATTTGCTAAAGAGGTGAAGGATGAGTATGAGTAAGCTCATTTAGATGAAGGATGAGCTTGAGCAAACGCAATTAAATGGTTTTACAAGTATGTATTCGTTAATCTTTTTAAATTCCCTAAATAACTAAATTGTACATTACATACTTCGCACCCAAACGGCGTTTCACCTGTATGAATTAATTTGTGTTTTTAAAAGGTAAATTATTTATTAAGGATATGTACTAGGTTGTCTCTTCAAATTTCCTGAAAGTCTAAATTTTGCATTACATATTTCACAACTGTACTGCTTTTCATCTGTATGGATTAATTTATGTCTTATTAAACTATTAATTCTTCTGAATTTTGCATTTACATATTTCACAAATAAATGGTTTTTCACCAGTGTGAATTAATTTATGTCCGGTTAAACTCGCTACTTGTGTAAATTTTGAGCAGCATATATTGCAGCTTGTTTCTGTTTTTCATCAGTATATATTAGCTTGTGCCTTTTCAAATTGCCCAATACTATAAATTTTGTTTTACACATATCACAAGATCTTTAATCACCAGAATGAATTAATTAATATTTTTTGGAATAACATAACTATTTAAATTTATCATTAAGGATTTCACAAGAAAACGGTTTCTCAACAGTGTGCATTAATTTATCACTTGTCAAATGTGCCTTACATCTATATTTTGCAATGCATATTTTACAGTTGACCGATTCTACATCAGTATGCATTAATTTATGACTTGTTAGATGCTTCATAAAGTTAAATTTTGCAAAATATATATCGCAACTGAGTTGCTTTTGGTTAAACTGACTGTCTACATGTGCAGTACTGCTCAAAGAGCTTTGGTTCTTGCGAACTGTGCAAGTATACCCTTTTACTTCATGCAACACCTTGCCGTGAAGCCAGCCATGGTCATTTGGATGCAGCATTTTTTGAAGCTCTTCAACACACTACGATGGTACCTCTCCAACCTGTAGTATTTATTCACCATCCAGATAAGTCGACTGTAATGGATATGCAGAAAACTATACAAATAAAAATGGAATGTGTTTTGGTCATTTCTTTAGATTTCCTAAGTTATTTATTCATAGAACGCTTTTACATTTTGACAAAAAGTTGCATTTAAATATACGCATGTTTTTATATACATCCTAGATATGTTTCTGACTTTGTGTCTGCATATTTTGTATTATCAAAGGGAACTATAAATCAATTCTAAAAATTATTTCACTTATAAAAAGCCAAACTATCCTCGAATGGCATAGCTTAAATTTTATTTTGATAAACCTTTACACTAGCTTTGTCCAAATCGATATTGTAAGCGGAATGGGATGCAAATCAAGAGCCAGGACTGGGACTAAAAGTAAGAATGGGAGCATGGTCGAAATCAAATATGAGGCATTAGAATTAAAAGCATAATTGAGATCGGAATAGTGGGCTGTCTGTGATCAAAATTGGGTGTAGCGAGATCAATCAATATAACATAAGGGAATACATTCTATGTCCGTGCGGGTGAAGTCGTGAAGGAATATCTAGGTAAATTAACAAAAATGATATTAATATGTCATGCGAAATAGTGAGATCGAACATAAAACATAGCGAGCAACCTCAGTTTAAGAAATCTCACATACAAGCTATTGCTATCGCAATAGAAGATCGAAACGGCATATTCAACGTTTTCGCTGTTTACTGTCTTCCAAAACATAAAAGAATAGCGGAGCAATATGAAGAGCTAGTCAACACTCTTGGCATAAGCTTTATAGTTGGAGGAGACTGGAATGCTAAGAATCTCTAATGGGGTTCCAGACTAACTAAAACCAGAGGTATAGAACTTAAGAAAAGTCTAGACAAGAACAACCTTAATACAATCTCCAAAGCAGAGCCCACCAACTGGCCTAGCGATCCAAACAGGTTACCTGATGTAATAGATTTTTTTTATTATAAAGGGTCTATCGAGGCTCTATCGTAATATACAATCATGCCTGGAGGCGAATACTATGAATTGGAACCACAGCAGTAAACTTTACTAGATGCAGAAAGTTCTAGAGTGAACATACAGATTGGGCCTCCTTTAAAGGGCTGCTATACCAAAAGCTCGACTTAAAACTAGTTTTAAAAACACAATAAGACATTGATAAAGGTGCTGAAACAATAACCACAACCATTCAAGAACATTGTTGGCGATGCACCCCGGCAGTCACCGAGCGTCCACCGCAATGCAAGATTTACTCGTAAAAGTATAAGGTTGAAAATTCGGGGAAAACGAAGAC
Organism: Eumeta japonica; assembly: GCA_005406025.1. Lineage (NCBI taxonomy): Eukaryota > Metazoa > Arthropoda > Insecta > Lepidoptera > Psychidae > Eumeta > Eumeta japonica. The sequence goes on along the minus strand of BGZK01000298.1, from coordinate 477,006 downwards.
TACGAGTATCAGTAGTCACCCAAGCGACAAAGCAGCACTTAAAAAGCTGCTGAAGAATTGAAGACGCAAATAACAGAAGCAAATGACGTAGCCCTACAAATTTATCTAGAGGGACTTACACCAACAAGAGCTACTAACTACTCACTATGGCGAGCATGCAAAACTTTAGATCGACCGTTATAGCACCATTACAAACATAGGATGAGAAATGGGCCCGATCTGAACAAAGTAAGGCAAAAGTTTTCGCGTATCATCTAAGCCAAGTTTTTAACACCGAACAACGGTGTATTTGACAGACATTGACTCTGTTCTCAACCCAAGACTTCCAGCTAGACTCTCCTCTAAAACTAGTAACGACCATGGAGGTAGTAAGAAAGGTAGTCTATGGATAATAACAAGTCACCAGGATCCAACTTCATCGACAAAAAAGTTCTTGAAGAATTGCCGAGTAAGGCTATAGTGTACCTGACCATGCTCTTTAACGCTGTTCTGAGAGTAGGATACTTTCCTGATCTATGGAAAGTTTCCCTGATAACAATGATCCATAAGCCAGTAAACCACCACATGAAGTATCTTCGTACAGACCAATTAGTTTACTGCCAACATTGCCCAAACTCCTTGAAAAGTGTCTACTTTACAAATTTAGTATTGCCTTTAGGGAAAAGTTAATTGTCTCTGACCACCAGTTTGGCTTTCGAAGAGAACACTCTCATAGTTCAGATTAACAGAGTATGCAGGATAATTAAAAAGTCATTCGACGAAAAAGAATACTGTTCATCGGTATTTTTCAATACACAGCAAGCTTTCGACAAGCTTTTGTATATACAGTGCAAACTTTCAATGCAAATCAAAAGGCTTACGACGCCGGTATTTGCTTGACACTTATACACATGAACATTTTCCTGGGTAAAAATAACTCTAGTGTCATTTTTACTTTTAATTGTCCTCTTCCATGTAACATGAATACTTAATGAAAGTAAATATTTTTTTGGATCAGTTAAAATTTTCAAAATCTCTTGTGCATTGCTTGTGTGTAAAGGTCTTTTATATATATCTCTATGAAAATTTTTAACATTAAAGATATCAAAAAGATTGTTCATAATCAGAATGAATTCAGTCATAGCTGAAGAATTATTACATTCTGGAATTTTCAAATTTGTGTCACAGAAACTTATAGCGTTCGACAGACTACGACTTAAAACTTGCACTGCTAACTTAACTTTCATTATGCAATTGTGAAATAAAATATATTTCTGTGTTAACTTATTCGCCAAACGCAAATTGTGTTTTTCTTGTAAAGTTTTCTATTAGTGCCCATTTAGTTTGTTTTTCTTCTTTATTGTATATAATTCTTTTTGCTTCTAACAGATTTCTAATTAATTTTACCATATCATACGCATCTAAGAAAACAGAAACTTCATAATTAAAAGCCGGGTGTTGAAAAGAAGATCTTATGTTATAACAGTCATCCAGTTAACAGTCCAATTACTTTCAATGTAGCAATATTAGTTTTGCAACCGTCAAAAGTCAGTGACACCACTTTCACACCTGCTGAGTGATATTTACTTAATGCATTTTAATTAAACTTGCCTTATTTTCTGCTCTTAGATTTGTAATAAGAAAATAACCTATTGGTAGTTTCCATGATTCGTTTAAAGACACTAATAAGAATATGTATGCTTGCGATGCGATTTCATTACCTTCGTCACAACCAAAACTTAAAACTAAACCTTCATATCGTTTCCTATTCCAAAATTTTTGTTGACGGATGACCATCTCATCCACTATCAGAGAACATATTAGTTCTTTCTTTGAATATCTAGATTCTTCTAAAAGCCTATCGAACGCTTCTCGTTCCAGATTCTGCCTCAACACTTTTGTACCATTCAAAAAAGGTATCAGGATGAGGCAAACATGTATTACGTTCTTCTAATGTAATTGTAAGCGGCAGGCAAATAAAAATGCAAAGAGTGAATTTTCTTACTTCAACTGGATATTTCACACACCTCTTTTTTGTTTGTAATTTTTTTGTAATGAGACATTTCTTGCGCTATTGTTTCATTTAAATGGTATTTTTTTTTTAACTTATGTACAATACTCTTAAGAGAAATATTTTTATTCAATAATCTTTTGGTCTTCCTCCATAAATTATTTACAACTCTTTCCTGTTTGTAAATTATACTTCGACATGCGTTAAGTTGCTTCTTTAACAAGATTTTATGAGATGCGTCCAAGACAGAACTTTTTCTCACAGAAGGACTATTAGTCGATGGTTCCAATGACTTTCCTTTTCCAGTAGATGATAAATGTGTTGAATTAACCAAACATGGATCTTCGCTCATCACTTGCGTCTGTAAATAATAAGATTTGTTTTCTTAATTTTAACTGTTTCTTAGAAATTCGAAGAAATCATTTGACATTATTTTAAGTGGCATTGCCACCGAGGAATAATTATTATTCATAATAATAATAATAATAATAATAATAAGCCTTTTATTTATTTTTTACTAAGTACAAAGTCAAATATTTTCTAAATATCTATAGTATTTTGCAAGTAGATATGTTCAGTTATTAGAAGGTTAGTATATTTAGATATATCTATTTTTAATATTTATAATTATTAGTAGAAGTGTTGGTATTTATTTAATAAAAATAGTTAGTAAAAACCCTTTTGGGTACAGGCCTCCTCAAAGATTTCCATTTGTCTCTATCTTGAGCCACTAGTCTCCAATTTGTGCCAGCTGTTCGCTTGATGTCATCCTCCCAGCGGCTCAGTGGTCGTCCTGGACGTCTCTTGCCTGGCGGGCCGGTCCATCGAGTCACTCTCGAAGTCCATCTCTGATCTGTCAGTCTCGCGATGTGACCCGCCCACTTCCATTTGAGCTTTTGGGCGTAAGTTAAGGCATTAGTGGCTTTGGTAGTTTCTCGGATCTTGGTGTGTCTTATTTTGTCTAGTTTCTTTATTTTCAGCATGCTTCTCTCTAAACCTCTTTGACAGGTATTTATTTTATTTGTGGCTATGGTAGAGAATTTCCAAGTCTGGCAGCCGTACGTCAGACTAGGCAAGAGGCATGTGTTCATAACTTTTGTTTTGATAAATGTTGGTAAGTTACTTTTAAAAATTTCTTTGAGGCTCCAGTATTTATTCCAAGTTTTCTGTGTTCTTCTTTCTATTTCTAACATGTTGTTGTTTTATCAAAACTTATTCTTTTCCCAGGTAAATATATTTTTCCACATATTCTAACGGCTCTCCATTGATTATTACAGGTTTATGCCATCTATTTGTCATTACCTTAGTTTTGTTAGGTTCATTTCCAGTCCTACTTTGGTGCTAGAGTTATGTAGGGTTTCTATCATGAGTTGCATCTCGCTGGCTGTTTCTGACAGCAGTACCAAGTCATCTGCGAATCTCAGGTTGTTGAGGTAGGCGCCTTTTATACATAGTCCTAATTTTCTCCAGTCCAATTTGCCGATTATATTTTCAAGGATTGCAATAAATAGTATAGGGAGAGTGGGTCTCCTTGTCTTACTCCCCTTTCTATATGAAAAAGTGGACCTAGAGATTCGAGCTTTATTCTTCCTGTATTGTTTTATATATACTTTTGATAACTTTTATGTATATATCTGCTACTCCTTGCTCTTTCAAGCTTTCCCATATACTTAAGTGTGTCACAGAATCGAAGGCTTTCTGATAATCAATGAAAGTGATGTAGAGCGGTCTCTGTTGTTCCTGGTACTTCTCTATAATTAATTCGATTGTGTGGATATGGTCAATTGTAGAGAACCCTTTCTGAACCCTGCTTGCTCTACGGGTTGTTTCGCTTCCAATACGACACTTATTCTTTTATTTATAATAGTTGAGAAAAGTTTGTATAAGCTAGGTAACAAGCTAATGGGTCTGTAGTTGCCGATATTTTTGGATCTCCCTTTTATATATTAGGATTATATTAGCTACGGACCATTGGGATGGTGTTTCTGAATTTTTAAGTATTAAATTAAACAATTCGGCGAGTGGTTCAGCCAAAATGTGGGCAGCTTTTTTTAGCGCTTCATTTGTGATATTATCAGATCCAGGGCTCTTTTCTTCTTTAAGTAGTTTTATTACGTTTATTATTTCAGTTTCATTTATTGGTTCGATATAGCTAGGCAATTCTGTTTCCTTTATATTCTTTGAGTTTTCTTTCGTTCGAGAGTTGTCACTATATAGCTTCCTGTAGAATTCCGTTGCAGCGTTAACTATTTCGGTACGTTTACATAGGTTTTTGTCCTGGTTTTTCAGCCCTTCTATCCAAGATCTACATGGTGTAAGTTCTTTATAAGCTTTTTTTGAACTGCCTCTGGTAAGTAGGTGTCTCTCTATGGTATCCAATCTATGTTTTGTATAGTCTTTTTTAATATTTTTGTTTACTAATTTGTACAGCGCCGAAAGTTCATTTTTTTGTGATCGTGTTTTGTTTTTAGTTTTCTGTAATTCCCTCCTTCTGTTAAGTAGTTTTATTGTCCGTTCTTGTAGTATTTTGTGGTTGTTTTTGTCATCTCTCTTTGTTCGGGCGCTGTTCAGACTTTGTAGAATTGCATTTATTATTCTGTCGTAGTGGGTTTGCACTGTATTATTTTCTTGGTTGATAGGTGGTTCAGACAACAACAATTTTAGGCTTTCCTTATATTTATTTATTTCATTTTGGTTTTTGAGTTGACTTACTTGTTTATTTGTGAATTTGGTTCTATTTGTCTTTTGTTTGGAGAGCTTTAGTGTTGCTCTAACTGGGCGGTGATCTGACGGGTAGTTCAGATTTATGACTTCTATATTTTCGAATAGGCTTGGTTGGTTTGAAAAAATGTAGTCAATCTCATTTTTATATTGGCCTGTTGGAGATCTCCAAGTCCATCTACGGTTTTCTTTTTTTTTGAAACAAGTATTTATAATTGTTAGCTTATTTTCGAGTGCGAAGTCTATAAGTCTCTGGCCTCTATCGTTTCTTACTCCGTATCCATACTGTTTCATGATGCAGTTTTCAGTATCTTTAGGGCACCAATCTTCGCGTTAAAGTCTCCCATCAGTATTATATGTTTATGTGCTGATTCTATCGCCGTTTCTATTGTCTTGTAAAATGTATCTATTTCGTAGTCGCTTGCGGTATCAGTCGGTGCATATATTTGTATTATGGATATCTTATTGTCTCCTATATTTATGTTGAGTGTAGCGACTCGTTCCGATAATCCGGTAAAGCTCTCTATGTTACTTTTCAGGGATTTGTTTATTATGAATCCCGCTCCGTGTTTTCCTGGTGTCTGTCCTATGTAGCAGAGTATAAAGTTATCATATTCTTCTATTTTGTTGCCAAGACGTCTTACTTCCGAAATTCCCATGATGTCGTAGTTGATTTTATTTAAATTTTCTTCCAATTCCAATAATCGGTCATAAGATGATAATGTTCTGACATTGTAAGTAAGAATTTTTAGGTGATTGTTTTGTTTCGTGAGATTATTATTGGGGTTATTATTGATATTAATGTTTTTACTCTTTTGAGGGTTTTGGTCGTGTTCTTCCACGGTGACCAGCCGGGTTGGAAGAGTTTGTTTATTTCTTGATTTGATTTGTTTAATTGTGATATCTATGTGGGAGGTGGGGGCTAGTTGCTATGTCTGCTGGTTCTTTTTTTTTGCTTGGTTGTTGTTTGTTTTTGTTGTTGTTGTGCTTGTATTTGTTAGGTAATTTAACATGTTTGGTTTTATAAATCCTTCTGGCACGCTATTAGATCTTGTGATTGTTAGGCCCGGCTGTTGTAATTTATTCTTCTTAGTGATTGATTGTACAGGGCGGCTGTTGTCCGGTGATATTGGGAATGTTCTTTTATTATTGCTTGTTGCATTCGTCTTTGTGTCTAGGATTATAAGTTTATCGTACTTTATTACTGCGTTATTTTTCTTTTCAATCTTCAATTGTTCTCGTAGCTCTTTTCTTTTTGTAAAATGTATTGTGGATAGTCTTCTTTTACGTAGTACTCAGTATCTTTCAGTGCTCCTTTCTTTTGAGTATATCTATTTTGTGCCGAGTGTAGAGAATGTAACCTTAATTGGTCTTGGTCGTTCGCCTTTTTTCCTATTCTCTTGATTTCTTGTAAGTCTCTTGGGTCGAGATGTAGACCGAAATATGTTTTTATAAATTTAGTCATGTTGATTTCAATATTTTTGTATGAAGTTTCAGTTTCTTCAATCCCGAAGAAGACAATGTTTCTCTGTCTTGCTTGCTTTTCTAGAAAATAAAGTCGCTTTTCTTGATTTTCCACTTGTATCTTAAGGTTATTATGTTTTTCTTCAAAAGTTCTGAACTTTTCCTCCAATAAATTATTTATGTTTAGTGTGACTTGCTCGGTTACCTTTTCACCGTTTTGCCGGATCGCAATTTTTTGTTCATCAAGCTCCTTTTGGATATTTCGTAGTGCTTCTATAATTTCCTCCATGTTTTCTGGGGCTTCTCGGAGAGTTTTTAATAAATCTTCAAATAATGACTAATTTTAGACCTACTGGTGCCCTCTGCCGGATTTTTCGAAAACTAAAGCGGCATTGAACGATGGTTCGAACAGTGCGATATTTCTTTTTTGTCGTAGTACGTCTTACTTGTCAAAAGGTGGCGCTAGATACTACGTTAAAATGTATTTTTGCTACATCACCTGATCCAATTTAGGTTAGTTTTTGTTTTTGCGAAAAACCTCTGAGAAATTGTTAATTTACACGATTCACTTCTTAATGTCAAGCGTCAAATCGTTCACTTTCGGTGGTAATTGTTCCACAATAAAAGTTAATTAGGACATTATCACTGATAGTTGTTCTGGGTTTTCTTTCACTTTTTATAGTTTTTCCACTTATCCTTTCACTGTTTCTACAATTTATATTGTAACTAGGATATATATTTATCTATTTATAATCTTTGAACTGTTTTTTGTGAAGTTATTTTATTTTACAATACATAAATACTCGAAGCCGATGTAAACACAAGCACACTCCTACCCACATCCCAATAAGAAGTTAAACATATACTAAAGTAAAATTGACAATTTTTCTTCTGTGTGGTACTGTAGTTCATGTAGAAGAATTCAAAGGCAAAAGTTACTTGTATAGTGTGACCACTTACCAATAAGTTGTCTTCGTAAGAGGTAACTCTTGAAATATTCCAGTGAATCTTGACTTGTCGGCTTAGTCAAATAATACATGTTGTACATACAAAACAATATCCAGTATGACAATAAACCCACGTACAATTTGTACTGACACATCATTCTGAAAAATTATCAGTATTTTATATCACAGTAGTAATTATGGTGTAGCTATATGAAGTAACGCCTTGTTCGCACAGGAAACCTACCTACAAACGGTTTCAAGTGCGTTCACCGCGTCGACGCACAAACGAGTTCCAACGAGTTCCCGCAGCCGTAACGGCGCGGCGCGTGCCGCTCGCCTGCCTGCTCGACGACGCCATCGATTTCGCAAACGTTTATGTATTTGTATAACTTTTATTTAGACTTATGTAATTTTGTATCTTGACCTATTATAAATTAAGAGTGAAATTTACGTTTGTTTATATTATAACTTTATCATTTGCATTCTCGCCTTTCTTATAATACACTAACGTACCGAAATAGGCGTACTACCCACAATTGGTGACCCCAAAAAAGAATAATGACGGAAGAAACACCAAGAACAATTTAACGTAAATGCCAGGAGAAACTTTAGAGTCGGAGGGAGGTACCGTTTTTAACCCGGATGATCCTACATTGTGGTTTGTACAAATCGAACGTCAGTTCGTACTTTCTAACATTACTAAGAATGACAAAATTTTATTACGTATTAGGCCAACTAGAACATTAATATGCCGAAATTGCGACATAATTGTTTCACCGCCAGAAACGGGTAATACGATAAACTCAAAACGGAATTAGTGAAACCGTTATGAGCATCGAAGAAACGTAAAATAAAACAATTATTGATGAATGAGGAGTTGGGCGATAGAAAGCCGTCTCAATTTTTGCGTCATTTAAAATCTTTGGCTGGACCCACCTTACCTGAAGATTTTTTAAGAACGATTTGGTCCAGTAGGCTACCCACTAATTTACAAACTATAGTAGCTTCGCAGATGAGCACCCCACTGGATTCGGTGGCAGAACTGGCTGATCGAATAAAAGATATCGTACCGCATACAACCCAAGTGGTGTATACTTCATCTTCATCACCCGACAACCCAGGCACTATTTTTGATATTCTCAATAAACAAGTGGCGGCACTAACCCGTAAACTAGAAGAGGTGTGCATGGAAATACGCAAACCACGTTTACATCGATCGATTACACGTTTACATTTCCGTCAAAAAACCAGATCACATTCCAGACCTGAAGAATACCCATACTGTTGGTATCATCATAGATTCGGTTCAAAGGCGAGACAGTGCACACAACTCTGTACATTTTAATTGGGAAACGCCAACAGCAGCCGTTAGCGGTGGCGAATGTCTGCACAATTACCTCAAGCCACCTGTTTGTATCTGACCGCAAGACAACAATTCAATATTTAATAGACACAGGATAGGACTTGTGCGTGTTTTCACGGCCATTCGTCAGAAAGCCTCGATTAAAAACTAAATACGATTTGTTTGCTGCGAATGGATCTGTCATACCTACCTACGGATGTCTACAGCTCAACGTTGATTTAGGATTACGACGAGACTTTACATGGCGTTTTACAATCGCTGATGTAACGAAACCCATTATCGGTGTCGATTTTTTAAAATATTATAATTTATTAGTCGACTGCCGCAACCAACGCCTGATCGACGATACTACAGCATTAAGTGTGAACGCGCCAGCCCAAAATTCGGGTAAAGGCATATCGTTCGTACTTACTAACAGAGAAGAGTCTCGTTACCACTGCATCCTTGGAGATTTTCTAGAAATAAGTCGCTCAGCTGGTAGACCTGTAATATCTAAACATACAATAGTTCAACACATAAGAACCACACCAGGACCATCAGTCACTGGACGTCCGCGACGACTAGATCCAAAATGTTTACAGATAGCAAAAAAGGAATTTGAGGACATGTTGCGTGAGGGAACGGCACGCAAATCGGAAAGCCCATGGTCTTCACCACTGCATCTAGCTCCTAAAAAGAACGATGGCTGGAGGCCATGCGGTGATTATAGAGGCTTAATTGCACGTACAATCGTCAACAGATACCCGATTCGAAACATCCAAGATTTTGCATATCGGCTTACGGGTAAAAGGATCTTTTCAAGATTGGATTTAATAAAAGCTTATAACCAGATACCTGTCCACACCGAAGACATACCCAAAACCGCAACAACACCATTTGGGCTTTACGAGTTTCCATACATGACGTTTGGACTTCGAAATGCAACTCATACGTTCCAACGATTTATTGATGAAGTATTGCGGGGCCTATTTCTGTTATAGTTTCATCGATGACATTTTAGTGTTTAGTAAGACACACATTGAGCATGAAAACACCTGAGATGTTTGTTCCAACGAGTGAAAGAATATGGGATACTGGTTAACACATCAAAATGTACTTTCGGACAGAAGGAGATAGACTTCCTTGGCCATCGAGTAACCTCTGATGGAATTAAGCTGCTTGACATGAAGGCAAAGGCTGTTCAAAAATATCCACCACCGAAAACGATAAAAGAACTGAGACGGTTTCTAGGAATAATTAACTTTTCTAGACGATTCATACCTGCGGCTGCAGAATACCAAGCATCACTTAATTCATTACTAGCTGGAGCTAAGGCGAAATGTTTACAACCAATTCAGCTGACACCTAAGGTAATGGAATCTTTCGATAAATGTAAATCTACTCTAGCACAAGCCACCCTTCTTCTCATTCACTCTGATCCTCAAGTCAAGCTGTCTATCCAAACAGATGCATCAAATATTGCTATAGGAGCTGTTTTACAACAGAAGAAAGGAGACTCATGGCTACCGCTTGCGTTCTTTTCGAGGAAGCTTAATAAGCCACAGATGAAATATAGTCCTTACGACTGGGAATTACTGGCGATTTACAAAGATATCCGTTATTTACGTCGTATGATGATTACGTCGTCATATGAAGAAATCACAAAGCCATTCGATTACCAGTCTCTAGCTCAAAAGCAACAGACTGACACAGAACTACATGAGTATCTCTACAAAAATTCAGGTTTGAAGCTAGAAAAGGTCCGACTCAGCAATTCAAACGTATGTTTATTGTGACGTCTGAATGCAAATGTCGAGACCCTTTATCACACCTCAGTTTTGAAAACAAGTATTGGACAATCTTCACAATCTCAGTCGTCCAGGAGGAAAGGCAACAGTAAAATTAATCACAGAAAGATTTGTATGGCCAGGAGTAAAGAGAGATTGTCGCAAATGGGCTCAAGAATATATCAAGTGCAAGCAATGCAAAACCACGCGACATACTTCCTCGCCCTTTCAACCATTCCCCCTTCCTGCTTACCGTTTCTGCAATGTTCACATGGACATTGACGGGTCACCTAATATTTCTCATTGTTACAGATATTGCCTCACCATTGTCGACAGATACATACGTTGGTCGGAGGCATATCCCTACAGGAGATAACGGCAAAGGCTTGTGCAGCCAAATTCATATCTGGATGGGTGGTAAGATTCGGTTGTCCTGAGCACATAACAACCGATCGGGGCCGGCAGTTCGAATCCCAACTCTTCAAGCGGATCGCTACTTTGCTCGGAGCATCACACCACACCACCACGGCTTATCAACCCGCAAGCAACGTATTGGTAGAGAGGTTGCGCAGACAACTGAAAGCGGTAATTACAGCACACGACTCACATCAGTGGGTAGAAACCTTACTACTGGTGATACTTGGTATACGGAGTGCTTGGAGAGAAGATTTGCAAGCATCTACTGCAGAACTAGTGTACGGTGAACCACTCCGCCTATCCGGGCAGTTTTTCACTTCTATAAGCGATGTGAATTTAGATATAACAGAATTCGCCAGCCAATTACAAAGTCAAATGATAAAACTTTCTCCACAACCTACTTCTTGGCATAAAAGCGAAAATCGCACGTTCTACATTCCCAAAAATATAAGCAATTGCACACGTGTTTTCGTCAGACAAGGTCCTACGAAGAAACCATTACAAGCAGCATATCTTGGACCCTATAAGATATTAAAACGTACAGCAAAAACATTTGACGTACAGATCTAAGACAAAACCGTAACAGTCACAATCGACCGCGTCAAGCCTGCTTATATGGCCGAATTGTCAACCACCACCACCCCAATGGCGAAGGCGACACACCCGAGACGAGATAACAGAAATACTATCACCAGAACAAAAAGTGCACGAGTGGTGCGATTCCCAGATTACTATCGCCCGTAACCACGGTCTCGGCAGGAGTAATAGGGACATGAAGTAACGCCTTGTTCGCACAGGGAACCTACCCACAAACGGTTTCTCGAGTGCGTTCACCGCGTCGACGCATAAACGAGTTCCAACGAGTTCCCCGCAAGCTGCACGGCGCGGCGCGTATGCCGCTCGCTGCTCGACGACGCCATCGATTTCGCAAACGTTTATGTATTTGTATAATTTTTATTTAGTCTTGTGTAATTTTTGTATCTCGGCCTATTATAAATTAAGAGGAAATTTACGTTTGTTTATATTGTAACCTTATCATTTGCATTCTCGTCTTTCTTATAATACACTAACCTACCGACGTAGGCGTACTACCTACAATGGAATATAGTTTACTTAATTCATAAATCAATTACCAAAATAAACTTTATTAAGCAATATGTGATTAATTAAAAATATAAATTATTTCTTTAAGACTCGTATCCGTATCCGATTTCGATCCCGTATGATTGTTTTTCTTTTTTTAATTCGTAATATGTCTATTTAACAATGACTATTTATTGAATTCATTTCTATCTCAAAACGTTTGTTTGTTAAAGATCCTAATACGTAAAGTTATAAAATCTATTAACACACCAATATAGTTATTTTATTAATCTGACAGCCCGATGAATAATTATTCCCTTATATTTTATCCAAAATTTTAAAATAAAGACAGTAAATCAAAGAGTAATTGAAATATGAATTATGCATTTAATAATGAATACTGTCGCGACTCGAACCGAAATTTAAATTTTGATTTGCAATATTCAAATAGTACACAGTGACTGAAATAGTCCGATTTGAGTTTACGTTCATAATCATCTATACTAAAATATTATGTTACATAGTATCCATGTTACAAAAGTGAATGTAACTCTGTTGTCCTGTTAATTACATTTTCACGGCTGAAATCATTTTGATGAAATACGATACATTAAGAGATTGAATTTGGTACTTTCTTTGTCTGTATTTAGTTATGTCTTCTTATAAGTCGATATTGGCATAATCAATTTCAATAGAATTTCTATACTTTTTCTACTCGTCGTCACAAAATATAAGTTATTATTTGTCTTTCTGGCTGTCTGTTTGTACATTTTTTATAATTGTATAATTTAAAAGTAATTATTTTAATTTTATTCTGTTGGCTATGCTTATTTATATGAGGGTCGAGCGATAGTTATTGAGAAGTTGAAGAAGAGGGAAAATAAGAGAAAGAACAAGCAGAGAGGGAATGAAAATTATATAATCAATTGAATAGAGTTTAGGAACAAATTTTAATAAAAATCAGAATTTTGACACGCCATGGCAAAAGCTATATAGATCAACATAATGATAATGATCGACAACAATCCAAGAGTTCGTGAAATAAAATGAAATCAGATATAGGTATTAGTTATACTTAGCTAGTTTAACTAGTCGTCGGACAATCCTACAATTTGAGAAGACTATAAATTCAACAAATAATTATATAGTAATTATGCTAATAGTTCGCTCAAAGTACGTTCCAAAATATCGTTTTAAACATTTCAAATTCAGCCTGTCATCATCGGCCTCCATTTCGTCGATGCGGTTTTGATTAAGTATATTCTGGACCGTAAACGCATTATAGTATACAGAGTTCGCAAGTGAGAGATTCTTTTTATTTCTTTAAAGAATAAGAGAAAGTCTCGTAACCCGAGTCTCTTCATTTCCTTTGCATTCTACTTACCGATCGTAATCGTCGGAATCTTTTACTCTATGTAAGCAATCGCGCTTTGAATGTCTAATTTAGAAATTATCTGCACTCTCTACCACCTGAATATTTGAAGTATCCTTGATTTAGGTCTTAAAATCGGTATACGACTAAAATTATGTAAGCAAACGATCAGCGTCCATAAATACTTTCCAGTGAATGACATGACACCATACCACATTTGACAGGCATGACAAACTGATTTATGTTTTATACGGTAATAGAGAAGGCAATGACGTATGACTGAGGTGCGAAATAACTGAATTACTAAAATGTTACATTAAAACATGTAAAAATTATTAAATAGTCGACAAAATAAATGTTTTTGTTTAGTTTTTATTTATGGAACAGTCTCAGATCATCGACTCATATTTATCCTATATTTTTAACATTTTACAGTAACATAGGCTGTCATTTTAACAGTGCTGTTTAGAAAGTGTGAAGGATGTATGAACGCTCGACAAAGTGCTGTATTGTCATATTTTACATATGTTAGTTACACGAATTAACCATAAGTCCATACATGAGAAGCCGTTGCGATGCAGTGGACTCCATAGTGCGTCGGTGCATGCAGACATTTAGATCTCCTAATCGTCTATACGCATACCTGCTTGCGGTTTGGCATTCATGAGTCCCTAACGGCTTACCTGAAAGAATCGATTGTATGTTCTTGCCATCGATCCTAAAATACAGTAAAAATTAGGGGTGATTGATATTTAATTAGCACTTGCTTCATCTGGCCGGACCAGCGTTTTCACTCATACGGGCGCCTACAACCCTTCCGTATCACATATTTAACCGCTGTCGTGTTTCCTTTTCAAATCCTTTGCGATTGACATACTACCTACATGCATCCATGAATAATATTAAAGCAAATCTTGTATGTACATGTTAGCTTTTTCGCGCGGCTCCACCCGCGTAAACGTCGCATGAATTCCTCCCATCTTGTACATCGACCGATCACGCTGTCAACCGTGGTCCCGATGCTGTTGTCCCTTTCGATTTCAGCCCTAGCTCTGCTTTCGATTCCGATTCTAGTTGCGTTCGAGATTCCGGTTCTGTTCAAAATGTACATCGTTCATCCGCGGCTCGCACCGAATAATTGGAATAAAACGATTTTTTTTTCATCTCATATATCGGTCGACAGCTTTATCGACCACGATCCCGATCTCGTTCCTGTTCTCGATTCCATACTAGAAGAACGCAATTCTTATACCGAAAAAACGCGTAATGCCGCATTTTTTTATTGTGATGTTGCACTTGAATCTCTCTTGAAAATTGTTGTTACCAATGGCCAATCGAAATAAGTATCGAAATCTTTCCACGGTCACTCAAGCGAAGCCTCGACTAAAAGTTAGTATTTTTGCAAGTTATAGCGTATATATTATTCTGATGCATAAGCTATATTTTTTTAAAGTTTCGTCTAATTCTGATTGGTTATTAAAGCGCGATTAAGTAACAAATATCCAAGCATACAAACTGTCACATTTAAAATATTATTAGAATAAAATGTTATATAATTATAATAATTGACTGACTGATATACGAGGGCTGCTATTTATGTATCCGTATGTGACCACATATAAGACAATATTGAAAAGTAATTACAACATTTAAAAATGGAATTCCTTGGCTGTAGAATACAGTTTGTTTTATGTAACTGTCAATTATTTTACCATTATGGGGTCATTTTGAAAATTACGTATCTTTAGCACCATGGATTTAACTCATGAAATTTTCGTGCGATGATTTATTACGATTTTCGGCATGAGATAACTCAAAACAGTGTATCAATCAACTCACTTCGACTTTGAGCATGAAACACCATCGAAAACCACTGTGTATCACTAGTTTAATGAGTTAGGCGGTCTATGCTCACGGATGAATTTAAAAAACGTCGCCTTAAATCGGTTGCTGTACCATATAATATAGATGCTGTGCGGGAACTAATAATGTAAGATCTTCATGTTACATATCACAAGATAAAGGCGTCCTTGGGCATAAGTATGACGAGCATACATAAGATATTACACGAAAATTTGATCGCGTTTAATTTAGCACAATTTGAGCATTAATCAGAAATACCCTCATCTTGATTGATGTAAAAAAATGATTAAAAAATAGTCATGGTGTGTCAAAAGCCGTTTATAACATATAAACAGGTGGCAAATCTTGGATCTATGCGTATGACCCCGAATAAAATATCAGTCAACGGTGTGGGTGTTCCAAGATGAGCCGAACCCAAAGAAAGTGATTCGTGGCAAAAGCACTTTGAAGTAAAAGGGTTGCCTGTTTTTCTGGTATAAACGAACATGTGGTTGTCGTGCCACTAAAGAATCGTAAAACGGTTAATTCGAAGTGGTACAATACCCTTTTTTTTCAGAAGTCGTTGAAAAAATACGAAAGAACAACCGACAACGCAGAATCATTCTTCACACGTCGGCCGAAACAACTCGGTTTTTGTAAGATCAAAGATCGAATTGACGGGTCATCCGCCGTACAGCCCCGATTTGTCACCCAACGATTGCTATTTATTCCCAAGCGTGAAGAATAAATTACGTGGTTAACGTTTTTCGAGCCGCAAAGAGGCCGTTGATGCACTCAAAATGCACTTTTTGGAGATACCTCAATCAGGATGGCAAAAGTGCTATAAAAAATAGTTTCATCATATGCAAAAGTGCATGGATCATCATAGTGAATATTTTGAAAACAATAAAATCATATTAAATGATAGATGTTTGTTTCTGCTTTGATATTTCGGACACATAAATAGCAGCCCTCGTATTGAAGTATGGTCCAAACCACTGGGTCTAGACACCTGAAATTTTGCAGATTGATTATTGATATAGCAGAGACGAGCACTAAAGAAAGTTTTTAAAATTTAATCCCTAAGAGAGTCAAAATAGTGAAATACGGTAAAGTGTAGAAAATTTGAAGCTACTTAACATTGTAACTTTTAGAAAAAAAAATATATGCATTGTTTTTTATTGGCTTCAAGGTTATGTTGTAATAAAATGAGGGAGGAAATGTATGGCAAACTGTAACCGCTGACGCTATTCATGTCAAAATTTACATTTTAGCTAATAATGAAAAAATAACATACATCAAGTAACCCTAAAAGGGGTAAAATAAGGGTTGAAATTTTTATACAAAGAAAAAACGAAACCATTGAAACTTTTGAAGACAAAATTTAGAACCGAAATTGTAGACAGCTTAAAAAATATAATTGAAAATCGCGACCGCATCGAAATCGAGAATGAGACTAAGTTCAAAATTGAGTGTGGGATCAAAATTAAAATCAAGAGCGTGATCGGAACCGGAATGAGAAGCAGTACTGAGTTAAAAATTTAAAGCGGGACCGAGATCGAAAACAGAATCGGAAACTCCTCGGACGAACACCCGTAGTGGGAACCAAAAGCGGGACCGCGAATGGAATGAATAATTAAAGAAATCGACATCGAGAACGGGATCGGGATCGGAATCCAGAACAGGATGGCGATCGGGATCTTGATTTCGCGATATGGCGATATACAAGAATACAAATTATATCTATCGAAGTACCGGCGTCCCTTTAGATACGGTACTACATCGTATAACAAAATTTCACAAGTGTAAAGAATCCCTCACTAATTCATTACTATTTCCAATTCCATCATCAGACCGCGATCGCCATCTACGTATAAAATATTCATTAAGACCATTCCAATGAACCCAAACACAATACGTCTACTGAAGAGGGAGTTAGGTGTCCTAATAATCCTAAGTGATGCTGCAGCATTAGTTAAAATTCTAATATCATCGAAATGACAGAATATCGAATTTTGACTGGAACTTGTTAATTAGAAATGAGCTGAAAGTCTACAAACTCTAAAACTATTTACTAAATCGCAACTAAAACTAAATAGGAATCAGTTTGACCGTTTGGGAGCTTCGATGCCAAAGATAGACACACAGATACACGAGTTAAATAATTTATAATACCCTTCTGTTGACGTCGGGAATTAAAAATATATTAACTTACCCAACAATAATAATCGATAAAACAGACATACGCACGCACGCTTACACATGCACACATACGTACAGGTTACTGGTCAAGAAAGCTGAAAATTACGAATCAGAGAAATAGACACTGACTGCACTGAAAGCATAGAATATGACAGAAGAAAAGAAACACAAAAACATTTTTTGTTAAAAAAGAATTTTTTATTTAGTCAATTTATGCATATAAGTATTTAGCTATAAATATATTGAATTGACAATTAATGATTTGACTAAACTTACTATTAATTAATTATATTTACTTGAGGGTTCTAAGAAACAGTTTTCCTTCGAGATCACATTAAAAAAAAAGATTAATCAAAGAAAAATGTTTTCACATAGACATGCCTGTAATATGCAAAATTACTTACCCGTGAGCACAAAATATAATAAAGTAGAAAACTAAACGCTTTTCAGAAGTTAGCGCAACATCGAAAGCTTTTCGAAAGTTCGTCGGCAAAACGGCGCGACTTCCAGCTGCCGCGGCTCGCTCCACAGCAGCTCGGGGACGGCCGAATGCGACGCCGGCAGCTTGTACGATATCGGATCGCCGCAGTCGATGCTGTCGAAGGAATCAACACTACGAGTGACTCGGCTTGTAAGAAATCATGTTTAAAAATCTATTTTCAAAGATTAACACATAGCGAATGCACTAAAATAATATAATCTTTAATTCACGACCATTTAAAGGTATTTCTTATATACTAGCTTACGTCTGCATAATAGTCAGTTCGGGTGTCAAATGAATTGTAGCCAGCAATGTCTCAGTTGATTGTAATCCCGATGCTGTTCTAATTCCGGTTTCGCAATTAGTTCTAATTGCGTGGTCTCTAATTTCCAACCCCGTCCTGTGCACATTTGGCGCATATGCGAAAATCTTATTTCCCCATATTTATCAATTTCTAATAATACTCAAATATTAATTTTTATCTTATCGATCCTAACTTAAAAACTAATGGCACTTTCTATTAAAAATTTTCAACTCCAATTTGAAACACTAGTACGGAATAAAAAAAAATATTTAAAATTGACAGTCCAAATACGGATTTCCATGAATCTAATTCAAAACTGACGACAGTTTCTTACAAATTTTCATCCCCGTTTTCAGCGGTGAAAATTTGTAAGAAATTCAATTTAGGATTTGTATGAAATTTAGAGGTCCCTATTAAATAAAGTCGTCAATCGTGTGAATTTTGTATGACGTACGAACCCAAGGAAAACGATGGTCTGCTTGTAAGGATCGTAGACTTGTCCGGGCGGCAAAGGCGGACGGAGAGGCACGTCCCGGCTCGTCACCACCAGTCTACCGAACCGCTCTAGGGAGCAGCGCGCGCGCCGGCCGATCACGCCTATGGATATTTTTTTATTATTGTTTTCATCGAAATTCCACACGCCAAAGTTGTATCACGCTACCGTAGAGCCGTGTCCGTGTCCTAATGATCTCTTTTTCAGTTTGAGTGTTTGGATCTCCTTAATCCGTCATCGCTGGTTTAGTGCGGGGCTGTGCTAGCGACCGATCTCACGAGTGAGAAGACATGGACTGATGATAATATACCTTTCAAGGCACGAAATAAAAGGTTTAATTTAATTTATTAAGCTAAAATGTCATCGATCAACGCTGCCAAGATCGGATGCGATTCTGATAGCTTTTCATTCGAAGGCGACGCTTTTAACCACTGAGCTTCGACCAATCGTCCGTTTGCGGAACGTTTGCATAATTTCGAGGTAATTTTATGGACAAAAAAATTTATAAATAAGTTCAATTATAATTGGTTGCGCGGTTTCAGCTGGTATTTTTTTTTGTATGGCAATGATGACACACATTCCATCCTTGTTGCGATCGTTGCCTGTATCTATCTTTTCAAACTGCAATACGCAAGAAAAATTTTTCACATTCTGCACTCGTGCCACCAAATTAAAAACAAGCAAAAGCAAATAGGGTAGCCACTCTAAGGATATTGAAGTACTAAAGGTGAGTTTTTTTTTCTATTTTCTATCCTTTTCGAGTGTGCCAGCGCAATTCACCGCACTGTAACAATAAATAATAAAGTTTCATATTTTTATAGTATTAAATATCTGATTCTTTTATAATTTCGTGGCGTTATTTCCAATATGGGGTTGCCAGAGACGGCGCATTGACATTCACGCATCCATGTTTCTCAGTTAGATCTCAACACGATAGATTGACAGTCTTACGCTGTATATAAGTTTTATACAGAGCAGGTGTAGTTTTTATCATGCGATTTGCAAGCAGTGTTGTTCAATAAATAAAGAAAACTAATTGGTGCCCGCTCGGTATCGAACCCACGGCCTTCGGCTGGAAAGTCGAGTGTCCCACAAAGAACTAAAAATATTAATTGAAAGATTAATATAAGTTAATAACATATTAATAAAAAGATCAATTGAATTGTTTAGACGTTGCTTCAAAAACATTTTTTTTTTGTGTAAATTAGTCTTGAACGATATCTGGACTTAACCGATATTATGAGTTTTGTGACTTTCAACGAAGTTTTTGAGAATCTAAGTTGGTTTGTAGATCGAGTTATTAAAAAGAAATGGAAAATTTTTAACAAAATTTCTATATCTTTTCAATAAATGTTTAGTATTCATCTAATGTAAACTAGGGTAATTGACTGATATTGAAAATAATATATTTGTTGGTGAAATATCTGAGCCGACTGAATATGATAAAAAAAGTAAAATCAGAATTGAATATTTAAAAAAGTAATACTGTAAACCATAGCCGTAAACCATTGTTTACTTGAATTCTGTTTTTGCAATACCGAGTTAGAAAAGTGTTTTACGTGGCGTCATTGTATGTTTTGGTTTTTAACAGAGAGCTTAGTGCTTTAAACTGGCAGTGTTTAATTGGTAATTTTAAACATTAATATTTTGGTTATTGCGATATATATTAAATAATTACATCCCTGTACTCTTTTCTACATAAAAGTACTTAAAATATAGTTCTAAAAAAGTACCTCTGACTTCGGTTCAAAGTTGGATTTATGCGGATTTTTGTCCTAACAAATTACGCTCCAAATATTCTGAACCGGCCGAGGAAAGGGTTGAGTTTTGAAAAGAAGAAAGGATGAGATATAAGTTGGACACGATATCAGATCTCCATATCATTTCCAGGTCGAAAAACTTTGCAGAAATATTGTGAAAAACGCTCGGCACAATCTCGAGATATCGCATAAAAATGAGACAATTCATAAAATGAAAAAAATCGCGTTGGCGTTTGTTACATTATATATATTTTTTAGCCTTTTTTTATATTAAACGGTACCTTAAACAAAAAAAAAATGCGACAGGCAAAGAGGCTTCGAATTAATGTATCCTTAAGAGTACTTCCCTACACATAATTTCGGCATGGGACGCTACAAGAATACAAGATTATAATGACGGGGTCGGCCCTCTCACCGCTGGAGGTGCACGGCGGGGGCGTCGGCGAGGGCTCCACGTCCACGCAGTAGCGCCGCGGCTCCGGCTGGCAGCTCAGAGCCCGCAGTGCGGCGCGGTAATCTTCCAAACTCATTCCTGTGTCCGTGGCATAGTACTAGAACTTATATCGTATTACGAGTGACCATTTTTTCGTTCTTTTTTTTTGGTTATCCCTTCTCATTTTCTAATCTCTTTATCGAAGTCGGAACCAATTAATCCAACAGTTTATCCCAAGTAGATTAACTAAACATCGATCGGAGTGTTCTCAAATATTGCTGGAGTGAATACATTTATATAATATACGAATAACCGAGTTATATTTGTTTTATATTCTTTACTTTTCCTACAATTTGGCGTAGCACGTGAATGTGAAATTTATCGTTTAAATTTATTATTATTATGAAAGAATATTAATGTTGATATGATACGTTATTTAATTAGAAATTATATAAAGAATGATATTTATTTTTATCGATAATAATTAATTTATTGAAATCGAGTACTATTTAAAAGAAAAGTATAAATGATATTTTATAGAACGCAGAAATGCCCTTTCAAACATATTCGCTGGTACGATACGCGCGTCACCTACTTACAGTACTTACAGCACCTACTACTTTACAGTAAGTAAATTGTACTATTTCTACAACCTTTGCGCAAGTGCAAGCAGAAGGTTAACAAAGGTTTATCGTAATCGAATGAACGATATGGCAGCCCATAAAATACGAAAGAACATGTTGATTTTTATATATCATACATTTTTTTTTATATTATTTCAACGAAAGGAATTTAAAATTTTATTGACCAATTTATATTGAAAATTATGAAATTTTTATTTTTAAGATAATTATATGACTATTCTTTATTTGCAATAGAGATTAGTCACTTATTCAACGAGGGACGTGCACTATAAAGTGAGATTAAAGTACAAATTCTCTGAAACCAAAAAAATAAATATTGGCTGATGAATCAAATCAAACCAAATCAAAAATATCTTTATTTCGTAGGTAATAGAAATTACACTTGAAATGCGACATAAACAACTGTTTTCGACATTAAAATTACCACCTATTCCAAATGCTGATTCACAATGAGAAGAATGGGCAAGAAACTCAAGGTTTACTCTCTTTTACTCATCAATACAAAATATTGAATAATTAATAATTTAGTAAAACACTTAGTAATAACATGAAGCAACCTAATAGCCGAGCAGTTCAATGCTATGGGTTTTTTTCATTAACATATTCAGACACAGTATAATAGCCCTTGCCATATAATTTTCTTTTAATGAAACGTTTAAATTCATAAAATGGCAAATTTTGAATTTCAGCTGGGATCTTATTATAAAAGCGCACACATCCCTTAAACGATTTATTAACTTTGCTTAGACGGGTTTTATGAGCAGCAAGATCGTTCTTATGTCTAGTGTTAATGTTATGGATGTCGCTCCTTTTTTGGAACGATTCTATATGTCTCTTGACATATACCAGATTTTCTTAAACATATATATTGTGATGCTAAAGTTAAAATATTAAATTCCTTAATTTTTTTTCTGAGAGATGCCATTGGTCTCAAATCAGAAACAGCACGAATAACTCGCTTCTGCAGCACGAAAATTGTATTAACATCGGCTGCATGATCTCATAACAAAATTCCGTAGGTCATGAGACTATGAAAAAAGCAAATAAATTAGTCTCGCAGTGCTTTCATTTGTAGGCCGTCGAATTCTTTCCACTGCATATGCTACAGAATTAAGCCTTTCCATCAATCTCGTAATTTGAGAATTCCAACGCAATTTAGCATCTAAAGTAAGACCAAGGAATAAGGTTGTGTCCACAATATACAGTATCTCGTTCTTGAACATTACTTTGCCGTTGACCGGTTTAGCACTAGGCAAAGAAAATTGAACAAGTTTTGTTTTCCTCTCATTTAGAACAAGGTTATTAATATTAAACCTCTTAACTACTTCAGAGAAAGTACTGTTTACTTCGTCAAAAGCTGGTTGTTGCCTATTAATCTTAAAAGCTAACGAAGTATCATTAACAAACAGTACAATCTCATGCCCATCAACAAGGTAGATCATTAATAAACTGGGAATAGAAATGGTTGAGGAACTGAACTTTGAGGTAAATCCATATTGACTGTAGATCCCGACGACCTGCCACCATTAATATCAACTCTTTGAATTCTAACTCTTAAATAAGACTGTAGAAGTGCAAGTGATCGACCCCTGACACCATAATGATGTAGTTTCCTGATCAATGTGTCATGATGAACGCAATCAAAAGCCTTGGATAAATCACAAAAGACATCGATTGCGTCCCGTGAATCCTCCCAGGCATCAAAAATCTGTTGAATAAGCTCAACACCGGCTTCAGTTGTTGAGCGACCCTTTGTGAATCCGATTTGTTTAACGTTCATTAAGTTATTATTATAAAATACCGCAATAATTGATTTAAATAAGCTTTTCAAAAATTTTACTGAGTGTCGGTAGTATTGATATCGGTCTAAAGTTAGAAGGGTCAGATATACTACCGGATTTAAATAATGGAATAACTTTACTTTGCTTCATTAGATCAGGAAACACCACAATCAACGCAATCATTAAAAATCACTACTAAACATGGAACAATGCAGTCTATTATTGAATCTATTATTTTTACAGAAAGGCCATCAAGATCAGCAGTTTTTTTTTTTATACATTTGAATGTTTTAATAACGTCATTGTAGTTGACATGAGTAAATTCAAACATAATGTCACAAGTATCAACATTTTGCTTCAACAGAAATTCAGCGAGAGTGGGCGATGATTTCAGAGATTGTATACTTAAAACTGGAGTGCTAGCAAAGAATTTTCAAAAGCAAAAGCAATTTCTTTGTCTTTGTTTAAAATTTTATCATCAATTTTTAATTGAATTCTGTATGATGGTGTGTGTGTTTTCCAGTTTCACTATTGATTATATTCCAAGTAGTTTTTGTCGCATCAGTGCTATTTTTATTTTATTACTGACAAACATAGATTTTGCTGCTGCAGATACACGCTTAAATACCTTGGAATAATTTCTTATAATTGACAAAATTAACCGAATTGTTATACGACTTTTTCTCATAAAGTGCATATAATCTACGCCTACTATTATAAATGCCCACTGTCGCCCAATCACTAAATGATAAAGTATTATTAACATTAATATTTTTTTGATTAAAACATTGCTGCATTCAGACCTGGTTATAGTCAACAATGAACCATATAATTTATTAGGGTCCTTACAATATAACAAGTTAGACAATTTTTAGTACGTTATTTCTAAACTGCTCAAGACGACCAGTGTTCACAGGCACAATTTTGATCTTATGTTTTATATTTTTTAGAATTAATTTCAAACGTAACCAATTGTCCACAATGGTCAGATGATAATTTATTTACCGACTTAATTCTGGTTTAATATTCGTGAATATATTATCGAGACAGGATGACGAAGTAGCTGTGAACCTGGTCGGTTCCAAATATAAATTCTCTAAATGATAACATTGGAATAAGGATTTAATTCTAGTGCATAGACAAGAATTTTCCAAGAAACTTATATTAAAATCCCCGCAAACAGAAATAAATTTATAATTATCACTTATTTTGTGCAAAATATCTTCCATTACTTTTTCGAAAATGTCATAAAATGACTTTGGGGGTCTGTATACGCTTAATACAATAAGCTACTCTAATTCTATACAGGCCATTTCAATAGTTCGCTCAACAAATACGCTCACAGTGTCTGGACGTTCTTTGTACTTTATATTGTTTTTAACTATTATTAGAGAGCCGTCATGTATTGATTTTTCTCTGCTAAACGAACTAGCTGCCTGGCGCATACTACAGTTAAACATGAACTGGTGACCTCTAAGCCATTGTTCTGTTGTACATAAATGTCAATATCATTATAATTTATAAATATCTCAATTTCCAGTTACTTACTTGACATTACCTGTGGCTTTTGATGCACTAGATTGAGTGTAAATTTTTTATTATTAGCATTTTTTTCACTCAGTCATTACGGGTTGAGTCTCATATGCTTGTAGAATATTATTATTATTTTCATTTGTTTTCGAGTTATTACAGTTTTGGAATAATGCCGCAAAACAGGAAGGGGTATTTATTCTCTATTGTCTTATAAAATAATTAAAATTATCATCAATGTCAAATACTTTAATAAAAGCACAGAATTGTTCGTCCGTGGAACTGGAAATGTTAATAATAAAATAACTTGCGACTCCGCTAATTGTTGCAAAATAAATTTGGAAGGAAAATACTTCATTCTTGTCAAAAAAAAAATAATTTGCGTCGATAATTATTTTCTTTTTGTGACAATCTTCGCTTGACTGGGAAAGCGAAGAAAATTGCTTTACTTAAATTTTGCATGCTATTTAGTTTTGAGGCACAATTGACTATATCTTTTTTGTGAGCCTTTTCCCTTCTACCAATTAACATTATAATTATGGTATTCGAATGGAAATTTGTCTTAACAATTTTCTCCATTATATTATGGTGTGAAGCCCCCGGCATGCAGATATTGAGTACGTTTCTAGCGGGTGAGCGGCGGCCGAGCTGCGAGCCCATTAACTTTCCGAACTCCTCGCTATATAACATCTTAGCCGTGTCGCGCGGAGACGCGTCCCGACCGCGGCCAGGCACAGCGGTTGGTGCACGGTGCATCGGCGTGGACTGCGCTTGTTTATCTGTTTTGCTTGTGTGGGCCTCGTGCAATCCAAACTTCCATTCGGCAGTGTCATAGTTTGATATAACGTCCAAATTTGAATTCAATTTGTATAAGTGAGAAACTGGAATATTGATTGAGATTAAAAAACTAAATAACTTTGGTATCTTTTTTTTTATTAAAATTGAAGTCTTTTGTTTGCAGTCTGTCATAAGGTGCTGTTGAAAATGCAAAAAAAAAAATTAATTGTGTGCGGTTATCAGGTATTTGTATTTGAAAAAATTCACTATAGAACGAGTTAATCTATATAGGATATATAGATTAACTCGTAAAATACCCTATATTACTATATAGGGTACTTTAGGAGCAAATGTTCTATCGTATTTCACAGTTACTTGTTGGTGCGCCGAATTTAAAAGTCGAAGAACATCCGCCAAAGATGACTTGGTGCGCCGAAAAGTGGAAGAACATCCACCAAAGATGACCCTTGCTCGGGTCGGACAGCAACGGCAGTGATTATAGGTAAAAAATAATTGGTCAAGAGCATGTCGGACCGTGCTCATTATAGAGTGCCGAAGCCATTATTACAAAGAAATGCACTACAGACGAAAGAAGTACGTTGTTACACTTTTTCCATGTTTCCCGCACAGAATGATTATAAGTATTTTAGTCGCCTATAACTAGAAAAACAAGTAGGTATGTCGACTATTACTATTACACCATAGTAAACTAAAGTGGATCAGCAAAAGAGCGTATCTTCATGGCTTTTACGTCCTTTTGTTAAGAAGTTCAGTTTTTCGACAATAACGCAAAAAGAGTATATCCGATCATGTATAAAATAATTTTCATTGAAATTATTTATTAAGCGTTACCTTCGTTATTTTTTTTTTTATTGTTTGGACATACGGTTTAAAAAATAAAGGGGGACACGATTTCTACTAATTTTGGAGCGATTATTTCTGAAATTATTCAAGTAATCAGAAAAATTACTCGAAACCTTGGGATCGATGGACATGATGAAACTATAAGGGTTTCCTTTTTACTATTTTGCCAAAAAGAGCAGATAGTCGTGTAGTACATTTTATAGTCGTAGAAACAAAGATTTCGTCTGGTAGCATGGCATTTTATACGAACGTTTGGGGATGAAAAATGTATCTGAGCGCTGGATCTCAAGAATATTTTTCGTTGCAGTAAAACAGACCAGGATGAACGTTTCTCGAACTTTTTTTGAAACTATTATAAGATCTCGATAGTTCTTTGGTCCGATTCACACCATGAATGAAACGTGGCTTCATCACCAAAAACAAAATTACAATCTACGTATGACTTGGGACGGGCCATCATTTCAAACCCCTAAGAAATCTAAGGCGAGTCTCTGCCGGAAAGATGATGGGTTCTCTCTACAAAGGATAGTAAAGGGTTCGTGATACAATGTATCGACCATGGAGCTGTTTCGTATTCTTCGTATGCGGAACAAATAAAAAATGCGTAACGAGATATTGGCTTCGAAATACTTGATCATCCTCTATATTCACCATTACCCAGGTTGAAGGTGACTTTGAAAGGACAGAGATTCGAAAACGATGAAGCACCAGGCATTGCAGTTCAGGTATTTTCAGGTGCTCATGATCTAGAGATTTTTTAAAAAATGAATTTGAAGCTTAGAAAAAAGTATGCCAAGTATGTGTAAATACATGTCTAAAGGCAGCTATGTCGAATAATAAAAAAAAAAAATTGTTAAAAATTATCGGAAACAATCATTCTCACTTTTTATTGAACGCCCCTCGTTCAATTAGATATTTATTTAATTCAATTACTTCATGGAAATAGTAGTTTTTTATTATTATTAAAACAGTTATTAATTCTTAAATCTGTCAAACAAATATGCCATAAAGCTGCTGTGTCCATAAAAATTTTTTTTGAACCTACGTAATATAGGTACTTCATATTGTTATGAGGATAGTCGTTTCTTTAAATAGCGAATTTTTAACGGATCAAATTTGATTAAATTTTTAAAAGGAAAGCAGTCACTTTTTTCAGGCCTCACCCATTTTCAGAGCTTGTTCCTCGTGTATCTCCTTAAGGCGCGTATAGAAACCCCAATGCTTCGGCCAAAGTTCGGCTGCATGACGTTCTTTTCTTGTTAATTCCGTTCTAAAAAATAAGTATCTGGTAGTTATACACTTATTTCACAATTTCGCGATATAATTATTAATATTAAAGTTTTTATATCATGACTAGTATAGCTGTCAATTGCTTACAGATAAGATATATTATGTATATGATACGGTTTTATTTTTATCCTTAACAATCACAATATATTGTACATTAATTATCATTCATAAATTCTCTTATGATTTGCCGATATATACAAACTGTACACAAGTGCACTTTAGTCAAAAACCTGCACGAATCAGCTTCCACGTGATGTGCCTATCATAGACAATGAATAAATGACTAGTAATGGCGCGTCGCTTACATCGATTCTAACGGTGAATTGCATTATTAGTAAAAATGTGTTTCGTAAAAGCATTCCGTAAGTTTGTTTGCATTTAAAAATTAGAAACGTAGGAAGCCTTTTTCCTCATAAGATGTTAAGAATTCTAAACCAAGCACATACTCTTTTCAGTTGCCGGTAGAATTAAAGCTAATTGCTGCCGGATCAGCCTTAAACGTAACCAAGTATTTAGTTATGTTAATTTCTTTATTTATTTGACATTTTATTTTTTCTATATGCTTAGGACCTCTTTACGAGGCGAAGCGGTGATCCTGAGCGTGAAGCGGCCAGTGATCTTGGGGTACTACCGAGTTAGAGCCAAACACGTAAGCCAGATTAAAAAACGTATAAATTTAAAAATCTCAGTTCTCTTAACAACTCCGACATCACAAAAGGCACAACCTGCTAAATTAAATTAAAATTCACTAAAGCAATTCTAATCGTATTCATGTACTTAGGAATCTTGAAGGAATTATTGAAATTGAATAAAATAATACCACGAACAAAGGAACAAAGTTCTATTGTTAGTGCTCGCCTCGAGCCAAACGGCGGCGTACTTATCGTTTTTCTTTCGTTTGATATTTTCTCTTTCCTATTTGCTTTTTCGTGGCAAATACTTCATATTCATTATATTTTCGCAATTAGTCGGAAAGTAAAATATCAAGTGTATAAATAGTGACCAAACTAAAGTGTTTTAATCCATATTAATGTCGTGAATGGGAAAGAAATTCAGTATATCTATTGAGTTTTTTCAGACTAACCACTGAATTAGATATATTGAAACTTGGTACCTACCTAAAGTAGCTTGAACCTTGAGAAGGCATTTGATTGATTGATTTTTTTATTTGCCTGCGCATCTAATTGTAACTTAACAATGACTAAGTTTATTCTAATAATACTACTAAAACTTTTTCCGCATAATGTAAGTATTGTTCATCTCATTATTTCCGTTCTGTTTTAATGTATTCTGATTAGTATTAAACAACAACTTGAAAATAGTATTCATGGTACGTCAAATTGTGTAAAATTAAATTTTTTCTCTGCTGGTTTGTCTGTACGCCTCACTATAATATAACAGTTGTAGGTGTAATAATTTATGCATGTCATACAAAGTATGTGTTTAAATTATTGTACAAAGCAAATATTTAAGATCAGAGATAGGTAGGAAGATATGAGATTGGCAGATAGCAGGATAATGATAAAAGAAATAAAAGTGTAAAAGCGAGAAAAAGAGAGAATGAAAGTCAGGGAGATGAGAAAATTTAAGGCAAGTAATGGAGAAAAAAAGGAAGAGAAATTGAAATCGGAATTAGGGCTCAAATCTGGATTATTATCCAAGGGCCAGGTCAAGGTTACGATCACCATTCAGATATTACATAAAATTTCTGATGAAAATCGCATATTAAAGCGAATCGAACCGCGAGCGAGAACTATTAAGAAATAGTATCTTTTTCTCACACCCCTTCCTATTTTCACACAGAATGTGTTCCTTCGTCTTTTATATCGAACCATCTTCTTTCCAACCACTATCCCAATGCCGGCTTCCTTTTGTATTTTAATTACATTTGCTTCGATGGTTCCGATTTCGGTCTCGATAACTGCATAAAAAATAGTCTCTATAACTCTGTGATATTTTTTACCGGCCTGTCTTACAATATCCCACACTAAGGGAAAAGGATAGACGAGAAATAAAAAATGTATATTTTTAATGTGTTTTCCTAAATGTATAATTGTGTATTGAATTTTATGTCCGTTATGACAAAATTAAAAGACATACAGTTTCCAAATGTGAAAATGTAAAAATACGATGTAAAAAAATGCACCAGCAAAAGATTGTCTTGAAATTGTGCACTTCGTTCTTCTGTTGAGAAGCGTAGTTTTTTTGGCCATAACTCAAAAATGGTAAATCCGAGCATATCGAAAATAATTTCCATTGAAAGTATTTATAAAGAGCTACCTTTGTAATCTTTTCATATTTTTTAGACACACGGTTTAAAAAATAAGGGTTTTCTAAGTTACTTTCGGAGCGATTATTTCTGACAACATTCACTTAATCAAAAAAATTGCTTAGAAACCTTAAAATGTATTTAAAATAACTGTCGAAATATGTGCCACACGTTGAGGTTTGCTGAAAAAAATTTTTTTCATCTTTTGTTACATGTATGGAGAGCCCTCCTAGGAATATTTATTTTTGCTATTGAACTACCAAACTAAGTAGCGGCTTATACTATAAATTCCATCAATATACGTTTTGTAGTTTTGAATAAAATGTCTGTGACATACGGACGGACGAACGGACGGACGGACATGACGAAACCATAAGGGTTCCGTTTTTGTGATTTTGGGTGTTGAACTCTAAAATGGAGAGGGGACGTTGAGAGAATGGCAATATGAGAAACAACAACGATTTTTAAACTTTTTGTCGGTCTGTCTGTTCGCGCATATTAATGAAATTACTGAGCGGACTTGCGTGCGATTAATATGGATAAATACAGCCTGGTTTTATTTCATTTAAA
Source organism: Eumeta japonica (assembly GCA_005406025.1). Classification (NCBI taxonomy): domain Eukaryota; kingdom Metazoa; phylum Arthropoda; class Insecta; order Lepidoptera; family Psychidae; genus Eumeta; species Eumeta japonica. The sequence goes on along the minus strand of BGZK01000298.1, from coordinate 446,643 downwards.
TCGGATGTCAAGAAAAATGATATCCTCATTTAAAAATCTAGCCTGATAAGTTACAAAGCAAATAATAATTGCTAGCGTCGGAGGCCTTTAGACGTGACAGTACGAACGAACAACAATGTTCAAAGGAAAAAAAAAAACTTATTTTCTCGATCTTGCGGTTACGACGCGCTCGACTCATTGAAAAATGTATAAGGAGTGGGGAGAGGTTGGTGGGGGACTGGACCGCTGAACGAGGAAGGGGGTCGAGTCGCGATAAAGACTTCGTGACACACCGAATACCACGCGAGCGAAGCCGCGGGCGAAAAGCTATTAAAAAGCACATGTTACATTATAATATTTTTGCTCGAAAAATATAAATTTTAGATAACACTACAAATTCACCTAAATAACCTATTCGCCTATAGTTTAATGTTTGTAGACCGTACAGTTACACAGATTTAGAAATAAATCAATCAATCAGTGGTGTTTCACGTGTATTATATATATATATATATATATATATTGTCTACACGTGTAGCTGGCTACCTATACTTTATGAATTGCTATGTCTAACTCGCTCAAAATGTTCTAAATTCATGGAAAATTAAAAAAAATAATAATAAATAAACGAAACTCCATAACGATTACTCTCAAATTTCGAATTCAAAATCACTGCGGCGTTACTTCGACACTGATTCAAAACGTTCATAATAATTTTACTCACAACACTCCTTGAGCTTTGACGGGGTCCATGGACAGCTCCCTGCGGCCCGGCGGCTGCGGCGCCGGAGCCGGACCTGAACTCCCTTCCATATTCAATAATCATACGATGTCAATACGAGTGAAAACAATACTTTTTTGTATTGCGATTGTATTGCCACATTGAATTGACCTTTGATAACTCAGTGCCTGAACGTAGTGTGAATGTACTTCGATCTAATATTCGCGTTGCTGTGGTAATAGAGACAGGCGCTGTGTTCGTTATATTAGTATTATTAAGTGGGACGAAAAATGTGGATTCGCTAGATTTACTATTTGTTGAGAGTTCTTAGTTGGTAACTTATAGAGTGAATCTATATATTGTCACATGGCACAAAAAATGGTAACAGTAAATTCGCTTGTATAAAAAAGTTAATTTGCCAGTATCGAGATTGTTTGTTTTCTTTATTTGCATAAGAATAACTCTATATTCTTATACAAATAAAGAAAACAATTTGATCTATATTTCTTAAAGGTGAGATAATGCGAGATCATCTTATATTTCTGCTACTTCATAATAGATGCCGGCTATTAGTAAGCTTTTTCGTCTTCTAAAAAACATAAATCAAAATTTGAGCACTTGCAAATATATTTGATATGACACTAACCAAAAAAATTGAAAAGATTATATGATATGTTATTGTAGAATGTACTGTATTTTTAATTTAGAAAATTCGTAGATATTAACTTTCGAATTTATTAATTAATAACTATTAGATGATAGAATCCATGTTATACTCTATTTCAGAATTACGTGCTTGCTATTTTCGAAGAAAGAACGTCACGCTGTGAGGTATTTAATTTTCAAAATAAATAATCCATCGATTTAATAAAATAACTAATAGCTCTTTATGTAGGATAAAGGGCATTCGTAAGTATTCTGAATTTTGTTGGTATAAGACTAACAAAATTACGAACATCCCAAAAGGGGAGGGCATTATTCATTATGAGGGTTTACCGCAGAGCGAAACCGTCAATTCGAATCTGTATTGCCAACAGCTGAAGAGAATCAAACAAGAAGTAAAAACGAGCGGAATTTATTTACAAAAAGGGTTTGGTTTTTCATCATAATAACGCCAGACCACACACATCTTTGGCCACTCAGCAAATATCGAGAGAGTTTGGTTGAGAAGTGTTAATGCATCCACCACATAGCCATGATTTTGCACCTTCAGATTTTCACCAGTTTCTGTCTCTTCAGAATTCTTTAGGTAGTGTTAGGTTATCATGAAGAGCGGACTGTCAAAACTACTTGTCGCAGTTTTTTGAACAGAAATCCCAAAATTTTTACAACAATGACATTATATCATTACCTACAAAATGGCAACAAGTTGTTGAACAAAATAGCATATTAATTTACATTTAATTATAATATGTATGTGTACATATTATAATTAAATGTAAAATAAATATAATGAAAAATTTTATTGAAATTGTACATGAAATACGAAAAAACTGTCTCGCCTAATTTATTTGTCTCGATGACTACATGAAAGAACGAATCTTTGTTAAGAACCAATGAAATTGAAAATGATGATGGTGATAGATTTCATTGATTTTTTCGAGTTGTTTCTTGACATTTAACTATATTATACATATTACATATAGAAATGTTTAATAGTTATGAGTAAAAGATAACAAGAAATATTATGGTATTGAAATTTATTGCAGATTTCGTAGAACAAAGACGTTAAACAATCGTAATGATTATGCAAACTAAAGAGGAACCACCTTAGATGTTTAAAAGATGACTCTATTTATGCTCGTATCTAGTCTTTAATGAAAATTCGTAGTCCACATAATTTGCAGTAATTTAAAAATAAATACTAACAAGCCGGTTTTAATTTTTTTGATTTATTGCATGTTTTAGGAAAATAATATTACAACAATTTTCATTCTAATAAAACTTCGAAAGGTGCATTTATTTATTATTTTAATGAATATCAAACTGTTTTTTACGCGACACAGAGAGGTGATGACAGCTTCCTTGGGTAATTTGAAATCCAAAAGCGTTTTGTTAATATGGCCACCAGCCAAAGGATCGGAAATGTGATCAACATGATCAACAAAGAATTCTTCATCGTATTCCGTTCATTATTTTTTAGTTAAACAAATAGAAACTTAAATTAAAAAAAAATGCTTCTGGTACTCCAGTTACAAAGAATATCCGATATTCTAACGAAAATAGTATACAATTTTCAAACGGGGCTGTGTTACAAAATACGTATTAAGATCAAGAATCTAATTAAAAAAGTATATCAAAGCACCGTTTTCACGATTATGTAATTAACTGCAAACGCTGATAATTTATACCTATCCGTTTGTCACACAGGTAGATATTATGATAGATAGACAGATGTCCACAATAAAGACAGATGTCCACAGGTAGACAGATGTACACAGATAGACAGATGTACACAGATAGGTAGATGCTCATTCGTCTATTATTTCGTGAGTCAGAATAGTGTTATAATCATAATTTTTTGAGTATTTTTAATTCTGATACAACGTGCAGTGTATTTATTCAACGTATTGAAAAGAAATCCTTATATTTATTCCCTCGAACGGGCTCTCTTTTGAAGTTCAGTAAAAAATTCGTGAAACCTTTAGGGAATCTGAACAATTTTCTAAATGTAGATCTGACTAAAGCTTTCAAAGGATATCATAATAAATGCTGCTATAAAAGTGCTTTTTGTAGAATTTTAGTCTTTGTCAACAATAATACCGGGAGCCTGAAAATCGACCTGTGTTATACAAAAATGAGGTTCAAAGTTTAATAAAGAGAATATCCTATCGATGAAGTAAGCATTATTTTTTTAAACAATTTTATTTTAAATTCCAAACGAATGATCTACGATTTATAAATTACTGTTAAATAATGATTATACATAAAACATATAATTATAATTAATGCCCATCTAAATCTTAATCCTTTGCAGATGCACGATATATTTATTGATTTTTGGCGTGTATGTTCATTTAGATTAATTTAATTTATTGCGATGTAAATACATATTAATAATAATATATATCTAGTATTTCGGTATAAGGTAATTCGTGATCCAAAAATATAAAGTTGAAAAAAATAGAACTGGCTATACGCACTTTTTTTTTTGTGGTGCATGAGCGGTAACAATTCTCGAGTCGTTGGTTGGTTATGGCCGAAGTCGTAGGCACTTAGCTTTCGTATCAAAAGGTAACAGGTTCGATACCCGAGCACACGCGAATCGAACCTTAGGAATCGTCACGTTACAAATATTTTATTAAACACCTTATTTCGTACTTGGGTGAGCAAATTAAATTGTTGATCGACGGCCGTGGTTCAGCCCAACCCCCTTGCAGCGTGCGAGCGTAATGACGTTAAGGTCTGTCTTCCGAACCTGAAATGATGAAGGAAAGACTATTCTTGCAGTGAAGTCACAAAAACCTGATGCGTACCTACATACATACAAAAATCTTATTTCAGGTGAACGATTTGATAGTTAAAGATCGCACGATAATTAGGGATCGACTTCGAGTTCCTCTGCTAAACTTTATATTACGCAAGTTTATTTTCACCTTAGTGTCACGTATAATTTCATGATTTTACCACTTGCGTGCAATGTGAGAAGAAGTAGGGAAAACCCCTCAATCATTTTTTATACATATTTAAGCTGAAACATTTCGTATAAGGCCATTTCGCATTTTCGTCCCAAGGCCAAACTCATCACCATACTTTGCATGACGAGAGACATCGAAAAATTAAATATGAAGCGATTCGTATTAAAATTCATAGCTTTCCGGCTATAATTTATTCTACACGTGTCTGCTGAATAACGATGAAATAACGTTTGCAAGGTCGAAACAAGGGTAGTCCGGGCTGAAAGTCAAAGCCGCCGCCGGCGGGCGGAGCGCGGCGGGCCAAGGGCGCTGCATTTGTCCTTCCCTCGCCCTCGACTGCGTTGCGTCAGGCGTCTAGACGTACTAAAGTGCCCCCGCACCACCCGTCTCACCCACCCGCACCCGCCCATCCTACTCGGTTCTGGGCTGACCTTGCATCGCCTTACGCCGCATTCGTAAATATACATGACGAAGTCAAATTATATACCAAAACTGCAATTGTCGGTAGTCCGCGACTCGAAATTATATCGATATCAGACCGCGTCATGCAATTATTTCTGTAGTAGCTTCTGTTTACACAGAAACTATGCAGCGCGTATACGTAAATATACATGTGTTTATTTTATAATATGCGGAACCATACAACTTTATTTCTGTTCCTGTGCTCTAAAGTCGTTAATTCGACCGGCCATCAGCTCGGTATTTATTGTATTTAGTATTAATTGTCGCCCGCAGCTCCACCGCGTGCGATAACTTCCTGCATCTTTTGTATCGAATGACGACCGCTATTTCTATTATGATTCGATATCTGTTTCGCTCTCGTCTAAATCCTTAAAGGTGTAATAGTATAATATTAAGAGAATACGACATGATTTAAAAAGATACGGAGAGGAAATTTTAAATTGTGTCCTATATTTAGTTACAGTTTAAGAGAGTTTTAGACATAAATCGGTGTCAAAGGCAATGTATTAAAATGAATAATGCCTTACTTTTTACGTTATACTTTCATCGACAAACCTGTAAAAATCGCATTCGATAACGTAAAGTAGTTTTTGTGTGATGTATGAACAAACAAACATATAGACACAACATATAAACAAACAGACAAAAACTGAAAAAAAAAATTTTGTTTTTGTTTGTATTGCACTTATAAATATCTATAATATTAGATTTTCATAAATATTAAAGATGGTGACCGCTAGACGCCATATTCTGAATAAAGGAAAGAGCAGCTTCACTCGAATAGATGTACTTAAAATATTTTTTTGTCTTTTATATCGACACCATTTTATACAGTCTCGCTCCCGATTTTGTTCTCTATAGAAGTTTTGTTCCTGGTTCCGGCTCTGATGTCGAACTCCACGTACTTTCGGTTTCGAGTCCAGTTTCAAGTTTGGTTCCTATTATGGTTTTATTATTATTTACAATAAACTTGTCTATTATATATATGCAATGATATATTTAGAATTTAGAACGAGACAAAAATAGATCGTAGAACCGAAATTCAATACGAGAAAGCAGCCGGATCGAGATCATGGTTAACAGAGAAATTGATGATACAACGGATGTACACTTTTTTACTTTATTCTATCTACTTTCATTTGAACTCGGACGCATTAGGTAGCTGATTTCAAGACGTCACTTCGGTGGTTAAATTTTTTCCGACTAGATTCAATAATAACATCAGATTTTAGTACCGGAAATAGATAAGTAACTTTTAGTGCACATAATTCTTCGTATAATAACATGGAAAATTGCATTTAAATCCGTTTAGTGGCTTACAAACTTTACGTACTAATATTACGCAATAAATAATAAGCATTCAGGCGGCCCCGTTTCAAAATATTATTTAAGGAAGGAAATAAGATATATTTCTTGGGTTATTGAATCAACATAATAATGACATCCTCTTCTTCAAAACCATAGAAATAACCGATCAAGTACGACTCGTATTAGAAGGGTTCCGTAGCTCCATAAAATGCTTTAAAAATAGTTTAGTAATGGCCGGCTGTCCCCGCCTCCCGCTCCGCGCGATAGTACCTATCGTTTGAGTTTTATTTCACTGTACGAGTGTGATAATTTCACACGACTGCAATAGATTTATTTTATGGTAGGAGTGAATATAGGTCACTTCACTCCACGAGCGCTAAAAGGCAGTATATAGAGGATATTACTTTAAAACTGACTACCTACTATTAGGTACCTATTCTGAATTGTACGTAATTGTAATTTAGGTACGTACGATTATCATATTTATTACACAGGTACCTACCTAATCTAATTAGCAATTGTCATCTCTTTCTGGGATACTGAAGGAGGTGAGTGTGTTGTAGGTATTTACCTATGTGTCTGTTTTATTGCTGCTGCAAAATAGGTACCTACATATTTAAGTATTCTACTTAATAATTAGGTACATATTTATTCAATAGTGCCTACACACAAAGGTTAAACAAATTTTGGCGCTGGATGGCGCAAGAACAAATTAATACGCGAATCTGACTCGAACGGTTTTTTTATTGTTTTACTTAAGAGTAGGTATACACTATAGTTATTCTAGTTAGACGTTTGTTTGTACGTACAGCCATCGTAAAGAACGAGCAACAAAAGTCGAAAAAATATGCTTTTTCTAATATTCTTAATTTTATTTTATTTTTATTATTTGCTGTAATAATAGCTATAGAAATATGTATTCGGTGAAAATTTGAAGTATCTAGTTAATGCCATTATAAAGATCGAGTTAAAAACGCTTAAAAAAACAGGTTTCTTATATGACGACCCCCTTTTATTTTTAACTTTATTTTATTTTTAGTATTTGTTGTTGTAGTTTGTTTAGTATTTGTAGTTATTAGCCAATTTAGAAATGGGTATCTAGTCCATGCGGTGCACAGAATGTATCGTAGACGTCGGACCGCTTTGGGTCTAGCTTTGGTCATTTGACTGAAAATTTACGTGAGCAGAGAGATTTTTAAAACCCTCTCGAAAGTATGTGACCTCTTTAGAATAATCGTAGAATCCCCATACAAGATATTCCTGGCTAGTGTCACCGTTGCCAGCTATACGGACACGCAGCTGCAAATTATCACGCGCAACCGCTCTGCGTGAAACGTTTGGTCCCAATTTGATCAAGGATTGTGATAGGACTAAAGAGGCAGGAGGCAAACCTGCCTGTTCTAATTGTGGCCAAGAACATACAGCCAATTATGGAGGGTGCCCGGAAGCACCAAAACTCAAATCAAACATTTTTTTTCAATGGAAAAATAAACACATACAGAAGGACAAAACTTTAGATTCCAGTCAGTTCCCTCCCTTAAATCAAACGAGGTATGCCCATATATCAGGTGTAGGAGTCAAACCAAGTACTAGGGCAGCCAGCGGGGATGAGTTTCGTCCAACACCTGCATCTAAAATAAATCCGTGGAAAAAATTTCCACAAAGGATTGCATCGCAAGAGCAGTTTAAGGACACCACTGTATGTCGTCTCTTAAATTTAGATCGCTCCACACCGGGATCACGGCGTCCGCACTTGGAGAAGATATTAATATAATGATGTCTATCCTCCAAGTGGTGATGAGCGCCGAAGTCGCCGAATTGGCTTCGAAATTTAAGAGGGCTAAACACGGGGTATATCGTCTCCGCATCGTCCTGGAAAACCAAGAGTTGAATAATAAATTAGAAAAACTCTTTTGTCTGCACCCGGGCGCCTACAAGTAAACTCTATTGGACGTCATAAAACAAATAAATATCATTATTATCATTTAATGAAAACGGATTAGTCAATAATATAGGCGAATTAAATAAATATGCGTTGGAGTACAAAGCAGATGTAATTATCGTACAAGAAACCTTTTTGAAACCAAAAAATCCGTAAGCTTGTAAAATAAGTAATTTTATCTAACTACGAACGGACAGACTAGGCCCTCCAAAGGGTGGAACCGCGTTATATTATAACCGATCATTGTACTGCTGTCCGATTGATATTCCATCATTAGTTAATATAGAAGCCACTGCATGTTATTTAATATGACGGGGCATGGTGTTCTAATCCTAGTATCAGTTTACCTCCCTCCTAAGAAAAAAATGCTCCAGAGCGATTTAAAAACACTCCTCGCCCTAGGGGATGATGTAATTCTCTTTGGCGATCTCAATAGCAAAAGTACGAACTTGAATTGCAATTATTGTAATAGGAACGGTAGAAACATGGTGGCTCTCGCAGAGGATCTCTATTTCAATATCCTTACACCACTCACTCCGACTCATTATCTTAGTAATAACAATCATAGGCTTGAAATACAGGATATCGCCCTCATAAAAGGGGTAATTCTGATAAGCCAAAGTTCTTAAAACTGAAGGAGCTATCCCCATCCCCGTTCTAAGAAAACTTAACAATGCTATAGTGTTCGACGACTGGAAAAAAGCTGAGTGTTTAGCTGATAACATTGAACTACAATGCTCAGATAACCCCCCATACGCCTTTGAACATGTGCACAAGATGGTTGAGGAGGTTCGTCACGGAATCTCATTTCCGTTCAAAGACGATCTGGATTCAATTATGCAGGATGATATTAGTAAACATATTAAAGCTCTTAAAATCAGAAAGAACCTAGACATGGACTCTATCAGCAGTAAAGCACTCAAGTGTTTTTCTGCGCGACTTGTGGCTCTCTTGGTCGCAATTTTTTATGCGTGGATCAAAAATTGTTAGCTTCCTATAGTTTGGAAAGAAGCTACAGTTATCGGAATTTCTAAACCGGGGAAATCACCTGACCTTCCCGGCAATTACAGTCTTTTGAGTGTACTAGGAAAATAATTTGAAAAAAACACTGAAAACTCGCTTAAGAGAGCACCTCATAGGGAAAGACCTAATAATTAATGAAAAATTTGGTTTTCGGGCGTAATTACCTCCAACAAGCCCTCCGATTAGTAGAGTATATATCAGAAGGTTTTAAAACTAAAAAGAAGACAGTGGCGGTCTTTTTTGACGTAGCTAAGGCCTTCGATAGGGTATGACACGCAGGTCTTATATATAAGCTTTATCAATTGGAGCTCCGACATTGTCTCGTACTTATCATCCATCAATATATCAGTAATCACCACTTCACCTTCCGACTCGACAATACTTACTCAACAATAAGACCAATTGGAGTTGGAGTACCTCAATGCACCATCCTTTTTCCACTGCTGTACTCCGGGTACACAAACGACATCCCCCGACCGTCAACAGGCGTCCAACTCGCACTTTTTGCGGATGACATTGCATTCTTTTTACGTTCTATTTGCCTTAGAAATATCCTTCCGCGATTATAGAGGGTCAATAATGAGCTGACACAATGACTCTGACTCTGAAAAATGAAGTGAATCTAGATAAATCAACACCGATATATTGTGATTATGCTACATGAAAAGTTACGTCTTCCAGTGCCATTAGATACTCCCCACTGATATATGTTAAATCAACAAATTCCATGACAAAATCGTTGTAAATACCTAGACACCACGATCGATAAATAATCTTTTGTCATCATCACTTTGAAAACCATATCGTTCGTGTTAGGACACTAACTTTATTTTACTTATCTCGTCTATACGGTATGATAGATAGGAAGAATAAAATGCGTAGCGTGAAATATATATGATGCGCATCAGATCTGTCATGACATACGCGAGTCCAGTCTTTGCTAATGCAAAGCCACTCATGAACTGCAAATAGTGCAGAATAAATTCTGTAGGAGAGCAGCTGACGCACCATGGTACGTCAAAAAACTCTGTACTTTATAGGGACTCCCAACCACCTCCAAATCTATGAAAGACGCATAAAAGCGATTTTTCGACATAGTGAGTAGCCATCCAAATCCGCTAATAGTTTCGACCGTATCATACGAGCTACTTCCTCTGCATCATTTTTGTAAAAGATCCCGGAATTTCTTATTAGATCCGTCTGACGATCTCACCATCGAGGCCAAAAAATTTAAAGAAGCTAATAAGATGACAATAGAATAGGAGTAGAGTCTCTCCCCACCCGTTTAGACCTTTGATGGTCACCAATCTGGTGCGCTTCCCGCGCCTCCAGGAGTCCCTTTTGAAATTTCAGTTCGCACTGTAAACTTCACGTGACCTATTATACCGAGGTGCTTGTTCCTAAGGCATCCATAGGGCAGTCTCGCGTCGGCGGCATTTCCATGACGAACCGGCCGCTCCAGATGAAGGCGTCGTCAAAGCCGTGGGTTTCGATGTGGCAGTCGCAAGTTGTCAGGAGATACCCCGTGCGCCCGGGCGTACGGATTGCCCATAACGGGTTTTTACCATCCTTCCCCGTCGCAAGGGGAGAACTTACAAAAAAAAAATGCATCCGTCGCAGTTGTACTCCAGCCGCCATTTGTGAAGTTCGTACTGCAATAAACAAATCTGAACATCGAAACGCTGTCCATAATTTTGCCCACACACCGCAAGAATCCGTACTGCGATGCGACTGTGAAGGTAATCGGAAGTGCGGGCTTACGCGGCGGTATTGAAATCGCCGTCAGAGTATGTCTCAAAAATATGTAAAAAATAAAGAAGGCACTAAAGTGCTTGTAACTACTCTGTGCGGAAAACATGGAAAAAGTTTAATAAGGTACTTGTTTCATCTGTAGTGCATTTCTTTGTAATAACGGTTTTGGAACCATGTAAAGAGCATCGTCCGACATACTCTTGGCCAGATATTTTTTAATTATTAAAGATTCATAAATTATAAAATATCATGAGAAAATTCAAGCGTTATCTTATAATCTAAGAAATAAAGGTACTTTGAATTTTAATTTGATAATGCAAATGAAATGAATAAAATACGTCTCGAAATATTTCGTACAAAATTAGAAATTCGCCTTTAGGAAAATACATCAATTTAATTGTTTTTCACAAGTTTTCAAATCTATTGTCTAAAGTGGTTATAAATTTGGATTTCTCTCTTCTAATTTCACATTTTTGATTTGAAATTACTTTACATATATTAAATCCATAATAAAATTGACTGATTTCATTAGTTGCAGTAGTATGTTCAGTACATATATATATATTAAAAGTATTTGTTAATATTTCGATTTTACATACTGATACTCATACCCTTTGAGTTCTAAGTTAGTACTCATATCCTATTATAGGGTCCCTCAACAGTAGGTGCGCCCTCACCAGACAGCCCGGCGAAACAAGCTCTGACACGACTTAACTACACTTATATAAGCTTTGCAGGAGGTGGGCCAGCGACGTAAGTAGACATAATAAATATAAACAATTTGTTAGTTAACGAAAATGTTTGATTTGTAGCTTTTTATACATAACTTTATGGTATAACTATGACGCAAAAGATTGAAAAAGTACGACATTCCACGACGACTGTCTTATCTCAATGCTGCAATAGCACGTGTACTATAAAATCGGCAACAAATCGACGTGTCATTTAAACGTCATACATGCTATCTCCGATTGTCTTTTTATTTAAGATTGCGCATGCTCAAAAATTAACCTTTCTGTACTAAGCACAATATAGTTGGTAGCACAATTTGGTTTAGATAGGATTTTATAGTGAGCTCCTTCTCGATCTTTCCGTAAGGATTTACATAATCTACTATACTTCTTAACTATAGTGTCAATGAACTACAACTACAAATACTTACGATTGGATTAATTATAGGAATTAAAGGCTTACAATTGCAGCAGTGAAGTTTATAATATTCGTTTCTATAAGCATTATAGAAACGAATATTAAAACCTTATAATATGGTTCAATATAATATATATATATATATATACATATATATTGAATTATATTCAATATAATAACTTGAATATAGTTCATCTATTTGTGTGTTGCCAGGGCTACGAATAAAGTTCACAGAGCCTGAATTGAATTTATTTCCCGGATATCAATACAAAATTTGCTTAGTCTTCGCCGTTCAAACAGAATTGACAATACGTCACCGTTGCGTAAATTGGAATATCGTTACTGGTTTTTGCTCACTTAGAGTAGAGAGATGGAACAGATCTGCTAGGTTATGGCATAAATTTGATATTCTGAAATAATTACGATTGTATTCTGTTCATAGCGTTTGATAGACACTTCGATTAATGCTTCAATACTACTTAAGATATGTTGACGCAATTTCTAGGTATTATTTAATAATTGAAATTTAATACATACGAATTGCACTGAAATACCGTAAATTATTTGGTTTATGAATAAATTGGATAATTTATCGTTTAAAGTCAAACAATAAAAAAGAAGCATTTAAAAATTTATTGACAAGTTACAATTTTGGCTGTCATCCCTGTAAAGGATTGAAATACCTAGGTCTACAAGCAGCATGTAATTGAAAACGATCAATAGCGTCTAAACTCCAGTATTCACCGATTAATATAAAACACATTTTTATTCCCTTTGAACTCGAAAATTCTGAACATTCTCAAGACTTCTGTGATGAGGCACACATGGTCACTTTTTTCTAACCGCAATTCGAAATAGATTTTAACAAATAATAATTATTGACAGAAAGTATTGTTCCTATTTAATTAAAAAATATTATCACGATATCATGTATTCAAGTAAATATTTTATTGTATCCGTAGGGCTATCTTGAATTTGTCGAATGAAGCTGGAAAGGTCAAGGGTATAATGAATGTCAGACTGGGCTTGACGCATTGATGGGTGCTCGCAACTTTTTACAGGCACAAAATTGCGAGAATTTGCTGTATTCTTTTTTCATTGGTATTATTTGTGTTTGATTGTTTTATACATGTTTATTTATAGGAAACACGTTACCGAGCTACGACTAATGTTTTGTTTTTTTTTATTTAACATACGTAATTAATTATAAGCAGTAAGCATTTGCCATTGTTGAATTATTGTTAAGATAAACAATTAAATGTATGTACGGGATTTTTATTATAGCATTCTCGAGGGGAAAATGAACATGCGTCTACCAAAGAGTAGGTTGTCACCGTCGCCCATGAACATTCGTAAATTCAGCGAATTCACTAACGCATTGCCGATCAAAAAAAGATTAAATTACTGAATAGAATTTGAATTGAAATCTTGTAAATGTAATCTTGAAATGACAACTTCAAAAAGATATATGATGTTGGATTTATAATACTCCTTTTAATAGTTTATTATAATCACACACGAAAAAACAAAACAGAATTATTAATGAAATTCATAATAATGCGATCAGAAACATTCAATCAGATAAAATTATATATCTATAGCGATACGAAGTTATCTAAATATTGACGTTCTTTCATATATGTTTAACAAACGTAAGTTATACAATATCGTTTACAACTTATTACGATTGTATTCGATCAAATTATGTAGATTTATGTAGAAGTATTCTTGTATTATATAAATTTTGAATAAAGCTTTGTAATGAGCTATCTTATTTTTTGTTTTATCGGAACTCCTGTACCCACACAATTGAATCCATATGGAATATTCAGGATATTAGCACAACCTGCCCGTTTCTCGGCAATTGGGTACCTCTATATGAGAATCGTCCGCACATAACAATTCATCATCATTCCATCAAATTGTATATTGGCATCGGGCATTGTATTCCCACTGTAAAGTACGTCTCCCGCAATCGTGTGCTAGTTTGAGGGGCTTAAATCTCAGCCGTTTATGATTTTCCATTTCTAGTCAAGATATTGAAGGGTCTATTGAAAATTTTTTTATCTCGAAAAAATTATTTCTCAACACGCCCTACAACTAGAAAATTGCATATTGAGAAAACTTATTCATTCCAAATATAATTAATATTTTTATCGAGGAATAAAATATAGACTATTTTATTTTACTAAAAAAAATAATTGTTTAATGACAGTTTTAAAAAGGAAAGCCGTAGGTATTCTTAACATTTTCGTGAATTTAATTCTATTTTTGCCTAAACAGGTAAGCACACGGCCGCAGCTTGAAGGATGTTAAGGATGTATAAAATTGATATTTAATTAGTCAACGGACGAACATTTCCCTGTTTTATGCTTACGTAACTTTGTCTGGATTAGAGGTCGCACAGGACGTACCCACGGACCTGCCTTGTTGTTTTGTCAGGGTCAGGGCATTGCGGATCCAGGATTTAGGTTTTAGAGGGTCTCGAACCCAATGCGGATAGGTTTCGTCGAGATAAAATACCCTCCCATTCCCCTAAATGCTACTGGGTAAGGGGGTGCACCCACGGCCGATAGTAAGCCACGCATTTCATTATGTTAAATATACTTTAATGCTCTTGTTAGCGCTCGTCTTCACCGATACGTATTCATCATAGTAAGGAGCGAGTGTTTTATAAAAACAGAATAAACGGTGAAATATTCATACTTGTAGAGTCTAGTAATAAAGGTCATAAGAGTATATTGAAATCTATTTAATTGCTTGTGAAATTGATTGTGTTGAGTACGTCTGGACAGTTGCGGGGTAGGCGCGCTGGCGGCGGGGCGAAAGGGGGCGGCGTCTAGACAGCCTTGCGTTGGACATTTGATCTCTGTACACTCGTTCGACTAAATATGTTTTTATGTAAACGCTTTCGGCTGTCACCGATTAACAAAGGCCGGATATCACCGGGTGCGCCATGTTCGTTCTCATTTTCGAAAGACTAATGACCTAATATAATTAATAATTATATTTATAATTATTAATTACAATTTCTGATATTTCAATATCGTTAAGGAGAACTTATCGGAAAGAAAAAAAAATGTAGAATTTTCTTTAATGCGTGCAAGTCATCGTTGGAGAATTCATTAATTTCTGGCCTTCTTTTGACTATATGTCACCGGGACCTTTTAAGTACGGATTGCTTTTGCGTCTTTTAAACTGTGACATTTGGTTGAATAATAAATAATGTCAAAATTTCCACGTGAGAAAGTTCGATTCATTGAACGGTTTATATTAATTTATCGTTTCCAATGGTTGGGCAGCATTGGGCGTAAGGCAACTAAGCGATCTGCGTTTATAGTAGAAGATCAGAATTAGAAACGACATTCACCCATCTGTTTGATGGATGACACTATATTTTATATAAATTTTAGAATATTAAAAAATATGTCGCGAGTGCAATAAAAAATTCCTGGCCAGACTACGATTAATTAAAAATTTGAAAACGGCTTTATTTTTTTTAGTTTAACAATGAAATTTTGTACCAATAGAAAATATAAAGTCTGTAAAATATGTAAACGTTGTGTTGCCTTTTCCTCCTGGCGTAACTATTGGATTGGCTTGGCGTAACTGTACCTGACAGATAAGTCGATACTAATAATTTACTCACATCTGTTTAATAAACTAACAAAAAGCACTGTTTTGTGATTGTATGACACAAATTTGATTTTTAAACTATAAAGTGCAATGTTTTAAGAAATGTCATTTTTTAATTGTTAATTAATCACAGTCTGGGCAGAAATTTTATAGACAACCCACTAGCTATATATTTTTTATAATACTAAATTTGATAAAAAAATATTTTTCATTTATTAAACAGATGGGTGAAAGTCGCTTCCAATTCGGATCATAGACTATCAAAACGGACAGTTTCTTCATGTGCGGAAAGAGTGCAAACGCTCGGAAAAAATAATTTCATCAAAAACTAATATTGTATTGTCGGAATCTTATCGTCAATAATAAAATATACTGAGGTGTCCAATTTTTCACATTCGATTTATGATATTTCGACTATCTTAAAAATTAAACTTAAATTATTAATTTTCGAGGAAAAAAACATTTTAGTGTTAGATGAAAAATACATATCTAGGGCAATGACTTCCGAAGACTGACGTTTCTGTTTTTAAATTGCTGTTACATCAGAAAGGTCTGTCATCTTAGTCTAATTTCTCATCTAATCTAAGTTGATTAAAATCTAAATACCCATCAATACAATAAGGTAGAACTAAATTCATTAGTGTTTGACATCAGACATATATGCGATACGAAAGTATGGTTATGATGTACAAATTAATTTTTATGGTCCAACTTCTGTCCTGCTATTTAACAGGAACAAAACAGGGCCACATTTCAAAGAAAAAAAAATATTATCTTTATATAAATGAATTTTATATTAGCTTGGCCGATAGATGTTGTCCTGCCTTTTCCGGTAGGTAGGTGGCGCGCTCGTACGTTATGCACATTATGCTTAATTAGTTTATGCCCCTTGCTCGGTTTGCGTTGAAATAGAACAGATTTCTTTCTTTTTAATGCTGAGATTGGACGTCTGACGTTAACATGTAGCCCAATAGAAAAAAAAATGATCATCTCTTTATTGAAATACTTATAAGTATATATCATTTTCGCCGCAATAGGTTTAATAGTACAGAAGTTGATGCGCCATATAGTAACGAGTTGTAACGCTTATTAAATACCTTTTCCATGAAAAAACTACTATATATAGTAGCTTTTTCTACTACAAATAATACATTTTGAACGTCTCTTTAAAATACTTTAACAGTATATATATATGAAGCGATGTTAAAAATTTATTATGTGTAGTAATTCTGCCTTCGTTGTAGTTTACATTTAACTATTCTATATTTGACCTACTTCTAGATTGATTACCAGCAACAGCATAAAGCAAAAGGTATCTTCCTGCGGTTGTGTGTCTACTCGGAAAAACGAAATAAAATTAATAAATCGTTTTAAATTTTAATAGAATATATATATTTTTTTGCTTTGACGGTACCTACCGTCCTACCTAAGCTAATAAGCGGAAAAATTGGAGCCACAACTAGGTAGTTGTGGCTACAATTTTTCCACTTATTAGCTTGTAACGTAGTTGATTTTTTATCTCCTATCGTCTAACTTTTCATCTATATGTTTTAAAAAATCTGAACAAGTAGGATAGCTTTCTGACAGCTTTTACTCGTCTTTTGAATTTTATTGATGACCAATTGATGACATTCATGACCAAAGTAGAAGCATGACAACCATCGTACTTGTATGTAAAATTGAATGTTCTAGTCTTTATGTCCATAGTAGATTGTTTCAGTAGATTGAATCTATTATTGTATTTTTTTTTTCGACATTTAAAATATATAGTTTAAAAGATAGAAGGGATACGGATACAGAATTACTCAATAAATATAAAATATACACGTGAGAATAAAAGGCAATTAGAACCTTTGATACATTTTTACTTATTTAAGTAATGCCATCCCACACGAAGGAAGGCCGGGGAAAAAAAATAATACCTCAATTTTATTTATAGAAAGATGAGAAACCTACATTTTTCAGTAATATCCTTACAAAATTGAATGGCGTTTGGCATAAGACGCTTGTGCTATTTCATTAAAATTGATGATGTGCTACGTACATCATTTTTTATCATTTTTTCATATTACCACATTTAATGTTACATTTTTTTTTTCGTATTCAAGGACTTGGATCTGTGGGCTTTCGAGTTGGCCCGGTGCGAGTTGGGAGGTATCAACGGCCGTCACGACGCGACGGTGACGTCGATATCAGCGGCTTAATCTCCGAGGGTCGTATTGATAAAAGTCACTCGAATGATGCGCCACGTCAAGAAGACTAACGTGGGAGCGAGATGTATATTATTTTCCATAGCGAAACACTATAACCGTCTTGCTCTTTCCACTCTTCCACTCTCAAGACTGAACGCCGCACTCAAGTGTGTTTTATTAATACGACCCCGGGACACTGAGCGAGTGATCGATTTTGCCATAAGTTTAAGAACTCATTAGTCAATGCGCCCGTGATCATAATCGAACCCGGTATCTGTTACTCACATTTACCTAATACGAGCCGTATTATATGGAGTGCCCGCAGTTAAGGGGCATTCACGAATATTTTGTCACGGGATAAATTATCTTTGCAATCCCATGAATCACTGAAATGCGGTATTCGGCGATGGCGTGTTTTACTAAGCGCCGAATTCAATTGCTGCATCAGGCCTTTGAATGATCAAAATTTCATCGTGACAAACCATAGCGCGATATCGATTCTATCGCTCGTCTCAACGAAGTGCGCTTTACAGCTGCTGTACGTTTGAAGTGGCGGGAAACTGTTCTACGCACTTTTGTAATGAAGAAAATTGATGCGCTAGCACAATAAGAACCTCGAGAAAAACAAGATTGGATAATATCTTCCCATTTGTAGAGTAGCCTTTAAGAATAATGCCAAAATGCTTATTATAATAATGTTTGACACTGCTGGAATCTTACGTTTTGGGTAAAGGTAAATTGGATAATTTTCGAAAATGTTGCCAATTTGCGTAATGATTCTTTGTTGGTGTTTTAAACAGATTTTCCTTAACTTTCAGTGAGAGTGTATAAAAATCTTATGTCGAATAAAAATAATATATTTATTTTTATGAACTTTGTCCGATACGCGTGTTTTATTATTATTTTTTGCTTACAAAATTCAATACCATATTATGATACCGTCATTGATGTTACAAATTTAGAAACTTTCAAGTGTAAAAAACTCGATGATGATTGGTCAAAACCAAAATGCACAATCTTTTAAAATAGACGATACTCAAGTTAATAAGTATGAGTCAAAAATGTCACCTCGTTTTTTTCGCTCGCACATCCCAATTAATATTTTTCCGTAAAGGCCACGCCGCCTTAACCGTCGCCAGCCGTGCCGCAGACGGCCGCCTCTGCCGTCTAGACGCATTGCATTATGCAAATAAGCGACTGCAATCCAGCCACCTGAATCGATCGCTAATGACACCGCCTTCGCTAAACGTTTCCGTTGTATGACCCCAAATTTCGGACACTAACGCGTGTCATGCTTAGAGTTCCGTAGTCAAAGGCAAAGAGGGAACCCTTGAGTATGGTTTGGTTCTGATCGCGATTCAGTCTGTCTATCCGTATGTCACGACCTTGTAACTCCGCTGTTTTTTCGTCGACTGTTAAAAATAGTAATGCAGGCGTCTTATGTAGATTACCGTACGTGCAGATTATAAAAAAAAAAAATAAGGGTAATTTTCCATCCATAACATTCTTTGAGGGAAGTAAATATTTTACATATTTCTTTGTGGGAGATGTCGTTATTTAAGTATTTGAAAATGCGTTAAAGGTTTTTAAATAAGTTTTAGCCCTGAAGTGTTTATTTTTCAGCTTATTAATTTCCAAAGTCTTGACTTCTCTCGAAGCAAATGTTTTTAAATATGAAAAAAAATACACATTTGCGTATAAACTCGAGCAATGATTTTAAATAAAACATATTTACAAGTTTTGAAGGTATCCTCAATTTTCAGTCACCATAGGGAATAATTTAACTAATTAATAAAATAGGTGCACCTGTGGATTTTAAATACGATTGGTGTTTATAATTCAATAGATATTCGTATTCATTTAATTTAAGATTCAAATTTGTAAAGAGTGATATGACACCCGTTTGATTTAAATTTAATGCAATTGCAAATTTCATTTATTTCTTTAGTTGGTACGGAACCTTAGATGGGAAAAATTTGAATCCCGCCTCGGTCGGATTTCTCGATTGACTTGTGGATGAATAGCGAATATAAATTCAAATTCCAGAAGGGAATAGCTAATTCGTATCCTGATAATGATTATCATACGAAATTTACTTCAGACAAGAAGTTTAATCTAGCAATTTCCAGCGTTCATTACACACGTAATACGTCTGTTAACGGAATCAAAACCACAACGTCTACGGTACCTCCTAATATTACGATTTCGTTTTTCTCTACGCTCTCCAGTGTGTTACGTAACTCACAAGGGGTCGTCCACATATTACGTCACACCTTTTTTCACGATATTTTAGCCTCCCGCCTCCCTGTTACATTTGGTCACATACACATCAACCCTAGGGGGGTTAAATATTATGTAACATCATACAAATATGCCAGTTTGAGTCTATATCTCAGAGTAGTTATATTGTAGTATACCTGTAGAATACAACTTACTAAAAATTCATAGCTGTTTTTTAAATAGTTTATTATTTAGTGTATGGCAACAATTATTATTAAATAATACTTATAAAACTTTTTTTATATTGATATAAATATTTTTTTTTATTTATGACTTTGAAGTGTGATGTCACACTTAGAGAAATCTCCAGGCCCTCCGTGTCACAGTTAGTAACGACGTAATATCTGGACGACCCCCAAGTATGTATGAAACGATGAGACGTATCATATTTCTCCTATTATATCAGCCAGATATACATGTCGCCTACCAACTTTGGAGAACCAAAACGCTTGGCAGTTTTTATTAAATGCGGTTTACTGCACTGAATTACTTATAACACCGACATTGTAACGATTACAATTTACATTTAAGACTGATAGAGTAGCAAATGTTAATTGAAACCTTTGAAGTTAGAAAATAAAATACCAATTTTTTGACGTGGAAAGGAAAAGATGTACGCGGTTCTGTGGGGCTTTTGACTTAGCGGGTCACGACACCACATTATCTATGCTTTGACGGGTTCATTTAATTAAGGATGCCATCAGCGCGTGAGAACCCTATGGGATGCCTTTCTAGATACAGATTCCGCCACGGCATTAGGAATAGGAGGTCACGGGAGGCCATCGACTCGGGTCAGGACCTCAGAAATGACGTCGAAGTATGAGGAGCACCCAGGAAGGATGACTTTTTCAGTTCGTAATGACCAGAGTTCCACTTCTTAATACTAATTTCAATCTGCCGTTTGACTTCTCCAATAGCAATATATGTCCAATAGTCCCTTGACAATATCATATAATAATCTCCAATAGTCTTTTGACGATATTATGTGAAAGAGGTGCCTCTTATGAGAGAGCCATGTAGGTCAGCGTTTTTTTATATACAACTAGTTTCCGCCGGTGGCTCCACCCGCGTAAACAAACTAAATCCCTTCATTTTATATATCAACCGATTATGATAATTAATCATCATCCTGATCGCTATCCCGTTCTCGATTTCGAACCCGGTCTCTATTTAAATAAGTTCCAATTATACTGCTTTCGATCCCAGTCCCGCTCTTAATTCTGCTCTTTTACTATTTCGATTCCGGTCACGATCTTGATTCTAATTTTGGTATCAAGGTCATTTACGATCTTGGTCCCGTTCGCGATCCCAAATCCGGCCTCTATTTAAATAAGTTCCAATTATACTGTTTTCGATCCCAGTCGCACTCTCAATTATGTGTTTTTGCTATTCCGATTTCAGTCACTATCTTGATTCTAACTTTGGTCCGAAGGTCGATTACGATCTTAGTCCCATCCTCTATTTCGAACCCCCGCGCTCGGGTTCTTGATTCTGTTTCTCGTCCCATTTGCAATTTCAATTCCGTTGCCAATCAGAGTTCTAATTTGGATGAAACCGAGGCGTATTCTAATGTCAATATAAAATTTATGCTATATAACTTGTAGATAGTGTTACTTTCTATAAAACAAAAGATTTTTTTTAGTTAATACAATTAATAACACAAATATGCAGATGAAGCCAAAGCGAAATATTAACATTTCACTATTTTACTCAAGAAGTTTTTTATTAATTAAATAATTCTTAGCATCGGTTTAGTAGTTCAGTTCAATAGTTAAATTAGGCAAACAACGTCAGATATTAATGCTAGTTTCCTTTCTAAGAGACATTCTCATTCTCGAGTTCAACATATCGTCAGTTTTATAGTTATCGTTTTAATGGTTTAAAAAGAAAAACCAAAAAAGTACATACTCATTACTATACATTTCACAATCCCTCACCTAATGGTGAAAAATGCATCTCACTACTTTTCAAAGTCAGACTTCGCTCATAAAAAGTTTCTCACAAAATTTAACCATCCTTAGTTAATCACGTATTCTGACTGTTAACTAATTTTTATCGCAAATCAGACAAACAGTAGTCTATCCTTCGTGCAACCACATGTTTTAACTGTACACTAATTCTGATCAAAATAGGTCATACCGTTTTTAAGTTGTTAAAGAACAGACAGATCAAGATACAGACAGACAACAGCCTATCATTTGCGCAATCATATGTTCTTACCGTACACCAATTTTAATCTAGATCGGTGAAACTTTTTTTAAGTTATCAAAGAAGAGGTAAACAGACAAACAGACAGATTGGCAGACAGTAACCTATCATTTAGGTAAGAAATCACATGTTCTTACTGTTTTCAATTTCAATTACGGTCCCTCAAATCGTTCTCAATTATAAAAAAGACATACAGACAGACAAACACACAGACAGATATAGAAACAAACAGACAGACATCCATAAATTTAAAAAATGGTAGAATTGGAGTCAGTTAATTATAAAACGAATATCTATTTTGAAACTAAAAAAAATTGAATGTCCAGACAGACGCTGCAGATTTATATAGCTGTATACATTTATTACTGTGTGAAAATGCGCTCTGACATAATAACTTTGAGACGGTATGCATTTTTAAATCCCTTCGAAGAAAGGAGTCTTTTATGCACAGTTGCACATCAGTGGGTCTTATAGAGAATCTGTGTATAGTATACTTGGGGGCTTATGTATATAAAGTGTGTTAATATTGCGCATGCACATTTTGCTTTTTCTACCTATCATACCGTTTACGCGTGAAAGGTAGAATTGCGTTAATTGCTTAAGACGTTTGATATGATCTCAGAAGTGTCTACCAGACAGACAGACAAATATAGACGCACAGATGAACAACGATGTGATTTTATAAGAGTTCCTTTTAATTTTTTGAGGTACAAAACCCTGAAAATGAGTATTTAGTAGTAGTGTAGGTTATATCCAGTTTTTCGGTTTCCATATGACAAACTACAAATTTTCATATTTTAAGTCATTCAATTATTAAAGCGTAAACAAAGACACTAATATAATAGTAGTTACATTGTCTCGCCGTGGCACCTTTATTGCTACAAAGTCTCGTCACCAATTTAAAAAATGCAAGAACAAATGTTGTGCTATTAGCAACATTTTACACACAAAACAATGTAACAGCGTTGACCCACCGTGACAGATGAATACGCCCTTCAGGCGGCCGCCGAAGGTCGGGGGGAGGGCGGGCGGCGCGCGCAGATTGCCGTGATCGCGGCCGACAGACGTCGGCGTCGGCGCATCAGCCGCCAGCTGCGACCGCGCCACTTTAAACCACATCCATTTTAATTTAGGGGAACTGCCGGCCGATGGCGCGGTGCACGCAGGAGGGGCCCATTTCCGCCGGTTCGTGTCCGCGTACAGTGTCGCCACGCCGTCTGAGGTGTACATATTTCCTGATGCGTCTCTGCCTATTGTTTCTTTAGACGATCCGCTTTTTAAAATAGAAATTATTTTTTTTTCTATCATCTTGGCTGGGGCTCTGTTTTCAGCGAAAACGTTTACTCGCTCTATTGTCATGAGCTCTAGGTCTAGGTGAATGATTGCGATATCGAAGGCTGCGTGTGAACAAGGATTATATGAATTATGATGGTGAAGAAAAATTTAAAAACATTTATAATTTTTTTGAGAAAATCGCAAAAAGTCCCGCTAAAAATAAGTATTTTTAAGGAGTTTATATGAAGCACTTTTAAACATAATTAGATATATCTTTTTTAAGTTTTAAATGTTTATATTGAAAGTTGACTATATCTCTGGAGTGCTCTACTTCATTTTTTAAATTATCGAATATTTTTGCGATTATGAATTTTCTTAGACAAGTTAGACTTGTATTGAATGTGAACAGAGATACTGATATTGGTTTATATTAACTAAAAATGTTAGTTTTTGCATATGAACAGAATTTTGTTACCAAGCTTTTGAGAGCCCTTTATTTTGGAATAATTTAAAAATATTTTTAAAATTAGGAAGAATGCAAATTCTCAAAATCTGAATAACATAACTCAATCATAAGATTGAGTTTTTTTTTTATTCTTTTCATTTTATTCCTTTTATTATTGAATGTATTTTCCTTGTACCAGACGGTCACGTAGGGATTTTTTTATGATGTTTTGTTTTTTCATCATATCGTTTAGCCAATAAAACCCATCTTTTAATTTTTTTATTAAAACCTCAATTTTCGGAATAAATTATAAGGGGGCCGTGTTTGTACGTTAAAGAGACATTTTTATAAACTAATTGACTATTTAGAGGATTCTGAAGCAAAAATAATATTTTTAAATTTTGTCTGTTACGCATAAGCCATTGAACGGATTTTGATGCAGTTTTCACTTTGGTAGATAGCTGCAGATCAACTCAAAATATAAGGTATATTTCATCTAATTCTGTAGTAATATAAAAGAAAAAGTATTTCTTTGTAAAATGGTTTGAAATTATAATATTGCAATAATTGCAAATATCGTTTTGAGTATCGAAACATCATAACTGTAATATTTGACTGTTCATACAGCTGTACCAGGAACAATGCGCTGCGCACACCATGTGTTTATACTAATATTTCCCTTTACTCCAACCTCTTCTATTTATATACTTCTTGAGAAATACATTCCCTTATATTGTGCTTATTTCAGTTTCTTTGCGCACATAATGCAGAGTCAAATTCAGCTTTATCAATATATTTTATCTTGGCATTAATTCTGTTATCTATGCGTATTCCTGTAGGCGTACAACGTCAAAGTTCAGTATGTATTTAAAAGTCGTTAATATGGATCAACTAGGCTATACTGTAGTGCATGTTGCAATTTTATGTAAAAAAAAAACGACTTTAAACTAGAAGCACAAGCATAAGTGATTATGCATAATACAATTTCATCAAAAGGAACGCAACTTTTGACGAATAATCCAAAGACGTATGGTGACAAACTTCGATCCCACCCTTGTTACTACACCAAGCGGGGAAATAAATGGGTTTCTTTCTGACCTAAAAGTTTTCAATCTATTCATACATTTATGTTTCAAGACAATAGCGGAAATCTTATGTAAGCCTTTTTTCGTCATTAAACATATATTCATATAGTACGATTTTCATTACTTTACATGTTTATTACATGCATTCTAACTGACTGTGCGACATAGAAAAAGGTGATGTTTCTATTATATTAAAATATATGTGTGTGTGTGTGTACTTCTAGATGCAGCTCAAGAGCCCCGAAAATGATACTACGTAAATCTTCCCTTTTTGGAACGCTAGAGTGGTATTATTCCATTTCAATAGTCTCATTACATATATTCATAATATTCCGTATGACTAACTAAATCTCAAAAATGGCCAAAAGGGCCACAACAAAATGTGATGTACAAAAAAAAAATAAAATAAAAGTCAACGATGAAACCACTCGAACAGTACATAGTAGTTGAATAATTTTAAAATAAAGAACCCTCCTTTGAACCAATTCAAATTTTAAAATACTTTTTCGATTATTTAAGTCGAATAGAAGCAGTTTAAAATATGTTTTATGTGTATAATTTTCAAATACGTTATTCTATTTCGACGTTCTCGGAATAAGCAATTGTGTCTGTGAGTATTGATGAAGATATGGCTAACAGAAAATGAAAATGGCGTTGCTACAAGTCATATTAACACTATAAATTACGCATAGTGCAATCTATAGAGTTAATGTTGAAGGATTCATTTAAAATCGTGTTACTGTTTCACCTTTCAACGTCTCAAGACATTGTCTGTAGGACATCAAAGTGACTCCAAACGTACGCTCAAAAAAAAATTGGTTGCTTCTATCAAAATTGTGATTCAATCTCAAGTATCTTGATTTCATACGAGCCTAACAAGATCTTAGACACTTCAAATAAGATGATTTTGATTGGTTATCATTATTAAATTGACTAGTCAACTGTATTGCTCTTATTATTATTAGTTAACTAAAGTAATTTAGGTCTTATTCAGTATAAGTATGAAAAATGGCTATACCGGTACCAACAAAAAAAAAAATTATTATAACTAATTTACTTTAATAAATTCAACTAAGATCATGATCACTATCAACATAGTAATGATTATAGTAATTAATTCAGCTTAATAAACTAAACTTAGAACTTGTTACATTTGGATTATATATTGTTTATTATGATCAAATTCAATTACTTGAATCAACAATGAAACTTGTTTAATTGGTAACATTATGATGACAACTAAGTTATTCTTGTTTAAATCCACTAAGGAACTTTCCCACCATCTCAATTTAAACTGATTTTTAACAAAAAGTCCCTTTCAAAATAGGCTTTACGTCCCACGTTCTCCCTTTAACAGTTGTTAGGGCTAAAAAACCCTTAAAAGAAGGACGTGGAACGCAAAACTAATTTAAAAAGTGATTTTTTGTTAGAAACCAGTTTCAAAGGAGATGGTGGAAGAAGCCCTATGTAACATTTTGTTTAATTAACTCAGGTCCGCATGAATAAATCGCCCTCAACTCTGAGAATGCCCATGAGTTCGCATATGACGGGTTGGCCTAAACTTCACTCTTAATCATCTGTAACGCGTGATTGATAGTTGATATGTTCCACATTTAAGAGTGAACTGAAGTACGGCATATTAATTAGCACAACACCTCCAGTCCTAACT
The DNA here is from genome assembly GCA_005406025.1 of Eumeta japonica. Classification (NCBI taxonomy): domain Eukaryota; kingdom Metazoa; phylum Arthropoda; class Insecta; order Lepidoptera; family Psychidae; genus Eumeta; species Eumeta japonica. The sequence goes on along the minus strand of BGZK01000298.1, from coordinate 419,879 downwards.
CAAACGCGGTCTCAAAGTTGAGTACGATTTATTAATACAAGCCTAAGATATTATAATCACTTTGAAAATATGACATTCTCCTCGATCGCAGTTAGTACGGTCGTGTGCTGTGCTATATTTTATCTATCAGTAATTATAAAACCAAAGTTGATGTTAATGCTATGAGAAGAAACATGAAGTAAAACCTATTTATGTTCAAATTATCACAGTTAACAAATAATTCATAGAACATATCACATTTAAAAAATCTAATTTCTCGTCAAAAAATTAAATCTTAAAAATAAATCTCACTATTTGTTGTAAGTTACATATATGACAAATTTTAGATAAAATAAAACAAAAATAATTTGTAAGAAAATACTTGTTTATTAATCTTTAAACAGTACAGTGCAACGTTACATATTTTTTGCTATTGTTAAAATATTTATGTTACAAGGTATCGGCAACATTAATGAATTGTAGAAACTAACAACCTTCTGTACTGTTTTTGGTTCTTTGGTTTCTTACACTTTTGGTACGTTTATACTTGGTCTTCAACATCAACATCAACCAACAATACCACAACTATCACATTCACTAATGCAACTATGTCTGACTCTTCGCAAGTGATACAAATAGGTACTAAATGAATAAACAAAGAAGTCACGAACAAAATAATCTGATTTTAACTTGAGCGGCACACAAACAACTACCTATGCAACTATTGACTAATGATATGCGCTAGATTTGTTCAGTTGCTTCGCCTTGTGCCCCCCGCGCCGCCCTTTGAAGTGAGGTGGGAAGGTTAGTAACTTATTTCAATTGATAAATTGATTATTTATCGCAACCAACATGACAATCGTTTTAAGCAATTACTCTCAGTAGAATTTAACATTTAATTTATATTTAATCCAACAATATTAAGTATTAAAGGTGATCATTTTATCTATGTTGTTTTAAAAATTATAAGTATAAGAATTAACAAGTATTAGATAAATCAAATACTACCATAAAGTAGTATTTTTTATTAATAATAATTGAACAATGAAAAGAATTTAAATTACTAATTTGTTTAATTATTTCAATGAATTTATTTTGAATTGATTTGCTATATATATGTATAAGTTAATTAAATAAAACTGATCAAATTATGCAATAAAACAAGTAATGATAGAAACAATGTATATACTTGTTAGAACTAATATAGTACCTACATTGTTAATTCAATCACAAACGAACTAGTTGTTATAACGAATTAGTTTTCGTTGGTATATATAATTTCACAGTTGCTTTGATTAATTTAACGCCAACTAAGAGAAAATTTCTCTTAGTTATCTTTCATTTTTTAGAGTGTACAGCAAGCTGTGGTAAGATTTATATTGTTAACGAAAACTGACAGTCAACATTATTTTGATAAAGTCTAATTCTTCTTTTAAATAAATTTCGGTCGTGGCGGAAGCCATTGACGAAATACGCTGCAATAAAGTTTTAATTTCAAACTTTTTGAATAACAAAGGAATATTTTCATCCACGTAATTTTTGTAGGGACATTACAGTGTTTACTTACTAGTGTTTACTACAGCAGAAAATATTAAATAATATATGTACAAAGTATGAATTTAACATTAACTTATTGTACAATTTCCAGAATTATAAAACTTGCAAACCTGAAACATATAACATTTTTTGGTGACAATAAACACACTGAGAGGGGATTTATTGAAATCTATTTAAAAAAGAGGGAAAAGGATCAATTTCAAGGAAATTGTTTATTCACAATTGTTAGTGAAAATTAGTGAAAAATGAAAAAGTTCGGCTTAGCGTTGTTGTTACTTCGTTTAGCGCGCGGTGCACCTATCGGTGGCGCCACAAGCGGCATACGGTAGCACTAGGGTTGAATCCTTAAAATGCAAAGTATATAAGTACTCTTTTATTTAATTGCCGAGTGTTGATTACTGTAAAATAAAACAGTTTTTTTTTCAGTCCGTATAAAATATAGCCAGTGTTCTAAGTAATCTAATGTTACAAAGAATCGCGAGTTTAACACAAACATTCTGACCGTGACCCCGTAGTGGGTGTTTTAATCGCTGTCATTTAAAACACAATAGGTATTTCCCACCACCGACATTTGCTCGATATTTGAAAATCGTTAGTACCGAAAACGCGTTCGTGAATGCGAGCGACAATTGGTGAGCATACAAAAACAAACCATTACATTATATTACGTTAGCATTGAAATACATGTAAGTTTGTATTGCATGCCTTAAGCGCGAGCGTATGTTTCTACTGTCACCTGAAAATCACGTCTACACTGGGTGTGATCACGATACCTAAAAAACTATTTAACTTTTAAACTTAATTTCTATTTAAATCTCATCACTAAGCGATTGGGAATAACTGTATTGCAAATCACAGCTTGATATAGTGCCGATTAGTTGTAATTGAATTTTTTTAACTGGCAGTTATTCATGTTTTGATCCGCCATGTTTCTTAAATATCTAAAATAGAGGTTGAGATTGAGCGTGAAGTTGTTTATTGCATGTTTTGCATTATGATGTCTAATAAATATGAAATTACCTATCCTTTTTTCGGTTCAAGTTTACTATAAGACTATTTGAAGACCATAAATAAAAAAAGAGGATTTTTGGTGATAAGCCCATATGTTATCATAAACGTCTAATTTAAATAACATGCATATGGCAAGAGCACTTAAGGCATGCACATTTGGTTTTACCAAATTGTATATATATAAAAAACATTATTTTTAACATTATATGACTCGTACCATAATTATGATAAGATGAAATGTTTCGTGGTGACTAATCATCGTGTGCGTGCTGAGGCAGCGGTTAGAATGCTTAGCGTATGACGCGTAACTTTCTAAATAAATAGATAATACTAATGTCGCTAATCTAATCCATTCCTCAATTAGAACATAATCTAAATATTCAGCATCTATAAAAGCCAGGTCTTGATATTTTGCTTTATCGAGATCGCAAAAAACGACTTTGCATGCGTAAAACACCCAGGAGTTCTGTTGTCTGTGGCCAAGAATAATAACAACGTCAAAATAAGTAATTTCCAACTTTATTATTAGTTTTTCCGATTTAGTTGAGTTTTATTAGTGAGTTAGTTGCCCTTCATCGTGATGGAATTAAACATAGAAATACATACCATAATGTTCGTGGGCCATACATTAGTGTATACCAAAACTTCGATGTCTTTCTTAACGCTCTGAGAGATGTACCGAACGAATTTAGCGAAGAAAATTGATCATTGAACCATCTAGACGTACCTACCTTCGGTAGCTAATCTATGACATCACTATTATCCTCCAAAGCCGAGCTAAATCCTCTGAAGCATACCCTACCACAATCTTTTTATTTGAGGCTGAGGAACCTGAAAGGTTCCTCAACTCGACCCAGTACTGATTGGGGGCTGCTAACGACGGACGTCATCCTGAACCGATTGCTTAACGTAATTTCCATACCAAGCGAGTGGTTGATCGGACTTAAGTTGAAACTCATCGATCATTTCACTCGTGCTCAGAATCAAATCCAGGACCTCGTAGTACAAAGGCGACGCTCTTAATCGCTGAGCCATGTTAATTGGCAGCATATATGAATTACGTTGAAGCTTACATCATTCATTAAATTACACCCGAGTAGCCGGTATCGTACTCTAGTACGCTTGTTGTACAACAATCACCAGCGGTGAGTTCCTGAATTCTAGATACTAAAGCTCTTAGAATTTGCACTAAACTTTCACTCTGCAATTGCGTACGTTTACGTCGCACCGGTTACCTCTGATTTTCGTTGTTCCGGTGAGAATCGCTCCGTGTACGATGCGCTTTAGGGTTTGCAAATATATAAAATCAAGATTTATTTATCATTTATTTTTCTCAGCAGTAGAACGTTGCACAAGGACAACGGTCGGATTTTTCATTTTGAGACAAAGTATAATAGAGCCCTCTAAATATACAACGATGTATAAATCAAATAGTGTTTCCATTCTTGATGTAAACATCCGATACTAATATAAAATACTTACGCTAACAATTTATATTGGTATAAAGTTGGCGATAATCATTAAAAATCACTAAATTAATTTAAAAATTACACCAATACGCTATATTAATTCATGTATGTACATAATAGAAATACTTTATAATATAACCCAGTAAGCTATAAAAGTGTTTATTTAATGTATATTTATGACTACGTATTTTGTGTGCGTGTAACTATTAAACTCATATTTAGGACGAACTTGGGGCGGTTCACAACAATTTTGTTTTAAGCTAGCTTTTGGCTGCCGCTCGGCCCGCGTGGATATAGAATGGATTCCTTCATTTGTTTTTATACGACCAACCACGTTGTCAACTATAATCCCGATCCCGGTCGAGATCTTGATTGCAGTCATGATCGCCATATCGATCTCGTTTACAGTTCTGCCCTCGCTGGAAATGCATCATATTAGAAACTCGTAGTCCTACGCTGAAAAAGCACGTAAAACTAAAGAGATTCGTGCGTAGAGGTAGCACCTAAAGTGGTTTAGATGTGTTGAGTAGGTGAACTTGAAGAGCATGTTAAATGTTTCAGGTGCTGCCTCCATATGATATCTGTCTAGACTTTCTCTTATACCTATTTGCAGATTATATAAGAGTGGGTTCTGCAACTTGACCATTAGACACTTAGACGCTCACATCATTTTTTTTTAATATGATTTGATTTAAAATATTTTCAAACTTTCATTCGACCATTATCCTATCACGGGTCGTGCCGTATAAACCGGTTTTAGTGTTCTTCGAAGATATATCTCGGGTATACAACGACTCGACGCTTTGCTTATAGCTTCTAACATTGAATTACCCGAGCTAAAGCTTGTGCATGCGACAAAACCTTGCAGAACGGTTTATATTTATTGCGTCGTTCGGCTTATCGGCAGGTGACGAGTGCCACACCAGTCGGGTGTCGGGGGCGAGCGGGAGCGGCGGGGGCGGCGGGCGGCCGTCTGTAGGTCGCGCGGTCGCGGCTGCCTGCAGCGTGCATCGATTCCGGCGCCGGAGCGCGCGCCCGATGCGTCCGCAAGGTGACCCGGCCGTCCTCGACGCGATGCGCTCCGCTCTGTGTGACCCTTAAATAAAATTAACTTAATTTTACAATCTTAACTAAGCTACTTATTACATTCGCTTTGGCACCGGCGCAAAATTGATTAGTCATTGAATGAAGGTAGGTTAGATTCTAAAAGTATTTTTTTTTCTTCTGAATTGTGATATAAAGTAATAACAAAAAACAATTTTTATATCCAAATTATTAGATCCAATATTTGTGATTACATCCTCATCTCGTTTGTGTTTGCCCGCCCCGTTTTCGGTAAAGCCTGACCACACATCCTGATTTGAGATCTGTGATAATAAAATATGTGAAGAACAGACTACACATTGAAAGTTCTGTCTTTTTGTGTAGTTTAAAGAATTAAAAGAGCGCAAATATGTTCACTTAGATGCAAATGTTTTTACATATCTATCAAAATCTAGATATCTATTTTAGTATTATGCTAATTTAGCAAAAATTTGGTTGTTATTTAAATAAATTGCAAATAAACAAACAATTAATTTTCTTTGACATTTCGAAGTTGTTGCCATACGTATGTGTATATACGTTAAAACGTTTTAAAAACTTTGTATTTAGCATAGAGTGAGAATTCATTTTTTTAATTCATGTCTTTATGCAACGAGCATTATGCAAACAAGTGCATATCAATGAAATCTTCGAACCTTGCCAATAGAATAGTAATGAACATCATTCAATTTTTTTACTTAAAAATTCCAGAAAAAATTGTCATATACTTATTGTAAAACAAAGCGAACTCCTTTAAGTGAATTTTAAGTTTGTGTCACATGCCTGCTGTTCCGAACAATTTGTGAACATTTTTCATTTTAATTATAGGACTCGTTCGAACATATTCATCGAAAACTAGTATCCGTCATATAAAAAAATTAGAAAGCGTACAAAATAGGCATCTCGCTATACATTAAATTCGATAAACACTAATTATCTTGTTTCTCTATCAATCTGTATGTCTAAAAGAAATCGGAAGAGGGGTTATGGCATCGCTGCACTAATATAATATTTTTTTGCCTGAAAACGTCTTCGGTTACAATTTTTCTGTTCTACTTACGTACCGTAACGCTCCGTTGCGAATTTATGAACGATTCTTTCGTCGTGCAAAGCGTTTTTTGAGGTACTTGTAAGACCCCTCACCGATTAATGACGTAAGCGCACGATTCTCGTTAGCTCATTAACAGGAAAAACTCATTCACCCGTTCTTAGAATAGACCCGTTAATTTGCGTCATAATCTTAGGTCGAGTAATATAATATGCGTAAATATTTGGCGGCAACTAAAACATCACGTCGCTCGCTCTCGGAGATTAATATGGTCAAATGGTCAAGAACGCTATCACAATGGTTCAAATTAGTACAAATTACTTGTTTACCACGACATTACGAGCCACAGAAAAGTGTGACTATTTAAACCTTATCAAAAAATTACCTCAACCCTGCCAGGTTTCATAGTGCTATTTTTATATATAAAAAATAAAGACTAAAAATCGCATAAATGCTGAAACAATTATCTAAATCTTATCAGGGTCTCTAATTAACAGTAAATCTATAATTGTACCCCATAATAATCATTCAACTAAACCATCTTGCATGACGGCCAAATTGCCGTTTTCGTTGGGGCAATGCGAACACATTGAAAATACCATTTTAAGCTTTTCCAGTTACGCCTCGAACACATCCCATAAATTCGATCGAATCCTCCTATTAGCGATACACACAGAAACACACACACACACACACACAAAGTACGATTTATGTTCATATGTGTGTGTCAGGTCTCATTTGCCCATTGCCGACGCATATATATCTCCCCACAATCTCTTATTTGAGATTGTGGTGATGGATCTTGGCACTTCCTCACAGGCCCGGCGCGGGCTGGGAGCTGAGAACGGCCGTCACCGACGCGATGGGAACGCCACGACCCGCGGCTTAACTTCACGAGGCACGGAGCGAGTGCTTTGATTTTACTTAAAACTCTTTTTTATAAACATATTCTCCTCGTATAGAGAGTATGCCCACAAAACGTGATGCAAGTCTTCGTCATCCATTCCAAATGGGCACACACTTCTCGCACTCGGGCCACCGGAACTCTCAACACTCGTTGAAGGAGGGTAACAGCGGAAGCTGCTGCTTCACGTCTGTATTCTGCGAGAGTGTGGTGTCTCGCCGGTTGTGCCGGACCCATTTTTGTGCTGCAGTCAAGTCGGCCACACCGCGGCCCGACCTCGTCGTTCGCCAATTCCTTCGTGGCCGTGACCGATTCCGGTATCTGCCCGTTCGTAGCCAATGCTTTCAACCTATGAGTCCCCGTTGCCCTTCTATGTATTTATATAGAAAATTTAATAATAAAGTCGAATCTGTTTTTACGACTTTGTTTAATTTGAATTATCCCTGAACGGGGATCGACGTGTACTTATGTATTTTTGTAGTATCTATCCATGTGGGTAGATTAAAATTCCGGTTGCGTGTTTTGAAGTTGTTTTTTTCAATTGTCACAACTCTACAAACGTTATTCAGTACTTTTCTCGCACACCGAATTTTTTTTTTGCGTCGAAATATTATAAAACGGGACAATCCGAATAACTATAATAACGTAATGGATACGTCGAAAATAGCGACACGAAGTATTCAACTAAAAGCGGGACGAGAGCTAGCGCGCGGACAGTAATTAATGGCTGGCGGGCTCATCCATCAATTTAAGTAACCTGACCATTTCGAGCCGAGAGTCGGCGCGCCCGGCCCTTGCTGGAATTACGCAAAAAGCGTAAAATATTACGACCTCGTAGCGCCGAGACAGGTATTCTTAATATGTACTCTTAGTCTAAAAATGCGTCCGGCTATATTTTATAACATTGCGTACGTCAAAGTCCGTTTCCTCAATTTGTTCTATCTACTTATGCATGCTGCGATAGTAAAACGAAGCATAAATTATTATATATTTGACGTAGAAACCGGTACGTATTTATATTTGAAAATTTATCAAGATCTTGAAATGTCATTGAAATGAAAGGCGAATCTAAATTTAAACTACAAACTTTAATTTTTTTTGTCTTCTCAAATGAAACGCACACCTATTAAGTTTTACAGATCTTTGAGTCTGAGAAGAGTTTTGATTCTAATACATATCGAACCGAATAACCGATAACGCGTACTGAGATTACCCGTCTTTATTTAAGGGATATCCTAACATATTCACAAAGCAAACAGGTACAAAACGACAAAAATGTTGTTTTTGATGAGATGACACAAAAATGAATGGTCCTTAGATATGATTCGAGTGCAGGAAACGTTATTAACAATGCAAATGTACTTTGTGGTTATTAAGATTTAACGTACCTGAGGTTCACGAAATAACAAACTATGTACATTGACAGTTCATTGACAGACAGCGCATTTCATTGAGAAGTATCGCATTGTACCATAAACACTATCTTTACTGCAGTGTATCCGATCTCTGACCACTTATATATATCAGAAGCAATAGCTTATAAATCGCGTGCAACCTTACACTTACACGCAATTTATGAGCAATTGGTCTTGGTATATATAATTGGTCGAGGTGATTTTATAATCATTATATATATATAATTTAGTATTAATATTTTAAAATACTGGTAAAATCTAAGTTATTAGACTGGCAATAAATGTTAAAAAAAGATTCGGCCGAAAAGAGACAATGGAAGGGCGGGAGATGTAAGACGGACGACGAGTTTGAAGGAAAACAAACAAGTTGCGATTGTAGAAAAAGGTGTTTTGTTTCACAAACTACACCGGCCATAGTCCCAGCTTATCTGAATAAACGGTGATTTATAGTCCTGACTTCCTCGGTGCCTTGGAATAAAAAGGAAATATGTAGAGATTTTAACTATATCTTCCATAATTATAATATTCGCAAACTTGCGCGCCTCGCAGAAAACTTAAGAACTCGACATTATCACGTTTCGGCCGCCGGCATACCGTCCGAGCTGCGCCAAATACGACCTAAATGTCTTAGGCGGAGAATTGTCTCTGAACACTAACGAGATGCTTTACTATCTCGACTCGGGTTATCATCCCGAGCTCGTGAGACTAGAATTCCTCAACGGAGGGTTTCATGAATAAATTATAGTAGTTGTTGGGATTCGGGTGATGACAATCGATGAAGATAGCACAAAACCAAATGTCGCGGGCATCGAATTTCATTTCGGGTGATTCTTATGGATTACAAAGAAAACCCATTCTTATTTCGGAATGTCAATGATCACCGTTGAACGCTAATACCACCAAACCATGTTCTCTATTACCTTAGCGGTGTATTTATGTTTTTTTTTTTTTTTAATGCCATTATAAATACGCAATATATATGGCGTACACAGATATGTCACAAGCGGTGTGGACTATCGATGTCGTCTAAAGAGACAGGATCTCATATGTCATTGCTTTATGCTGCGTTGTTAACACATCCATAAGAGCCTTCACCGGCATATGGTTATGATCTACAACAGCTTTTGAGAGCCCAAAACTCAGCTACGCACTGTCTTGCAATGACACGTTTCCTTCACCCCCGAAAATAAGCTTCACACGTGTAGACATCACAAGGCTTTACGAGAGAAAGCCAAACTCTAGGTACATAAGATATATGCTAAATAATAGATGCATACCCACATCCACCCTTAGGTAACCAGATAATTCTCCGACTTATGAAGATACCGCCGATAAAGCCGAGTACATCGCCGACACTTTTGCACACTACGACGAGCATACTTCGCTTCAGCATATCGTCGTCCGTAACACAAACGCCGGGTCGAACGTATTGAGGTTCGTCTTATGGCTTTTCCTCCCCTATAGTCGATCTGATTCACTTTTCGGTGGGCGAAGGGCGAAACGCACTTCACTATCTAAAAATTAAAAAAAGCATCGCGAGCCCAGATCTTATTAATAACCTTTACTGATATTTCTACGTGTTCTACATTTGCTGTTTCCATTTTATTATATACAACCGTGTGAAGAGCTAGTCTATTTAACGCCAGAAGAAGCATAATTTAATTATGAAGTTCATCTTTTTATCAATATTTGACATTTTCGTTTAATAAAGAATGGATGTGCTTTTTCATTTCCCGCTATGAGAATTTAAAAAAAAAAAATGACTAAAAACCTAGAAAATCCAAAAGTACACGACACACAAGCGTATTACAAGCGAATAAAAGGAGTGACCATTAGAAAAATAATGGATTTAATAAAAAAGTTGAAACACTTTTTGTTAATGTATTGACCGCCAATTGTGAATGTAAGCAATCTTTTTTCCGATTGTACAAAAGAAAAATAGTATGCAAAATATTTTAATAGCAAGTTACCCACTTCCACCATCTTGCAACCACAAATAACAGTTGCGTTATTTTATTTATATCATATATGATATAAATAAAAATTCATATTTTATTTTACTATCATTTTTGTAATTTTTTATTTTATTTTATTTTACTTTTTTTATTTATTATTTAATGCCATTAACTGGTTCATTTAGTACACTTATTTTTTATTTTTCTTATAGTGGCGCCCCCTGGAAGTGTAAAGAATTAATAAAAAAAAACAGTCGATGCGAAACGAGAAATAAAAGAGAAAAAGTATACGGATGTGCATGTAACAAGAGAGAGATGACAATAGTGACGGCAATTTTTACTAACTAGAAGAACTTGTTCGACTTTCATTAATAACTAATAAACGGTTGCGAGTTCAATAACTAAAATCAATAGGAATCCTCCTTAGAACATATGGAAATTAATTAAATGCAATTTATCTTAATCCATAGTTTATTTTTGTCTAAATCGTGAAGACCCACTGACGCACAGATGAACGGACGGCGGTACACATTTTTTTAATTACAATTTGCGTCTTCTAATCTAATGTGAATCAATTAGAAAATAAAATATTCTTATAATTTAATGTCTCTACTTATTTAAATATTAATAATGAAGTGGATTTAACGCCTAGTTTAAAGTTTAAGAACGATTTTATGTAGAAGAACTGAAGTATGCCCATATATTGACAATAGAGCACTCTCACACACTGCGCGTTGTGGGTCGGGCTATTGGAAAGCAACTCTGTTTTCAATTCGATTTTAGAAAATCGTGTTTTTTTATCAGATCTTTACGTTTTAAGATTCTAGAAATCTATCTTGACCGTTTTCAGAATTGATGTCTGTATTACGTATTTATGTCTGTATGTAAAATTCTCGCAACTTCTGAACGTATTAACCGATCGAAATGCCGTTTGCGGCGGTTCGAAAGGGATACACTCATCTTACACTTCTTCAAAATTTGAACCCATTTTATTAGGTAGATTTTAATAAACCGGAAAAATGAATTTTTCATAATTTTTTTTTTTTTTAATAAATTTTAGACTACTTCGATTAGATTAGATATTGATATCGATCGGCAATGCAAAAGTCTAATCGGATCTTAATATTTTCGAGATAATATTATCGTTGGAGAGAAATTATATAAAAAAGTGTGTTTCTAGAATATTTTTTAAACTGCTCTACCAATAAATTTCAAAATCTAATCGGTTTTTCATACTAAAAAACAACGTAAGTCCACGAAAATCGCATCAAATTCGGTTGTTCATTTCAGTTGTTAACGAAAAATTCGCACTAAGAGTATTTTTTTTCAAAATAAATAAAAATAAAGAATAGATAAAACTTACTCGTATTTCCCAGAAGGGTATAGACTATAAGATTTGCACATGACACAGTCTTTGCATACCTCTCTTGCTTCACTGACATCCATTAATCTTTCGATGCAGGCTCGTCGGTTTCGGGCGCTTAAAATTTGGTCCTTTTTTAATATCCCAACAATATGGGCTGCATAGAATTTTCTAGGCTGGCTCTTGCCGATCTTTCCATCATATGCATTTGTTCTATATTTGATTTTTTTTCTGTCTGTTGTCATTCATCCTTCCCAGATGGCCAAGTCACCACAACACACCTTTTTCTACTCTAGTCACCACATCTTCCTTCAAACCATACAGCTCTTTGACATCACTGTTCCTATACCTTTCTTTCACTTTCTATATCTATCGATTACTTACTAAGCAGACATCGCATTTCCACCGCATTGATTCTAGTTTTCAAAATAATTTGTACAAATTGTTAGATTGATGTTGGGTACTTGGTCAATTTTTTTGCCCAAAAAACTGGGTCGAATGCCACAAAGCAAGGCTTTGCAATGTGCAGGGCTACACGCATTTACTAACACATGTAAAACCCTCGGAGTAAGTATTAGACAGAGTGCAATATAGACACACCGATGCTCGCTCTCTCGCTTTAGCTCGGCAATGTGCAGGCGCACACAAAAGTACAATGTTTAGTTGACGAGAGTGGGGAGACTACGAATGTATTCTTATTTCCATGTGATTCTCTCGCCTTCTTAATCCTATGTAATATAAAATTATGTGTTTGTTTACATCGTAATGCATTTCCGTTTCCAATCACACTGATTCTACAGAATTTTCACTTTAAAAAATCTTTAATTTGTACTTGTATCGCTTAAGAGAAATTGTCATTACACACTAGCATCTGCAAACGAAGTGTGGACTGTCTAACAGACCAATGAATGGTGGAAATCTTTTTAAGTTCCTGCTACGAAAATTTAAGTTTTCGTAAAATTCAAATAATTATTTTTTTTAAGAAAAAATAAGTACGTTTTTTCGAAATCCTTACGGTGCGAGACCTGTTCGCACTTGTCAGGTTTTTTTTGAAACAACGGTAATAATTATTTTCCAAAGCATTGTTCCGTCGTCCACGTAGATTGCGTGCGAGTGAGCGGATGCATGTCGTACGAAAAAAAACCTTCGAAAAAACTTATTACCTACACGGCTTGACAATGTCATTTCAGGGACAGCAAAATTACTCTGTAATTGCTTATATGAAAAAAGATATATAAAATTATAGTCGTAACCAGGCAACATTCTTGTTATTCACCTAACTAATGCTAATACAAGTCTTATCAATAAGAATTAAAAATAAAGGTTACATAATGAAAGACAGGCTCTTTAGATATGCCAATGTGGCACTTATTTACTAGTCTATAATAAAATGAATTAGCACTAACGCCACGTATTATAGTTTGGCATACGTATTTCTTTGTAGTTATTTTCATTTCACAATTTTTTAGGTACCAAACATGTGTCAAACACATGCATGGAAATGCATGAGAAGCATTTTTTTTTTCATACAAAATGTAAGAAACAATTTGATATCTATATCATAAAAACATATTAGGTTTCCGAAAGAAATAATCGAAATGTCTTCTATATATACACATAAGTATTAAAATTATATTAATGTGTATATGAAAAAGATCACATCATACATAATAGAAAAAGTCTTCATATTTATATTCTAGGTTTATTAATAGTAGTTTGCAAATGCATTAATTTTCGGCCATAATGAGGAAAGATAGCAATTCATTTATCATCCCGATTGTATTGAGGTGGCATCATATAATTTTCTAAAAAAGTTCAACTTTTGTGTATATGTGGGTGCGTGCGTGCATGTATATGTAAGCCTTTACTTTGAATGAATACTGATCGAAATGCAGTTGGCGATATCAAAAGTGGTCCACTCGACTTTCTTCCTGAAAATTTGGATTAATTCCATCGGTTCCATTTTGTGAAATTCCAAAAATAAAGTTCTCTATAAAAAGATTTTTTTAAATAAATTTTAGACTACCTATCGACCGACACCTAAATCTAATCAACTTTTTTTTCCAAAAAATTGCATTGCTGTAAGTTTCATAAAAATCTGTTGATTTGTTCAAGAGATATAACAATTGGAAATAAAAAAACCGGACAAGTGCGAGTTGAACTTGCCCATCGAGTATTCCGTACAAATTTGCATGTGTATATCATCAACAGATCAGGAATCGAGTCTCTCACTTTTTTCCGACCAATTTTTTGTGATATTTGTGATTTGATTAAAAATATACGACTTTCAGATTTTTTTCTTCTGTGCAAATATGTAAAATATTTAAAAGATTTACAAAAAGATTTGGTTACCTATAGAATTATGACCGCACATACCGTTGTTTAATCTCGATGATTGATTACGTACTTTAAAAAATAAAGGCTATACTTTTTATGATTTAATTAGAAATGCATAATGTTCAGATTTTTTCCTATATTGTAGTATAAGATGGTATAACTTGCCAAATTTCATAGTTCCACGTCAACGAAAAATACCCTATAAATTTTGATTCCCTTGAGAGTGTCAAAATATACGTTTTTTGCGGCACAAACTGTCGTATCTTTTTTTTACGTTAACTTAGAATTTTGATATTTTCACAACTTCAAGGAACTGTAGATTTGAAAATACTGTTTTAATTTCAAATAGATATCTCCACGCATTCTCGAGATAAAAGGTTTTGACAGACAGACGGACGGACGGGTGGACGGACGGACAACAATGTGATCCTATAAGGTTTCCGTTTTTCTTTTTGAGATACGGAACCATAAAAATTAAAAAAAAAATGTGTTTTTTGTAATATTTTTAAACTACAATATCAATAAATTTCAAAATCTAATCCACATTTTTGTCTAAAAAGCAACGTGAATCGTTAGAATCTGCATCAAAATCGATTGGTTCATTTAAGCGATGTCGTTGGAACGATTTTTTCTTAATTAATTTACAAATGTCATCATACTGGTTGCTTATTTGCGCAAAACGTTCATAAATTTTCTAGACTGTAACCTTCTTAGATAATGCCTCTCCATATTGGTGCAAGCCGTATGAAAATACACAAAATACTTTCTGAAATTAACCCACACCGCACTACATGCATAGCTGTAACGTACTATAGTAAAAACGTCGTTATAAAAATATCAAAATGTTTTACGTCGTTCTTTGATATTTATGTGTATTATACATAAAAAATACTGATGGAATCGCAGTTCATTACGGATTTTGCAGTATGAAATTAACCATGTAAATAAGTCAGAGTCGAACTTTGGACATATACCGTCAAAATATTCATAACGGGCCTGTATTTCAATTGTCGATTTGCTCAAAATGCTGTTTCTATGAGACCCTGCAATCATTGTAGTTTACATAACCAAATAATAATGTAATTAGTAATATTGTACCTATCATGCAAGATGATATAATACACCTGTCCGTTTAATAAATACGAAACTGTAAAATTGCAATCATTTGAATAAATGAAAGCGGATTCATGTTTTCCATAATTTCATATGGAAGAGAACTAACAAATAATAACTCGAAAATTGATGAATGTGTAAAAGTAAACAAATTATACTATTAATTTCGGTGAATTAGGCGAATACACAACAAGATGCCTAAACATAACCTAGCTCAATCGCATCGTCATCAGGGTGTGGCGATCGATGACCGGCATCGTGTGACAACGTACTCGCGAAAGACATACAAATAAACAAAACAAAAGTCATAGAAATAAACTCTCTTCTCACTATTCCATTGTTCTCCTGACCTACCCGGTAGCTCGCCCACAGCCCGCGCTAGGTACCCGCCCGCAGCCGACGGCGCCGTGAGCGCGACGGTCATCATGCCATTTGCCGCGTTTCGGCTAACGACCAACAAATTATTTTGATTGTTACATGTCGTTCGGCGGCGGTTACGTAAGTGCACGCGCGCCGGTGACGTCACGTAATGGCGCGCGCTGTCGCAGCGGCCGCCCCGGCCCCCGCCCGCCGCCCGCGCCCGCGGCGGCCGGTCTAGACAGCCCGCCTGCCGCCGCGCGTGCCCGGCCGCGTCGCCCTTCACGCTGCATTCCCGCCTCGTCGCCGGCGCACCGTCCTCGGCGCTCGTCGCATTTAATTACATAGCACGGTTTAATATACGATATACCAGCGGCTGCGTTCGGCTCCGGTTATGGGACTGCTGTTTCAGTTTTGCAAACTCGCTTTCGTCTCCCGAAACTTTAGTATTTAAAATTAATGTTACCATTATTACTGCAAACAACCTGAATACTAGGATTTGAATAAAAGTAACGAAAGCATTTGATGGTGTAGTAAAGGAAAATGCCAGACTGTGGTCAGAAAAGCACAACATATAATGTTTACTTAATATTCTTAATTTATTTTTTGTAAAATGTAGGCGATATTCGTTAATCATTACTGGTTGGGCTTAATTTACAACAAATAAATAATACTTATAATTATCTTTCGATGGTAGCAATAGTGTTACCATTTATCTCCAGCAAACAAACCGAGAAGTAATCGATGATAAATGGAGGAGTAATAGATATTATTATCAAACTTTCAAGTTCTTAATGTTGGCAGAAACTATTAAAAATGATAAAGGAATTGTTACAAACGATATCTCTCTCATTTGTTTAATACTTTATTTAAATAAATTATTGAATAATGACTCCTTGGAATAATAACATGCGATTATTCAGATAAACTTCGATTACCGATTTATCGAGTTTTGCACGGGAAATGGCAACACGTCGCCGCGAGATAAATCAGAAAAAAAAAACAGACAGTTGGCATTGGTTAATAGTGACAGTTAACTGCTTGCGAGTTTTATGTATTCTGACCACGGCCTGTATACGAATACCGCTTCTGTTTCTAACGGCAAAGCCAGCGCGAACTTGTAACGAATCGACATATTAACGATATATCTATCAACAATCCCATCATTCACATTGACGGCATTTTAAGGCATTTGCAACAATTTTTATTCTTGTATTGCATTTACAAACGATATGCAAACATAAAATACGCAAAAAGTAATGTAAAACAAGTTTTATTGTAAAAGTCCGCTTTTGTAAAGAAAAAATTGCTTATAATTTTAAAACCCTAACTTTTTTGTAACTAATTCCATAACCTAAACATGATTGTCAAGGTACATTATCGTTTGGATACTGTTGATACTGACGGACTGTAATATACAAAAAAAGTTTGTCAATCAAGAGAAAATATTGTATTAACCACGTTTAGCATTACTAAAAACCTTTGAATATTCAAGAATCGAAATTAATCAGTGACTTAGACATACTTTGTATTATTTTCAGTGTTCAGATGCTTAGCTATCGAGCGTAAGTCTACCCTCATTTTATTATAAAATTATCGTCCGCCTCATTAGAACTCCATTAATTAATTCCAGTTCAATAAGTATCTATAATAGGATGAGACCTAAGGTCCTGGTCACTTTGAAATAGAATTCAATTGTTTCGAAATATAATTCGCATTTCTTATACTTAATGAAAGTATTTTATAATTTTGAATTGATTCCCAGAATTAACTCCAAAATCATAAATCGTTTATTTACGCAATATGTTTGAGATCAAGTCGTTTAATTTTGTGCAAATTTTGTCTAAAACCACGTCTCTTTTTTCTTCCAATAGATTCGGAGAGAATAGCATGTGACAGACAGACAGACACGAGAGTGTTGGATAAGAGTTCCGCTTTTCCATCGGCTGTACAGAATCCTAAAAATAAAGTACAGTAATTTTACGTTTTTAAAATATTGATAAAAAAAAATTTCTCCGTCCTACTGAAATTTTGTATTATTGTTACTTTTGTATTAAACTTATGAAGACAGTCAAATAACAACTCACTGCATTCAAATGAATTTGGGAAAGTGGTGCATCGTTTACGTCAGGCAAAGAAAAAAACTCTCCAAATCCTCAGGTACTATTATGTTTGAAGTGAAAACTTCTTTAGGCGCGTTTGGAATTTTTAAGGTGGTAAACAACCATTAAAGTCGCGACACTTACCATTACCGTAACCGACACCTCTGTATATAAGTATCTAGATCTATTGTGTATGTATGTACATATACACATGCATGTTGGCATTTTTTGAGATGGGATAAAACCATTGAACTAGCGACACTGTTACCGTTACCGTAATCGACACCTCTGTATATAAGTATCTAGATCTATTGTGTATGTATGTACATATACACATGCATGTTGGCATTTTTTGAGATGGGATAAAACCATTGAACTAGCGACACTGTTACCGTTACCGTAATCGACACCTCTGTATATAAGTATCTAGATCTATTGTGTATGTATGTACATATACACATGCATGTTGACATTTTTTGAGATGGGATAAAACCATTGAACTAGCGACACTGTTACCGTTACCGTAATCGACACCTCTGTATATAAGTATCTAGATCTATTGTGTATGTATGTACATATACACATGCATGTTGGCATTTTTTGAGATGGGATAAAACCATTGAACTAGCGACACTGTTACCGTTACCGTAACCGACACCTCTATATATAAGTATCTAGATCTATTGTGTATGTATGTACATATACACATGCATGTTGGCATTTTTTGAGATGGGATAAAACCATTGAACTAGCGACACTGTTACCGTTACCGTAATCGACACCTCTGTATATAAGTATCTAGATCTATTGTGTATGTATGTACATATACACATGCATGTTGACATGTTTTGAGATGGGATAAAACCATTGAACTCGCGACACTGTTACCGTTACCGTAACCGACACCTATGTATATAAGTATCTAGATCTATTGTGTATGTATGTACATATACACATGCATGTTGGCATTTTTTGAGATGGGATAAAACCATTGAACTAGCGACACTGTTACCGTTACCGTAATCGACACCTCTGTATATAAGTATCTAGATCTATTGTGTATGTATGTACATATACACATGCATGTTGACATTTTTTGACATGGGATAAAACCATTGAACTCGCGACACTGTTACCGTTACCGTAATCGACACCTCTGTATATAAGTATCTAGATCTATTGTGTATGTATGTACATATACACATGCATGTTGGCATTTTTTGAGATAGGATAAAACCATTGTACTAGCGACACTGTTCACTTGTGTATTTGTAAACATGCGTTTTAAGCAATATATTGCAGTTTTCATATGTAAAATAATATGCATTATTTTTCATGTACAATAGCGCATGAAATGAAAATTGTAATTAATTTTTGTAGTTATAATTTATAATAATAAATAAAAAACACTTCATTTAAAAGTATTTCCTACACAATTAAAATATTTACTGACGGTTCAAAATATACACACATATCTGTTCAAGTTTTCACTTCTGTTGGCACTCCCGCAATGCCACTGTTTTTTCATAAAAATAACGTTATATAAGGTGAATTCTATGTTCAATTAGATTAAGCTTCTAAACTTTTAGCCCCGTGTCGACCACACGACTACGCTCTCATGTTTCTCGATTCGAAGAGACGGATTTCACAGAATCCCGTGTCTATGACAAACGCAATTGCGTCTAATTTTACTCGGTGCTCATAGACCACGATGCGCCGCGTAATTGCGCGGCGGTAAACAACTGACAACTGCGCAACCGTGTGCAATTTATACAATGTACCTATACCGACGTCACATACATTAATTGGTACGTTTGGAGACGTACGTGCGACTGGCGATTAATGATAACATCTCGATAAAAATAAACAAGTACATGCTGAACGGGCCAGTAGGCGTCTAATAGTATAGATTAAATGATAAAGCTAGAGTTCCTTTTTAAAAACGGGACAGGTGCTAGGCGGATTCGCTTGGTCGATGTTCCGTAGTATAGTCTTTTTTTTATCACGTGTAGACATATTTTGATACGAATTTTAGTGTTTAACGAAGCATGTATAGAAGCTATTTGATTTAAGTGAGACAAGTCTATAATGAAATCCGGTTTAGCCAGTGGCTATTTTCATTTTGTACATATTTTTGTTTTATTATTAAAAATGAAATATTAATGTAATCAATTTTTTACATAAATATAACCAACTTATATGTATACATTCATAATTTCTTCATATTTTTTGAAGTTATACTTCTTTTGGCGGGTTATAAAGAAATGATGAGAGCGAATTTTTTATCGAGGTGATACGAAAACTACAGTATGAAGTTGCTCGCAAACGGCTTAGCGAGTAACTTCAGACCACGAATAATTAGTGTGTCAAACGTTCGAGCTGGAGGTGTCGCCATTTATCAAAATATGGATGATATCACCAATATCATTACTCTGAATATTGCTATAACTGACATAACAAGTTCAACAATGACATCAGTCGGTGAGTTTTGTGTAGATGAATGCACAATGGAAGATGGCAACAAAATAACGTTAGAATATTCCAATTTTTCACTTAATAATTGTTGTGATTTCAAACACAAAAATAAAATTAATTTTAAATTTTCTATAAGAATGTAAATTTTAATTTATTTGATTTTTCGAATTTAAATTAAAATTTATCAACCGCATTGACTGCCCCAATCCAGTCCTTTTATTATTTTATTGTAATTAATTATTTGCATGCAATTAAAAAGAAAATATACATAATTACGCCAAAGAAGTGCAAATTCTCACCCGCGTTCATAAGTATACGTGCCGTATTTTTTTTTCAGTGATAATGACGCGTGAAGTTCGCAAACAGTCATTTTTAAACTTTTTTTTTTTTAAACGGTAAATAAATTTTAACATGACTATTTATTACTTAACTTTTGAAATTGCATTTTAAGGAATTTTATTTTATATCATACACGATAATTGCTTAAAAATATATTTTAACATCTTAATTAAACCGCACAAAAGCAAACTATACGTCGAAAATTTTACACTTAAAGCTCACGTTCTGCGTTTGGGTAACGTTTACTATATAAAAAATTGGTTGTCTGTAAAGTCGGTTTACGGACGATAATTTTACGTGATAACGTCATAAGAAAACAATGATAAAAAATTGCATTCATCTATGAATTGAATTTAATTATTATCACTGAATTATCATTATTTTGTACAATACAAAGAAGGAATTAATTGAAAATGACAATGTTTTCGATAAATTAACATTTATTTGTACTCATTAATTCAAATATTTTTGTACTTAAATTATACAGTAAAGACATAGATGCGTCACAAGCCGATCGCTTAGGCCGATCACGCATCTCTATTGTTCTGCGCTCTCGCTCGCACGTTCGGCTCAGGCGGAACGCGACAATGAGTCATGCTTTTTAGTGCGTGCAGCTGGCATTCATCGATTTATAAAACGTTATCACGTCAAAAAAAAAAAACAATTTTTAATCGTCTACGTGAAAATAAATAATAAATTCAAGTAAAACGTCTGAATATAGCAGCAGTAACCGATGAACAGACCGACCGCAGAATGATCTTATAAGTCGACCATTCTGCAATTCGGACAGAGACCACAAAAAAAAAACAAAAAATGCGAATTATGCCTTATATTTTTTTCAATGGTTTGAATTGTGATGTAATATAGAAAAATGGACTTTTCTAAGACACCAGCCGGTCGGTAATTGAAATTAAAAAAACTCTAATTACCGTAGCGACTTTATTATTTAATACCTGAACGAGCGAGATCTGATGAGGACATGTCTACAGAGCCTAGAAGCTAGTTCCTTTTTTTGGCAAATCGTCATTTTTATTTAGTAAATTTTTTTTTCAAATAAATACCTGTCAGCTAACAGATATTGTTACTGAATATGACTAACTAAAAGTAAAACGGCTTTATCAATTTTATTTATTCTCGTTTCGATTTAAAAGGCATTTTTATGAAAATAAAAATTATACTTCTGCACCAAAATATTTAAATCCACCGCTCTCGCGGTACAATTAATTATATGTTCTACCAACAAACTGTCCAAGTTACTATAAATCGTTGCTGATTTTTCTTAAGTAAGTGTACTGGGTTCGTGGAAATTCGTAACAAACAAGTTTTCCCGGAGATGAGACCCGACTATCGATTTTTCACCCCTAAAACCCGAATCGAAATCGTTAGATCGATTGATTTCGAGTAAGTGACTTCAGACAAATATATAATTGTAAATATATGATTATGTAGACGTTGGTCGTTTAACGGTGTAGAGTTATGTAAATATGAAATCCTCTAACAGTTACGTATCACAAATCGACTATCTGCCAACACGTTCGCCATATACGGTGTCAACGAGTAAATGGCGGATCTCTATATCGGTGACGTGGCGTACGCGTTCACGACCCATTAAAATGGTTCGAACGATTTTCGATTAAAACGGACTTTAAAGCTTAGAGCGTTCTCACGACCGGCGCCGACGTAGGGTTAAGCGAATGGAGCGGTTGCTGAGGGCGCCGTGTAACTAGGGGCGCTGAAGAACCAAATGCGAGAGACAATTTTCAGCATAAGATTAAATTTTGATGTTGCTTTCGGAAAGACATAGTACAGTGTTACGATACTTAAAGTTACCTAATTTAAGCTTAATATTTGTTGATGTTTGCGACAAAAACTTATTTTGAAAAATTGGCAACTCTTTGCTTATCATGAAGCCGAATTAGAATTTCTGGAGAATTAGGGTATTTACTTCAGGGCGCTGACAGCCAATCTCGCTCCACTCTGATCGAAGCCGGGGCCGTCGGCGCTGCTCACGACCCGCGACATCGTTACATTATACAGAAAAAAAAAAGCGGGTAATCATTTCCGGCAACTTTCAGGCTTTCGCTGAGCTCTCGCAATCTTAAGACGGCTTTATATAGAAAAGCTTTTACCTTAGTTAAAACGTCGACATCGATGTTCGTCGCAATGGTTAACGACTATTTTAAATATTATAATTTTTAGGCAAAAAAAAACACAATCGCCATCCTCACGCACAAAATCGTGTCCGCTAAAATTGACAAGTCACGTATCTGAAGTTGAAAACGAATGTGTACAACGAAAATTTAATGTTGACGAAGTACTTGACGGATGATCGCATCGACACATCGAACCATACAGATACATACATCGATATACGTTTATTTGATTTTTAATTGATCCTTCTTTAAAGATTAAAGCGTAAGAATATGATTCGAACGAGACGAATCTCTAATTTAAAAATGAACGCGCTCACTGGGCGTTCAGTTGTTTGCCTGACCCGATAGATTTTGGCGCGTAAGCTCATCGATTTTCATGTGTACTTGTATACTGTCGTATTACGCAATGCGCGACAGGGCCTTGATGACGACACTGGACCGCACTAGGTGCGACTGCGCCGCCGGAGCACTGGGCCTCGGACCGCGATGCGTGATGCGAGTAATTCGAGCGGCGCCGGCGCTGTTACGAAACGGACGTGTCGTATTACGAAAAACACTAAAAGTCGTCTCGGACGCGACATAACATTTTTGACCTTTCTGCAATACGTCTAGACTTTTGTATAATTGAGTCCGATTTTGTAACGCGTTTCGAATTTTCGACATCGATTTGTGGCGAGGAACGTTTTTAAATGGACTGTATGCAATTTAAAAGTTAAATTAGTCCAAATGGAAATTCATTGTTGTCCGTCCCCAACTCTGTACAAAAAGAAGATTGATTAGAAAGAAAATTTGTACAGTTTGCATTGGAATATTCTATGCGTTGTTTATCTATTGTATTCGAAACGGCTAATTTATGTAAAAATATTTATGAAGGAGCCCAATGAATGGTTATTTCAATTATCATTATCATTAAATGGCGCTTAACATCGGCGGCCAAATTAATAATTACGAAGGAAAGATCAATATCTACTTAATGGTCCATCAATCGAGAATAGGTGTGTAGTGAAATATAAAAAAGAAAAATATGTATGAATATTTAAATTTTTCTCTCGTAATAAACTGAAATTGAAGAGCCGTTACATTTTTCTGCTTCATACCGAGCCTAAAAATAACGGCCGATCTGTTTCAACATTTTTTCCGATACGCTCCAGCCCTATAGATTCTACAACAATGAGACAAAAAAAAAATTGAAACGAGGCACCGGAGCGGTGGTGGCCGCCTCCTCCACTTCCGCGCCGGCCTTAACCTTGAACGCCGCCGCCGTCTGACCCGCCGCCCCCGCCCGCCCCGCCGCCGCACTCCCCATCCGCGCCCGTAATGGCCGCCCGGCCTGGGCGAAATACGCGCCAGACGATATCAAACTATACTACTGCGTTAGAAAATCCTTTACTCACTCGAGAGGCGACGATGAGTACCTATATACGTACGTATTGGCTTACGGCCGCGTCTTGGATCGCATGGACATACAATGAATCCTGTCACGTATTTGACGTCGAGTGATCACGCTGTCGTAGATCCTCACGATCCCGATATCTTTCTCGATCTCGATCCAATCGTCTCAGAGAAATACTCACTATTACAGTAAAAACATGCGTATTACTGTTAAAGTATTTTTATTATAAAACGATGTCGCTCGCGTTCTTAACAACGGTCCCGGTTTTTCTCGCTATTCCTAATCCAAAGTGGTGTCGACCTCGATCGTTCTTTTGATAAAGCTGTTGTCAATAATCAATCAATATAGGAATCGATTGATTATTGACATTTTATTGACGTTTTATGCTCACGCGAACATGGTGTTCTAAAATTGTTAGTACTTTAGCTAGATTACCTTATAAGTCAGATAAGTTTCACATCTACAACTAAATGCATACAAAAAACATGTCTAGATAATGTATTTGTATAATAATGAAATAATAAATGAAGCTAGCGGCTCTCTAGTTATAAGCGTACAATCAGACGTGCACACGGAGAGACATTGTAAATGCGAGAATACGTGTTTTAAGAAATAAATTTTTACATTCAAATTTTCAGTTACTGCATAATATTCACAAGTTCTATGTGTATTGATTTGTATAATTGGTACTGTATATTTTTATTATACCATTTTACACATCGAACAACAAGAATAATTATGCTTAGACATACTTTGGCTTAATAACATGAAAATATGAAAATACGTTGAATTTCTACTCGATTTTCAACTTAGGTTTTAGCGAAGTTTTTGTAAATTGCTTCATTTTCATGTAACGTATTAAATCGGAAAACAGTGACTTCAAGTGCAATTTCGCGTTGGACTTTCCATCGGTCCACATTTTTATAAACAAATTATACCATCCTAATAGGCGGCAGTGGTAGTTGAGAGTCTAGTCGATAGCCGATATTCGACAGTCGATAATCTCTAGAGGTTAGTTCGCTCGCGGCGCTCGATGCGGGGGGATGCGACTTCTAGTCCGTGAGCATGCACCAATGAATATTTTTAAAGCTCCATACGGAAGCTTATAACTAAATCCGTGCCGTCCGTCCGTCTTCCTGTTCCGCTCTCTAAAACCTTATATCTTTTGAACTGTGATAGGTAACCAGTTGAAATTTTTACAAAATGTATTTTGTAATGACGGGTGTCTTTTTTATATACAAATATTTCAAGTTCATTTATCAAAGGACACGAAACGCACATTTCGACGGAAGAAAAAGATGGCACAATACGAAATAGGTTACGTCATCGAATTCCGTAACCAGACATGAGGTTTCACTTTTATATAAAAGCGAGTGCTCATCCGCTGCGGCCGTATATCCCGTGCCTTATATTGGCGGGAAAAAGTCGCCATTCGAAATCAGCATTGGTCACGAGTGACATCATTTACGTGGGTATTCGGTCCGCTTCAGGGTCGGACTGATCATATAGTGGAGTTGGCGTTTGCCAGCCGGGCCTCAGCCTGCATGGGCCTCTACCACACCTATCCTCGGGCTCACGACCTACATGTAATATAGTTCGTTCATACTAATTTTAATAACGGTTGACTACGAGACCATCCCTCACACTTCCCACTATTTAGCTTAGAGATATGAACTCTCTTGTAAAATTTTGAACTCAAAAATTATAATGGCGTTTTCTTTTGGTTTTGACCAACAATATTTATCGATTAGGTAATTAAATTGTGAAGTTCGATGACGTTTTTTAGTACAAAAATGATGTCCTTTCAAGAGTATTGCTTCATCAAAAAATTTTAAAGTTATTATAAAAAGGCACTTTTTGAAAATTTTTAAAGTCCATATGTTTTGAACGAAATAGCCGGATTTGATCTATTTTGCGACTTTTGAGGTACTTTTCCGTTGTATGAAATGATGGATGTATTAAAATCGGTATGTCAAAAAATTGGAAAGTTACTTTGAAAAAGCCCTTTTTTGGAAATTTTTGGGCGGCGGCAACTTTTGAACGAATTAATCGATTTTGATCTGTCTTGTGACGTACTTCAACGTACGTTTTTAACCATTCGAATTGTGTATCCCATCTACTCTTATCGAAGACAGAAGTCTTCCTTTTTTTCTTTCTTTTCTTTAAGGGTTCTTTAAGGGCTCCCCAGAAGGGGAGCCCTTAAATTCATAATACCACCCGCGCCCTTCAAGTTCAGTTCGACCCTGGTCCGCTTTAATCGACCGTGAATCGACGCCGCCCGCGCCTTGCGAAGACAGCCGCCGGTTACAGATGGCGCGCGTGTCGCCGTCGAAGCTATTCCCTGACAATGACGTTTTCTTTACGCAACAAACGATAGTGGCTATTTATTGAATATTCGATCCGTTCGAAGTTCTATGCGGGAGTCGACGCGAACCGATTTTGTATGTCGCGGCCGGTTTTTACTAACCCAAGGCAAGTTCTGTCACCAGTTCGGTGATAACGTCAAGAACCAACATTTGAGTATGATGTCAGACGCACAGAGCGGAAGGTTTCTCCTTTTAATTAAATTAGAAGCTATAGACAATTCGCCCGTAAGTGGGAATGAACCTGCTACTCTCATTAGAGCACAACGCGCTGACGCATCAGCCAGTAGTATTGTTCCGTAGACGTACAGTTTTGTTTAAGCAAAATTAAATCCTTTTTTATCTCACAACCCACACATTTCCTCCTACACGATTTGGCAGATTCCCCCTGCTCTGTGAACATTCTCTACGATGCACCGGTTTTGTGTATCTTAGAAAAGAACTTTGTTATTCTTATATTTTAGATCTGAGTTGCGAGCTATGTTCCGACCCTCATTCAAAATTAAGAAGAAGTTTCCAAGTTAAAACATCTCCGAGTAAAACTTAATGATATTAAAATAATATTAAAATTGTATTTTTTATTTATTCAATATTCAATGAAAAGATATGCCATGAGTTCACCGGAAATCTGACTAAATAACGAACACCGGCCGAAGTAATACATAACATTCCCGCTTTCGACATTTCTCATTTTGTTCCTCGCTCCTGTATAGAATTTTTGTATCGGTTTACATCGAAAGTGCCAAAACCTCAATTAAACGGAATACACACCTGTTTCGGCAATCCGCTCATCAAGTTTTCGTATTTTTATGATGTACGGTCTGAATGTCTCAAACACGTTTGTCCACAATAAAATGAAAAGGCACGTGTCTGAAGGTTGTTTAGTGCAGGACGGGTGCCGTCGGCCGAAGGCCGGCGCGGGCTGGGGGGGGGGGGAGGGGGAGGCAGATGCACTGAGTCACTGCATGCGCTTTTTTATTTTCCCGTCTGTGCATTGGCGACTTTTATACGCGAAGGCGGTCAAACCTGTAATTATTTTAAAATGGTTGCAAGACGAGGCTCGCAATTGAGGCTGCTCATCGTAAAGGCTGTTAAAACACTTTTTAACGAACCGAAAGAGAGAACAAAGAAAATAGTGTGAACAAATAAAACAATTTAATTAATTAAAGGATATCGATTAAATAAACACAAATAAATTTATATTTAATTTTTCTATGATTCACACGAAATCAATATCTGTCAGAAATCTATGTAAATATTGTATTACGAATACTTAAGGTATATTACTATAAATAACAAAAAAACATATTTTTAAGCATCCTCAATTAATAACATTATTTATTGTATAGTTTACTAGCTCTTCGTCCGCGGCTTCGCCTGCGTGGACATGGGATGTATTCCTTCATCATTCATAATAATCGTTCATGCTGTCCATCTCAATTTTATCTGCTCCAATTCTGGATTCGGTACTGTCATGTTAATCCTGGTCAAACTCTTGATTCTATTAAAGTTCCACATATAACTTGTATCCTGGGCCCTATAGATATACTATATAAAATACAATATAAATATATTACTTTAGAATAGAATTACTTCTATGGTTGAAAGATTTTTTTAGAATCGGTGTACTAGTTCCACTCAACAGCGTAAATACGCGGACAAAGGGGACAAATGCTAAAATGTATAATGTATGTAGAGAATAGGTAGAGAAATTAAAACGCTCACATGTGCCAAGGTTGACGACGATGATCGTCCAAACGATGTTATAGCTTAGCGACCTCATGTATACACATGTGATATACATATACACAGATTTGTGCAGCAAGTTAGCCCATAAATACTAAAAATACTTTATCATTGATCATGACAAAGAACTGCAGTAGACTTACGGTCCACCCGCGTCACCTGATACTAAACCGGAAGTGTATTAGGACCATTGAGGGTATCTTAACCCTTAATTTTATCGTAATTCACATGTGAAACAGTTTTAATGATATGAAAGTTTAGGAACGCGAAAATTCATCTCCCAAATTTCAAATTCGAGTATTGAAATGTAAAATATTACCCAGCGATGAATTCATCGGTACACGTACTACATCCCTCACGATACAATTAAAAATTTGTAAATACGATAAAGAGTTATGTAAGTAAATACGAATTTTTCCAACTTGTAATGATGAAATGCTGTGTTTGTGGAAAAGGCATTACCGACGCAACACTCAATGTTAAGCCGTGTTTGTAGTATCAGCCGCGGCTTGATCAGTGCGTGTGTTATCTTTGTAGAGGAAAGTATACTACAGAAATAAGTTGAGATATAACTATATACTGCTTGATGGGACAACTTCACAAAGAGATCGGTAGCTTCGAACTTTCGTATTGACAGCTTCGATTAATCTTATCGTAATAAATATCGCAAAATAGGGGGTCGGTTAGCGCTACGATGCGCATTCTATTACGTGACTCCCGAATTATATTCAATACGTCTAAAATGGTTTAATAAATATGACACAACGTAACCTTTTATATGAATATGGTTATAACGCGACTAGTAACGCTATCTAACGTCGTCGTATGGCGCCGTTAACACCTCGTCCACACTCCTCTCACCTAGACGGCAAAACAAATTAGTTTGTTACCGATTAACGAGAAGCGGTTGTATTGCTTTTTGAGTGATGAGAATGTCAGTAAAAAACGATGATGGTGGTAATGTATGTTTTCCGTGTGATACAACATGCTTAATTATAACCCGTTGTTTGATATCTTTTTACAATGGCACCCAATGTTGGGTACGTAATTCAAGCGTAGCTAGTAGTAAATTAACAGTGTGGACAAACAGGAAGTGTCTTTGTGAATTCGGTAGTTTTGTTTTGTGTATATCATGCTTACCCGGTCGAAGTTACCATCGACCACCATTGACGACGGCGACTGGAGTGACACCCCAGACTAAAGCGTCGGTCGAGGAACGATCGAGAGGCCCACTGCGCAACCACAGCTCATGATGAGCAAAACTCAATTCTCATCCATGTTTGCAACGTTTGCGAAAACACGAGCGGAAACAAACCGGCAGCTAATTGTGAACTTCATAGGGGCGACGTTAACTGCGAAAGGTGGTATTCTCAGAAATATGGATTCCGGGTCTGACGTCGCGACGTCTGCATCGTTCCAGAGAGCCAGCGAACCCCAGGTATGTGCGCTCGCGCGGTCCGACACTTTCGGACGATTGTACTATTCGTTTGGACGCCACCACCCGCAACCCAGATGACTTGGAGACATTCATCAATACCGTTGAGATGTACAAGGAGTGTGCGAATGTAAATGATGAGACGTCTGGTTTGGCGGCAGACGACGGGCGACGCAGCAGTTGGGTGGCATTTTATGAAAATGACAGTTTCTACATGGACAGAGACGCTCGACCGTTTTTGTACTATGTACGACACGCCCCATCCCGCGTACAAACTGTTTCGTCAAATTTTCTCTGCCTTGCAAGGCATGGAGCGCGCGGATTTGTTTGTGTCTCGTATTACTGTACAAATTGGTCGACGCAGTGAAACTGGATATTATTTATGGATTTTTAAGTAAACGTATTCGTAAACATCTACCTCGCGATGAAGTGGGTGGTGTCAATAAGTTGATTGAGAAATTCAGGCTCGTCGAGGAGTCGCTGACACAGGTGAGTAGCCTTATTATTCCTTCTTCTTTGACTCTAGCCTCTCTAAACAACTCGGCTAACCTGATTATACGTATCAGCTATATCACGTCCGCCACTTACACTGTCCACGCCGCTTCCGCTGAGCGCGAAAACCACGTGAACCGGCCATACGATGCGCTAG
The DNA here is from genome assembly GCA_005406025.1 of Eumeta japonica. NCBI lineage: Eukaryota > Metazoa > Arthropoda > Insecta > Lepidoptera > Psychidae > Eumeta > Eumeta japonica. Next base: position 389,633 of record BGZK01000298.1, on the reverse strand, counting down.
CTGTTCGCACACACGCAACAATTTACTTAACCCTTCCGTGATATACCCCTCTAACATTAATGCTTATAAAATGACGCAAAATTGAAACGACCTAGCGTCCGTTGTTCTTATTGTAAATTATTTGCTCACACTGTGGACAATTATCGCAATTTGTAGGGTAAAAATAAAGCTACAGCGAAAGTCGAACAATTGTTGAGGTGAGCGATACTAAGCTGCGATGTTATGGATACGGCACATGGGGTTGTGAAATCTCGTTGCAACCTATGTAATGGCACTGCCGCCAACACCCTGTCAAACTGAAATTTCTCAGCGCAGGTTTCATGACGATGTTGACAAAACACGCTCTATGTTGAACATAACTATTATGGATAAAGACTAAGGACTCAAAAGAAGCTTTGAAAGCTGAGATTTATAAATTGTTTGACGATGATGTTATTGAGAAAAGTGAATCGCCTTGGTCATCGAATGTAGTACTCGTGCCAAGAAGGACAGTACTTTCCGTTCATGTGCGGATAATCGGAAGATGAACGCAGTAACGAAGCCCTATAAGTATCCACTTCTAAGAACCGAAAATATTCTCCATAGCGCAGCACAACAAAATCAAGCAAATATGTGACCACGCTGGACCTGCCATCAAGGTATTGGCAGGTAAGCACAACTTCAGAGGATAGAGAGAAGACAGCTTTCACCTGCTCTCTAGGTTCGTTGCAATTCAAGAGGATGGGACCTATAAATTCAAGTGCCACTTTCCAGAGACTTATGGGTCAATTCAAGAGCGACCTACTAGGTGTCTTTATTTTGCCATATTAAGACGATTTGATCATCCTGTCCGAAGACTTCGAGATACACCTCGCCGACTTCGACGCGGTTTTCTAAAGACTCGCGAAGTTCGGTTTACCCGTTAATCGCAACAAAAGTGTATTTTCTCGAAATTCAGTCAAGTTTATCGGACATGTTCCCGGAGGATTCCAGATAGACCCCAAGAAGACATCAGGCATCAGCACCATGTCGCCGCCCCTGAATATAAAACACGTGAAGAACTTTCTGCAAACGTCTAGCTGGTTCAGGAATTTTATACCTGGATACGCCGAGATCGCAAAACCCATGATTGAATTACTTAAGAAGGGCATATAGTCATTATGGGTCCCAGACAACAAGAGACGTTTGGACGCATCAAAATTTTGTTCACCTCCGCGCTTTGAGGAATTCTGAAGCAAACCAACGAGAGCCAATCTTTTATTTTACGAACTGATGTGAGTGGCTATTGCATTGTCGTTGTATTAATATAGGGAGAGGATACAGACGAACTCCCTGTAGACTACGTGAGCCACTAGCTGACTGCTGCAAAAAAAAAAATATTCTACGACACAGAGAGAAGCCCTTGCGGTCATTTCGGCCTTACGAAGTTTAGGGAATACATATAAGGCTTTGAGGTGGTAGTCAAGTCGGACCATCAACCGCTCAGATGGCTCATGACTATTATGTCCTCGAGTGGTCGACTAGAAAGAAGGGCTCTGACTTTTCAACAATTCAAAATACATGTTGAGTATACGCCAGGAAAGTCAAAAGTAATTGCCAACATGCTTTCTCGTCTAACCTGCAATGAACAAGCGGAGTGCGAAGTACGGTTCGCAGTGGTCGACATACCCTCACACGGTCCGAGTGAAGTACGAGCAGGATAGCTCGCTGATGCAGATTTGAAGGTCATAATGAAGACCTGGAATCTACAACTAATGTCTTCAGAGACAAGAACTGGACTGATCGCGGATATTTAATGTCTGACTGCATACCTATTTGAGGGAAGTGATGAAGATGCTAGTCTGGTCGTACCTAAGCAAGAGAGGGCGAAGGTATTGGCAGACTTTCACAATGCACCTACTGCTAGATATTATGGAACAGAGTGCACTCTGAAGCATCTCAGCTCGCGATATAATTGGCCAAAGATAAAGGACAAAGTGACCGAACACGTCAAGCATTGTGTTTTATGCCAAAATATGGCAAGATACATGGAGAGTAAGCTTAACTACTACAAACACCTGATATGAGCCGCCACTTCAAAGTGTTGGCCTTATATCTTTTCGGGACAATACCAAAGATCAGGAATGGGAGCCGACGGATATTGATAGTAGAGGATGTATGTACTCGGTGAGTTGAAGTGTTTGCATTCAAGTGTGCTACGGCAGTAGAATGCGCCCACACCGTGATCAATGAAGTGTTGCTGAGGTTCGGTGTACCGCGCTGCCTCATATGTGATAGCGGCAATCAGTTTATTAGTGATGTGATGCAACAGGTTTGCCAGACATTTGGCATCAAACAATAATTCACGTCATTGTATCATCCAGAAGCCAATCCCGTAGAATGGAAAAACCGTGATCTAAACCCGGGCGGACGGAACCATAACGAATGGGACACTAACCTTGCATCAATAAGATTCGCATTGAACGCTTCGGTGACGCAGAGTACTCGTTACTCACCCGCCTATCTTAACTTTGGACGAGAACTTTCGAGCCCCAGCCAATGTTGTGAGTAATATGCGAACGATCATAAAGAATGATAACGTTATAACGACTATAACCGCTCACATTAACTACTTGGAGAAACCTTCAGTGACTCATAGGATGTTCATGAGGAGACACAACAATGCCAGAAACGTTATGCCGATAAGCATCAACTTTTTACTCCTAGCCACCATCCCAGAGATAAGAGTCCTACTGAGGAATCATGGACTCAACGACATCGAGCCTGGGCAAACGGCAAAACTCATTCCCAGGCGTGACGGATCGTATGTTGTAAGGGAGTGGCAGTATTACTTAAGGATAATAAAGGAATGTCTGCAGGAAAGTACTAGACCTCACAATTAACACCGTTCGTCGGTAGTGTCACTGAACGACCGGTTAGAGCGAAACGGTTTTGAGGAAGACCTAAGAGGAAACTAACCTCCACACGAAGACGTGACGTTGATGCTAGAGGGGGAGGATATAACGCTACTAGTAACGCGTCGACGTATGGCGCCGCTAACACCTCGTCCACGCTCCTTTCATCTTGCCGGCAAAACAGATTAGTTTGTTACCGATGAACGAGAAGCGGTTATATTACTTTTTGAGTGATGGGAATGTCAGTAAAAAACAATGATGGTTGTAATGTATGTTTTTCATGTAATATACATTTAATTACAATCTGTTGTTTTATACTTTTTTACATGGTTAAATAAATATGACAAAAGTCATAACTCTTCAATTCGAATTATCTTAAAATTTTATAATAATTATAGAGTTCCTTATAGTATTGCCCTTTAGACATATAGTTTAAAAGTTATTGTTTAAAATAATTATCAAATATAACTCTTACATTGATGTTTTCATTTTGACTTTTCTGCAAAATAAGTTCTTTTTTAGCAGTTAGAATTCTTTCTACTTTTAATTTTTCATTATCAAATTTCATGCCGTAGATCTCCAAACAAAATCATTAGATTTCTAATATCTGTTATCATTCGATGGTTGTACTTACAATTAATTGTGTCATACAATACATAAAAAAATAAAGAAAAAAAATGAAGCAGGAAAAACTGAACTAGTTAGAGCCGTGTGACTAAATATCGCCGATGAGACTAACTAGAGTTTTCAACACGAAATTTCGGAAAATTGCCTCAACGATACACGCTGTATATTGGCGGTAGACGGTTCGAGTGAGTATAATGTTTTATTCCGAAATTATGGCTCCTAAAAATCGAAATCGGTGACGGGTTAAGGACCAGAAATTATTATCGACCCATGCAGAGGTAACGATGAGCCGCGCCGACGATGCGAAGCAGTTTTTTTGACTTACAGATTAATTTAATACTGATTAGTCAGAAGAAGAAGCTTTTTATTTCAATTAAACAGTTAATAATTACTCTCTATTTAATTTATTAAAAACGTAGTGATGTAATAGACTTGAATTCCAGAGCGAAGTTCGGCTTAAAGGTAGTAGGGTTGTCAAATTTCTTTATAGAAAAAGTGAAGTATTTCTGATTTCGGTGAGTAAACAAACAGTAATGATATACAAAATAGAGTATTTTTTATTGTAATTAAAAAAAATCTTAGAATTTCTACTTTATTTCGTATTTCATTTTCTATTCAAAAAATATTGGATCATTAAAAAGAATAATTTTATGTTTATTTTTGTTTGAAGCCTCGCTCTGTAAACAGAAAAACTCATTTTCATTTTTTAAATCATTAATTAAACTTCCAAGGGCATGACTTGAAATTTTTATTCACGTCATACTGTCTAGTACTAAAAGAGCAAGAGTTTCTATTAAAATAGTATTTTGGCGTATTCTACTTATTATAAATTATAGAGTACACCTGCATGAAATAGAACACAATACTCTATTTTAGAATAAAATTGACAGCCCTACTTATAGGCATGAGATTGCTTATAAGAAGATTTGTAGTTTGTCAGGGAATGAATAAATGGAGTGAATGTGAATAATTTTAATATAACTTTAAATGGTAGTTACGTAAAAAGACCGATTCGAATCGTTTTGTTTTTGTTAATTCAAATATTTTGTTATCATTCAACATTGAAAATATAAATAAAATCAAACGACCGGTATAAAAATAACATTTTTTAAATTTTTCCACTTCATGTTTGAACTTTGAACATGTTTAATAGTGCGTATGATGATTCACGCAAAGTCATGCATGACTCATTTTAACATGTATGACTGTCATTGTGATGTAAGTAAATATGACTTATAAAAAATTATTTTGCTTACATGCAATAAAAATAAGCACGAGTTCCTATATTGTTAGACACCCTTTTATTGTAGTCTGGTTTATAATCTATTACGAAAACTAAAGACCCAGTCAAAATTTAACGACCAATGTAGAAATAAAACATTTTCTTTTAACTGAAGGCATCAAAACTTTGGTACCTTCTAAAATGGAATTTGATTTTAGAAAGGTGGATGATCGGTCCTGGTAGGTTTTACGGCAGTGGGCAATTATTATTTTGGAAAGTTTTTAACATGTTGACGTCTAATCAATTATATTCTAAGAAATATTGCGTATTGGAGCGAAAGGTATATAGGTATATATAAATACATTTGCATATATTTATCGCGACAATCCGGTACTTTACCAATACTTCAAAACCATCTAAAAGTTATGGGATTATACCAGTGGTAAAAAAAGAATAATTGAAAGAACTCTAATTTGCCTGAAGGATATTTTTGGAGATTATCTTTTTGCAAGCCTGTGCAGTCGTAAAACTTTCCCTTTCCACTTGATACCATATTGGAAGAACTCATATTTTTACACCGAAAACATATGTAATGCCGCTAATATTTTTGTTATGAAAATATCTCACTTACTGATCCCGATCCTGCTCGTGATTTTAATTCCAATTCGATATTGTACTTGAACATATCTTGAATGTTATTGTTACAAATAAATGATCAGCATATGTAAATAATTCGTTATACGATCACGCACGCGAAACCAAGCAAAAATTGGTCTATTTATAAATCATACTTGGACGTTATTTCGATTTATAAACTATATTACTTTATGGTTTCAGTTAGTTCTGTTTCGTTGTTAAAGCGTGATCGAGTAACAAACATCTAACCACACTAACTTTTACAATTTATAACGTAGGTGGGATTCGCTTAATTATTTATTACTTACGCCCTAAACAACGACGGATGCTGTAAAGCAGCCGACGCGATTGTCGTACCCCGTCACATCCGCAGGATATTAATGGAGAATTTCCTGACCACCTTTTAATGAAAATAGGCAAGGGGATATGCTATCTCAGGGAAACCAGAAGCTAAACTAAATCGGTTCCATTCCTACCATGCAGATAAAGGGTGCATCTGGTCAGAATTGTTGATTAATGATTATAATAGATAACAGAACGAGATAACAACTATTCTTATAAACGTAATATTTGACGGATAAACCCTTAGAGGAGATGTTTTGATATTTCAAAACGTGTTCGTTTCTTTGGTGCATGGGATGGTATATATTTCGCAGATTAGCCTGTTTAGAGCTTCAAAGTTCGAACCCAAGGCTTTCAACATTCTACTGTTGACAGTCGCTGAAAGTGAATGTTAAAGGAAAATTTTTTTTAGTATTGTTCAAGTTCGCGATTTCATTTTAATACCTATTGCGTCGCGAGAGGGCTCACTAAAGCGAGATTCTGGATTATTTTCATGTGAATTCTGGAAAAATTGGATTTCCACACACCGCTCGAGCAAACAACGCAGGGGAGATAACGTAAATAAACCGGTACGACCCGTAAATTCAAACGGACAAAATGAGTTTGCATTTAATGTTATCCGATGTAAAGTGAATAACAAATCAGAACCCGTGTCCGCGTAATGTTCCCAACAACGTGATTAAGCAACAAGCTTTGATCTCAAAGAGTTTCTAGACGAAAAAAGAAAATAACGTAAATAAAATAAACGGGATAGCCGTGTTCGAGAATTTTCATAATAAATTTACAGTTTTCAGTATTTTCTGATCTTCCCTAACGACAAATTTTAGTAAACAAAATAGCGAAATAGAAAAAAACAACATAAGGGTGACGAAATCAAATTAAAAAATGAATTATGCTCTCCGATTTATAGAGCTTAACCGTCCGTATTACCCAAATTAATCAACTATCTTAAGTTACGAAATTCAAAGTAGAATTCGTCTTTGAACACAAATTTGGTAATGTAATGAACATTATGGAAAAATTAGGTTTAACTAGTTATGCGAAAATAAACGAAAGTGAAATTTCATACTGTTCATAGGTAGCAAAAAAATGCGTCTAATAAACGCTCCCAAAGTATTTCAGCAAACTTTACACCTATGTCAGAGATATTTTTTTTGCTCTTGTAATTCAATTCAACAAGAACCATTACGATACTAACTCAGTACTAATCCTTTACATATATTTTTTACATTAAGCAGTCTTTATCGTCATCGGAAACTTATTGATGGTAAACATAGCTCTTCATGTCGCCGCACAAAAGTTAGGGTAAAAGAACATTGACATATACATTAATGCAAAAGAATTAAATGTCCGCCGGGATCCGTGGTGGTCGAATTTACGCGCTTAAAACCAATGAATCGAAAGTAATACTGTACGGAATCGATCATGCATCTTTCCTGAGATAATCATAATCTCCTTCTTTTTTAGAACAACTTTGCCAAAGTCACTATAATAAAATATATCATTGAAAAAATATTTATAAAAAAAATATAAAATAATATATACACGACCCAGCGACCCTAATAAATGCTCGTTCAGACTACAAGCGCGGTCGCGGTCGTCGGGTCGCGGCGTCGCGTGAACAAACTCGAATTTTGTCTCTCACTCGGGCTCCGCGATGTGTAACTTTTAAAATATTTATCTAGTCACTTACCTTTAAATAAAAATTGATGTTGTCAGTAATGTAAAGGTCGCCGATGGTATTATTAAATTAGTCTCTAATTTTTCAAATGTGTTCCACTTACTTCTTAACAAACAAGACAAACTCAGGCACATTATCGCGCAAACGATGCACAGCTATATTATATACTTCCAGATTCGCAGGTTGTTGCAGGTTAAGTTTCACTACAAAGTGTTAGAGTCGCAGCAATGTCACCTCTACAAACTCTCCAACAATGAATCGTGTTTCCTTCGATAACAGTGAAAAGCATTGTTATCAAACACTTTAATATTAATCACAAACAATCCTAGTTTCATAAACGTCAATATCGTGAACACAACACATAACTGTAACCTAATACTTGTACTGTACAATCATTACAAAAAAAACGTCACTTACTTAAAAAAATTAAAACAGCGAATAAACAAAATACCTAACTTCCGTGGAAGTTGGACGACCACACTCGGCTGTGCGTAGTGGGCGCGGATTACGCTTACTGGGGAGACGCGGCGTGACGTACGACCGTCAGCTATTTTTAAGATTGAAAGATCGTGATTTCTTACACGTTCTAAGCTATTTTTCCCAGAACATTAATGTCTATGGTTTCTTTGGCTAAGCTGTTCTAAAAAGACGTAGATTATGGACATTTGCGAAAAGATGCATGGTCGATTCCATACGGTGTATCGACAGTTCAAAAGTAGTCGAATTAATTTAACACGAGAGACAGAGAATCAAACACGATGTTCGTGCTGACCGGCCAGTGGAATTCATTTCCCGGGAAATTGTTGGAAAACTAAAGAAAATCATCTTGGAATACAGTCTATTGTAGGACGAATCGATAACGGCGAGAGTTGACCTGTCGTTCATTATTGTTCACGTTGTGGAGCGCGCGTTTATGATACTGGCCACAGTATTTGGAACCACGTAGAGATAAACCAGATACAATCGTCAAAAGAACTGCTAGTCGAGATAAAATTAGCTCTGAGAACGAGTAAGACTCGATGGAGTGGTATATTAAGTGGTGTATAAAAGCAGCTCGACACAAGAGATTCATGGTATGTCGTTCAGTTTGGAAAGTCACGCTCACCATATTTTAGAATTATCAGAAGATACTGCTAATAGACAATTATGATAAAAGGTCAGGATCACGTAAGCGTAATATTCCAATATGTATATTCCAATGTGTTATGGCAATTAGAGCAGCCAATTGGCCAAAAGAGAAAATTGGCCATTGTTGTACTGACTCTTCATGATCATGCTTTGGTTCATACCGCTCAGATCACAAGGGCATGGAAGTGAATGTTTAAAATTATGGATCTTATCCTATTCTGAAACAAAAGAAAGAATCTCCGGGGGAGTCGATATGTTGACGATAAATCACTAAAGGCCGCCGTGACTCAACATCTTCATAAATAAAATGATAAATTTGTGCTTAAAAAAAAAACAAAAGTTATCTGATTTTTATTTTAATAAAAATAAGTAGGGATTATGTTGAAAAATAAATAAAAACTTCACCTGTTCATTGCTTTCATGACTGTATCTAGAATTTATTAAACGCCCCTCGTATATATCGCTTATAGATACGATACATACAGGGAAATCTTACAGTATGTTGATGAAAATTAACGAGCCAATCTAGCAATTTGTGTTTTGAAAGGCATCGTACTTTAAATTTTAATGAATTATTCGACACGTCTTAAAAAATGATACATGAGTAGCGATCGCAATATAAATTTATGCTAAAAATTCCTATAGCCTTTCATATCGTGAGTTGTATTATTATCGTGCGTTATTAGCTTTATTAAATACGTTATACCATTCGGAGGCCGTCCCTTCAACTTATCATCTATTTTGGTGCAAATCGAAACTCGTTTGAAACATGTAAAGGATGCGTTCGCAAATATAACCAGAGTGTAAAATGCAACAATGTAGATGTAAGGCGAACGTCGCCCGCACCTGCGTCTGCGCTTTGGGACGCGCCGTTTATGCGCGGCCGGCGCGCGTGCATCCTGCGTACTCTGCTCTCCCGCTATTTATACGCATGCGCATACAATGTAGTAGATTATTCAATGAACTATTAAATGACGATGGAAATGTCTGTCTGTGATTTTCGGCTTAACGAAATAACTTTTGCTTAGCTCACACGAAGAATATATAAGTATTAAAGTTATTTAAAAAAAATTAACCATCCATATATTGATATTGGAATTGATATCTGAACGCCAGCGTACTATAAATTTATTACTAACTAGCTATTGCCCGCGGCTCTGCCCACGTTTACATTGAATAAGTTTTATCATCTTTCATATCGACCGATCATTCTGTCAACCATGAGACCGATGTTGTTTCTTCTTTCGATTTCACTCCTGGCTCCGTTTTTTATTCCTATTCTGGTGCCGCTCTAGATTTTGGTTTTCTTCAAAATATACATAATTCACCCGCGGTTCAATCCGCGTGAACATACTACATACCTTTCATCCTTTATATAGATCGGTGACGTTATCAACCATAAATCCGATATCGGTCCCATTTATCAATTCCATAACAGAAAAACCTATATTTTCACACCAATAACGTATGCGATGCCGCAATTTTTTTCATTGCAATAGGATTTCATACTCTTGATCCTGATCCCACTTCTGCTCGCGATTCCGAATTCGAACTTGACCTCTCTTGAGTATTGTTGTTAACAACAATAACAACAATATGCAATGGGCATAAGTAAAGAAACGATCACGCAAACGAAGCCGCGAGCAAAAACTGATATATTTATAAAATACAGCCTTTATGTTATTCTGATGTATAAGATGTATAATTGTAAAGTTTCAGTTAATTCTGTTTAGCTATTAGAGCGTGATGAATTATCAAACACCTAAAATTACAAAACTTTCACAACTATAATATTAGTAGGCGTATTCTATGAAATTATAGGAGCTGCTTAAAACGTTGCCGGTTGGAAAAATAATATTTTGATTACGTGTTGTGTTTAATAATATAATTTCAATAGTAGTAATATCATTTCAATAACTTTATTTTATTGTTTTCATATCAGATTTTTCTGACCCCAATGCGAACGGATGGTATACCCACCCCACTATTTTTATGTCAGTACGAAGGGTTTGAACTATAAATCTCGCTTCGCGATTAAAACTTATTGGCAAATGCGCCTGCAGTCAAGGGTCAAAAGTTATCTTGTGAGTAATTTATGCCTTTCAGCTTTATATATATGTTATATATTAAATGTACTTACATTTAACTTTTTGTAATACTATAATAAAATATGTACTTACACATTTTATATATTGAGAATGAAACAAATCTTTTTAGCGGATACAACGCAGCAAAAATAATAACAATGCACGTCTACTATCAAATCTTCGAATAGATCTTTATCTCTGACGCAGCATTATTGAAATTAAATGCCAAGATCTGACGGTCACGCGCCGTTGTCCCGCCCACTCCTTTGACCGACTGACTGATGTCGACTGAAATCTATTAATTGGGTCTTTCTTTTTTTTTTTCCTTTGCCTTTCTTTTTTATCTTTTATGTCTGACAGCAGAAGCGAATCGCAGACCACGAATAATATTCGCTTTGTTGTCGTTAAGCCGGCCGCTTCTGTTTCAAACGACGTCGCGTGAACTTTTGGAACTCCAAAAGTTTATTCAAAGTACTTCGTGCTGTTATCAAAATATACATAGCGATGTATACACAGCACAATATATACTTTTTCTTTGATATTAGGTTTTTTTCATAATAGGAGTTGCGTATTTTAGTATCGATTTTGTTTTTATTTGATTAGTCCTTATTTATTAATGTGATTTTTATTACAACTATTTGATGTTTTAATTTTTTATAGTATCGGAGCTATTAATAATTAACCATTTGTTACGCAAGCACAAGAGTAAAGTACAATTAACTAGTTTAAAAATATACATATAGTGCCTTATTCAGAATCCTTATTGAAGACATCGTTCAAAGGTAGTTTAACTAAACACTGTTTAATTCTTAAACAGCTGTTTAGGCATTAAGCAATTCAGAATGTCACTTAGACTGCAGTCTAACTAAAACAGTGTTTAAGCGTTATAATGGCAACATTCTGATCAAAAAATGTTTTAAAAATATTTAGTATCTGGCATCCAAGTAATGAAAGTATGTATTCATATAATTACATATATACATAAAATTTATATTTGTTGAAACATTTGTGAAATTCTTTAATTTCGGATAATTCTTTAACTTGATGACAAAAACACGACAATCAAATGTCACTTTTGACAATCTACGTCAAATGTTCAGTAAAACAATCCTTAGACCACTGTTAAACAGCCTTTGCCTTAAACGAGTTTAGACGAGGTTTAAACAGTGTTTATAAATTGAACAAGATTTCTCAATAGACCTTTTTTGTAAACTCGCGTTGAACTGTTGTCTAAGCAAGTTTTAAAGTTAGACTAGCGACTCTGAATAAGAGTGTCAGGGAATAATTTTTAAATCACTGAGAGGCATACATTTTGACGCGGACATCGAGTTGAGTATTATATACGCTTGCTAGTCTTATACAAAATACGTACGTATAAATTGTGTTTTATATATTTTTAGGCTTCAGAATCTTAAAAGAAATTCCGGAACACTTATAATATCACCCTCATGTCTCTGTTAGGAAGGTTTTTCTTGGAAATCATATAATTTATGAATTTTACATTTAGTTACATCTTTATAACGCACACGTATATCGTCAGGCAAGGGCTTAAAAAGAAGCTGGCCACGAGCATATCGGACCATGCTCGATAAAGAATTCCGAAGCAATTATTACAAAAAAAATGCATTACAGATGAAAAAAGTACGTTGTTAAACTTTTTCCATGTTTTCCGCGCATAATACTTATAAGCACTTTAGTCGCCTATAACTAGAAAAACAGGTAGATATGTCGACTAATTACTATTAAACTAGTGTAAACTAAATTGCATTAACAAAATAGCGTTTTCATGGCACTTACGTCTTTTTGTTAAGAGACGTAGTTTTTCGGAAATGACTAAAAAACAGTATATCCGATCATGTTCAAAATAATTTCCGTTGAAAGTATTCATTAAGCGTTACCTTGGTAATTTTTTCATATGTTTTGGTCATACAGTTTAGAAAATAAAAGGAGGGGAACACAATTTCTGCTAATTTTGAAGAGATTATTTTAAAAAATATTCAATTACATTAAAGTTTGCGTATTTTTTTTTTAAATAGCTGTCGTAATATGTACCACACATTGATATTTGCTGAAAAAAAATTTTTCGGCTTCATTTACATATATGGAGTGCCCCCATTGGAATATTTATTTCCGTTAGTTAACTACCGAACTAAGTAGCGGCTTATACACCTACAGTATACATTTCATAAATATGCGTCTTGTAGTTTTTAGATTAAAATACCAATGACATACAGACGGACGGACATGACAAAACTATAAGGGTTGCGTTTTTACCATTTTGACTCGGATCCCTAAGAACGTCTGAGATTTAAATTCAAGGCTAGTTTGAACAATAGAAAAAAGTCTTGATTAAAGTATTGTATAAAGGATAATTACAAAGTTATACTTTTAAAGATTATAGATTTTTTTAATAACATATATGGTCTAGTTTTGTTTTTATTTTCAATTAACACACCTAGACTACTCATATGTTTCATAGGAAACAATATTATGAATATCAGTTAATAAACCTCTTTAAACAATAGCATCGAAATATTTGTTACTTAATATATATAAAAGTAGACAGTGCATCCCAAAATGTTGATTTTTATTATAAACAATCAAACACTACAATAAGTAAATAGATAAGGAAATATATAAAAGAGTACAGACGAAATATAGGAGTTTCAATTAAACGAAGTTATAGAGAAAAATGAATAAAGCAAAGCGACTCGCCTGGATCATCCTCTAGAGTCTTCAACTTTCGAAATTTCTTCCGATTTCGGCAGGCCGGTGAGTTTTTTTTTTTTTATGAGCTCTCTTGATACTTTATGCCTGCTTTTAAAGATTTTACGGTTTTATGCCTTATATAATTTTAAAGTTAAGCACTTATCCCTCTTTTATTTATACGTGCCGTAAAAACAGAAATAAAACTTTTACCTGCCACCAGAAAAAAAAAAGCGGCCGTTGCCATATATAACGCAATCATCCCGGCTTTTATCTTTTAATTTATGAATTCGAATATATTCGAATTATGAATATGAAAAAAAGATTCAAATCGTGTAAAAGGCTCTCTAATAAATAGCTTAAAGACGACGACCGTCGAGGTGTCTGGATAGGAGCGGTTCGACAGCATGGGTTATTCTGAGTTATTCAGTGGTTATTCATGGGTTCTGAGTTATTCATGGGTTATTCAGTGGCTTGGCGGTGGTCGTAGTTACTCTGAGCTCTGGCCAAAATGGCGACGACCAACCTCATGGGCGTCCATTTTATTGTGTTTAATTATGTTTACATTGAAAGGCTCGATACGGTAGCCTCTTCGAGTGACAACGATCGAATAAGGAATATGATAAATGTTTTTCCGTTTTGTCGCTCATTAGTTGACTTATATTTTATTTTTATTTAAAACTTAAATTTTTTAACTTATTTTTGTTTTTCACTATTTACATTTATTAAATATAAACCGTTCTAATAACTTTCGTGGGATACCCCAACAAACAAACAGACAATGAGAAATATGCATGTATTTTTTATATGTCTTCAATTCACATTTTACATCGATATAACACAGTAAAAATTGTAAATCATCTTGTAAACGTCCAACATATTTTTTAATAATAAATTAATTAGCAAATAAAGAGCTCTGAACGTCGCCATTTTTCACGAGCCTTAGATGACATCAAAACTATGATCAATCTTTGTTTACTTCAGTTATTTCATACACATTTTCAGTTTAATTGGGTACTAGACCGTGAAAGATGCTAAAAAACTGTTTTATAGATATTGTATTGTAGCGAAATACAATAACATTATTGGGGATACTACCGATAAAGTGTTTTTTCCCGTTCAAAGAGATGCGAAAATATGAATACAATGTTGTAGAAGTCTGGGATGAGATGAAGTATCTCCAACACGATGTTTGTATTGTCGTGATGATCTCTTTAATGTATGTCACATTTTGTCAGTAGCAAGTTTTGTATTGAATATTGCAGTACATAACTGTTCACGTGCGTAGCCAAGCCTACAAAAGTTCAGTAGAACTATAAAACTATACTTAGACTTAGGATATTATAATTTTACGTAAGATGGAGACCTTATCTGTCTTTCTGCGAAGGTTTATTAATTTTCCATTTATTGCAGAAGGAGGACATCGCAAAACGTATTTACTGCAACATGAAGCGACCGCAAAAAAAAAAAAAAAAAATTAAAGCAACGAGTTTTTCCATATATATTTCAGTGCTGATGGATGCTATTAAAAGAAAACACTAAATGAACACAATTATAAACTATTTTTCTTTCAAACATCTACTAAAACACGATCGACAAATACGTTGAGAAAATCCGAAGACACGGCGTGTGACGTCACGTTTTTTTTTCGACCAATGGTGATACGTTTTGCAAATTATACTCCGGTTCTCTTATTATATACTATTATTATAGAAAGGAAATCAACCAAAACCAAGTGAATATCCCCTGTAGGCTTTTAACAGTTTCGGACACCCAATTATGCCACAATTCGCTTAACTATGCCACTGCGATTTCCTCAATTGCAGTTTAGAACATATAAAATAAATCACCTCTATTGCATTATTTCCCAATCCCTTGTAACGAATGTTACATTAGCAATGATTATTGTTCATTAAATCATTCTCCAGATAAGGACTTTAGGTATGAATCTACTCCAAATTGTAATAGATGAAGTTTATTTAACCATAATTTAGTCGATGTAGCTTTCAGTAGAAGTGTCATTATTTGAAGTGGAAATTCTATAGTGAATGTGAGTGCATGTCGCTGTGCTTGTATCGGTCAAGAACTAGGCAGTTTCTGTGTACTTCGTGATTGCATGTTAATTTCGGCAGTGACTTGATGTAGCACTTGTATATATGACAGTGCAGTAGTTTTATGGTTATTAAATTTTTGCACCATCAATGTGGAACGGGTTTAGAGTTCAAGCTTTTTGAACGGAAATAAAATGAATTTGGGAGGAGGGGTAATCGAATTTAACAAAAGCACAAAATAGCATAAATGGAGACATATCTCTTTGGGTAATTGACTATAAATACCTAAATATCATAAAATAATCTATGATATTTATGATAGAGTAGCTGTCAAAACTAACACTTGTTAGTAAGTAATGACTATTTAAACGTATTTCATATGTCGTTTATTTTTGAATATTTGCATATATATATTTAGCGGAAATCTTGAAGTCAACGCATTATTCATGAACGCGGCAGAGGGTAAGCGACCGTTCGGCCGGCGATCGCCGATTTAGAAGGTCTGCAATAAATCTGAATAGGCATTGTGCGCGGGCGCATACAAAAGTGTTATTACTTATTGTGAAATAAATTCGCAAAGCGAGGGTTCAAGGAGGCGTCGACACCGATCGGAACGTGCCGCGTACGACATGCGCGTGCGGACGCCACCTCGACGCGCCGGGGTCACTTACCAATGTCGTGTACTCGAGTCACCCGCGTGTGCCGGTAGGCGTACAGCGCGAACGAAATGAACGTTTCTTGTTTGGAACATGGTCTCAAACGATACATCTAAAATCCTACAAAATTTAAAATTAATTCACTACTGGGTTTATTATAATTATACGGATTACATCTTTTAGATATATGTATATACAAGCGTTACGTTTCATTTTTTTTATTTAATTACTGTGATTATATATATATATATATATATATATATATATATATATATATATATATATATGTATGTATGTATATTATATATAGCAACAGTAGTGGCTCCGTGGTAAGATACATTTTTTTATTCATCAATACTTCCTTTTATTGGTGAAGGCAAACATCGTGAAGAAACCCATACTACGAGGGTCAAGTGTGTGATGTGCTCGCAACACATCTTGAGTTCTGATTAAGAAACGTGAATAAGTAACCAGTGGGCCGTCCCTGGCTAACCCATATTGAAAATAACGTCGTGAACCTATAAAAGATAGAAACATTTTTAATACTATCACTACAACAATAATTCAATATTTTTTTTAAATCTTAAAATAACGAAACTCGCGTATCTTGCCACACATTGGAAGATACGCGAAAAAATAAAACAAAAATCAAAACGTAAGCAGTTTACAAATCTATGATACTTCGTTTTTAACCGTTCTTTATTTTTTTTTCACTACGCTGTTGACTACTATCCTCTGAATAATCAATACTATTGTCTACGGTTAAATACTATTTACAGTATAATTTTAAAATACTTCATTCACGATGTATTTCGTAGAAATAAATCCACTTCGGTAATGTTTACGGCATACGACTTTTTGGAATCAATAAACAGTTCGAGTACTTTGGATGTCAAGTTAAGTCAAGTTCTTTCGGATGACATAAATTTGATTTCAATCAAAGAAATTAGTACAAAATATGTTCAGAGTTTATCATAAACGTACTCATGTGGATATGCATGCGCGCACACATCATGCCGAAAACACTTTAGATACGGTCACAACAGCTTTTCAGAAATTATTTTCGAAAATCAAATTGAAAACGAGAATCTTAGGAAAAATTTAAATTTTATTAATGATAAATTAATAATATTTATTCTTTCCACATTTAGTTAGCAGGATAATATAACAAGTACTCCGGCAACTTATTGCATTATTGTTAAATCGATATTGTTATTATAAGCACCATGAATCGACAAAGCTAATGATGGTTTCGCCCATTTAACCATTTCAACAAGGCAACGTTCCATAATCGTTCATGTGAATTTTTTAACATGAACATTTCGCGGTAACAAAAAGATGTGATCAGTGATTCCGAACATGAAGTGGATGCCGACGACTGTACAGTTTAATAGTTCTGCGGGCTAATTCGGTTTTTACTTAAAAAAGACGTATTTTAAGAAATACTGTACTCGAGGCTAGAGAAGAACACGTAATAACAAATTGTAAGAACAGATAGATGGTCACTCTACTCGGGTCGTCGGCGACGGTCATAATCGGTAAGATTTAGTAAATACAAAATAATTAATAAAATACATTACGAAAAATTACATATACGAACATTGAGTCGGTTTCGACGCACGATTGGAGTTTGCTCTTTAAGTGCGATTGTTTTTGAATATGCAAGGTAATGGAGTAAACAAACTTATATTTTATGATAGTGAAAGAATGCTTACACATTAATTCGTATTTATTTATATTTATATTGAAAATATAATACATATATCACGTTCCATAAAAGGTTCAAAAGGCTGTAACAAGAATGCTAAAATCGCACGCTATATAGGCGAGCGATTTTTTTGCAAAACTAGTAATTGCAGAAATTTTCCAATTTCTGTAATTATGCAAATGTGCATGTAATGTAAACGATGTGCCGACAGCAACCTGTATGTTATTACGCGCACAGCAACATTAACCATCGAGGTTTGATTAAAATGATTGTTACCGCAGGCCTGACTATTTTTACCCAACTAGAGTGGGTTATGATTATAGCTATATATATACGTACCTTGTGCGTATATAAATGACCTGTGATAAATAAAATTGTGTATATATGAAATTTTTCAATTCAATGTATTTCCATGTATGTGGAAAATGCCTTTATGATTATACATGTTACCAAAAAGTGTCAAATGAAAAAAAAAATCAAAAAGTTAATAAATTAAGAATGTAAAAACAAACTAGGTATCAGGTCGAGAGGTTTAATAATTACTGAACTTTGTCGGGTTTTGGTTTTTTAACTTTTACTAATTTGAAAACACGATTTAAATATTATCAAAGTAGGGTTACGACGTTATATATTTGAATGATAATATAAACGTGACTTGCATCATCGGCACTGCAATTCACAGTGCACCGACCCCGATCGGTACACGACGGCAAGACGTTCAAAAGGAGAATTACTACAGAAAATTGCATTATTCCTTATGGAAGTTAAATTCGTAGTGCCGTAAGTCATACGCGGCATTAAAATGCAACAGGACGCGAGAAGGCAGACATCGAACGGGGCGGGGGTCGCGGCCCGGGGGGGCGCGGACCGGTGTGCAGGGTGCATGCACTGCAGCGTCTGGCCGCGCCGCAAGGGCACAGGGGGCGCTGCGCACTGCACCGGCCGGCGCGTCCTTCGCTGCACGTAACAAGGGCGCCGCCGCGCGCCCGCGCCGCCCGCCTCGCCCGCCGGCCCGCGCGCAGGCAGAGCTCTGCCGCCTCCGCCCGCCCGCCGCTTCTATAAATGTAATTCGATGTTTACGACATTCGCCGTCATGTTTGTTCGTAATTCGTCTATTGTATCATTAAATTCTCGTCCAGTACAAAGAGCCGCTATATAAATAAGAGGTTTATAATAACAATGAGCTAATATTTCTGAATTGTGTGAGTAACAATTTGAGCTCAATTTCTATCATCACTTATAAACATACGCACCCACTCATATACGTGTATTTGTTTATTGTTTCATTTAGTACAGTACATCTCCTAATTAAGAGTGTCCGCCGTTAGTATGTATCCACCTTCTGATTGTTTCATTAATTATCTTGTGTATACATTTTTTTTTGACATTTATTGTGTTTCATTCTGTTGGTCTTTGACAGTTTTATAGGTTATCCGTATGGATTATGCTCAATTTTCAAGTGTTATGTATAAGACATGGAAATACACAAAGCTTGAAGGTTTTTCGTTTTATGGTTAGGTTGTGTTTTTGCTTTAAATCGCTATGAAAAAATAGAAAGACAATAAAAAACATATAAGGTGGTGTAAATATTTGCTCTACTTAAATATAATGTTTCCTATTTTTAAACATACTCAAATTTTCACAAATTAAAGGCGCTAGTCGCGTTCGTTCACTAGCGATGAAATGTTTATAGCACACATGTGCTTAATTACACCACGATTCAAGGTATTAAATTGTATAAATTTCTAGAGTGTGCATAATCTAGTAAACTGGAAAAAGGGTACATCACTTAATCACGTCAGGCTATTTAATTATAGATAGATAGTGCTCCAACAAACGAGTGTACATCTAGACAATGGTTTTGCGATGACAAAGTGACGTTAGCTACCTACAGCTTAAGACACCCCAATGCGGTCAGCACTCGGCTAGTTTAATAAACGATTTCTGAGCGTAGCCGATCCCGCCCACTGAGTACTTACGCTGTATTCCGAATTAGATTTCTGAGAAAAGATTTTTCTATTTATCTAAAATGAAAAAAAAAAGTATAATATTTAGCTATTTTTAAGGCGTTATCGACTCAATAATCCGAGTGCAGGACGCGCGGGTCGCTCGGTGCTTTATTGTTTCAGGTGAACGTGTGTAAACTTGAGTCTATTATTTTTTGCTACCACAACGTGTGTACGGCTGACTATATATATATAAAATACACTCATAATAATATATATATATATATATATATTATGAGTGTATTTTTAAAAGTAAATAATAATTTTCTTGAACATCAAAAATTATGTAGTCGACTGGAACGCGATGGGAACGACAGAAATGAAGGAATTTAATTTCCAATCGCAGTTCGCCCGTTCACGCAAAGTTTGTTTAAGACTGACAAAATGTGACCGTCCACTTGTAGCTGCCTTAGTCTTTCACCGGTCCGTTTTTTATCGCCGCAGTCACGTATTACCCATTACAAGGTCACCGACGCGAAACATGTTCCGATTGTTGATATTGTCGAACCGTTGTGTTGCCATCATACAACACCGTACGTTTTGATGATAATCCGTTATGAAATACGAGAAAAAAAAAACACATTTAAATTTATTATTATCTGATACAGTGCAATCGAAGAAATTAATCTATTTTTTTTTACTCGTATTGCGATTTGCTTGACAAGAAATGTAATTTTATACAACCAAAAAAATATATGCAATATTAAATAATATATGAATCATATAAAGCAAAAGTAACAATATCCAGTTTTAGACATTTTGAGTAAACCGATACATTAATTCTTATCAACTGTATATCTTCTAATACATCTTAATATCAATCCAGTTAAAAAATCAATTCATCTTCAATAATTTTAGTAAAGAAATTTTAAAATTAATTATCACTCAATTTAGCAAAAAATGATAAAAATATCGTATATTGATGTTTTCGTACTTGACATGTGGATATTCGGGTTTATGGAGTTCAAATCCCCGTATAATGCTATTTTTGCTACAAACGACTCCATACAGATGTCTGTAACTACATTGATAAATATTTTTGATACTTTTAACTAGATCACATACAAATATAAATATTTAAATGCTATAGACATATTTTAGAATTTTACGGTATGTATTATATAAATAAGTGAAATAAATTTATTGAGTGCTAATTTATTAATTAATTATACAATCGATTCATCATTTTCTTCTTGCGGCTCACAAATAATATTTGAAATATCCCGGGTCTCAGGTTCACAATTTTATTATCAAGTAATGTACGTTACTTAGTGAAGGGACAAAGAAATTCAGTTTGGCAACATTCTGCCACTCATTGCCATAATGAGATATTAATAAATTTCGAACATCTACTGCTTTACAGCTATTAACATTATTTCCTGCCGGAATTTCTTTAAAATTTATGTCAAATGAAAGTGCTCCTGGAATATTTAAATTTTTTAATGTTCCTTCATCCATTTTCTAATGGATGTTTCTTTTAATTAGTACATTACCAATTCTTTTCGATCTCTTTAGAGTGTATCGTTTTGCACATTGAAAATTTGAAATGCCATTTGCCCACAGGTTTCATAATATTTGTCGTTACATTTTTCCAATCAAACACTTTACAGTCAGTACCTAAATGCATTACGGAACTGAATTGTGATATAATTTCTAAATATTCTCGAGGGTTGGCTATTATCTCTCGTTTCTTCATTTCTTTTTCAATTATAGCAAATATTCTATCCGGTGGTATACATGAGTGACCAACAACAGGAAAGATAACTTCCAGGCATTTTACGTGTCGTGGTGCTTCCGTTAGCCACTTGGAACACATCGCCAATAACGTACTGTTCTTGTTTTGACCTGCACAGCCATCTGCGATAAGACGTACTGAGCTGATATTAGCAGTGAAATTCAAAGTCTATGGTTAGCTATGGGAGAAATTTGATTTGATGCCGTCGGGAACATATTTTCAGTCCAACAACATGAAACAACATTTACGGGTCCCAATTTGCTTTTAGAAGATCCTTACATGACGGTACAGTTAAATAAGTTAAATTGTCGCGAGTAGTAGGCCGACTGGTCAGGAATTTTAGGTAAAATTAAATTCTTCTGGCAATCAAATGTAAGTGTTACCAGGTCTGCCCTTTCCTCTTAAACATAATTAAGAAATGCTTTTGCCTTTAATTTATGTATTCTTTGTCTAATCATTAGTTTATTACGGATTCGTCCATTTTGTTCATTTTTCATTTCTTCTTCGAACTGTAAGCATGTTGAATAGACATCCGTTCCGGGAGAACCAAATCCGAGATTGAACTTTTTGCTGGAAATAGGAGGGCTTCACTTTCAAATCATCATTAACTTCAGCTTTATACATTTTACATAACTTACTGATGTTTAATTCCGCAGGTAAATAATAACGTGTTGTCTTCCCTCGACAATAGTGTGGCTCATCACAATTAAACTTTTTTATAAAAGCCATTATTGACTTTATTTTTTTGGTACCTTTGAGAAACACGATCTCCACATCTTTTCTCTTTTAGTAGTGTTCCTGACTTAAAATATTCTTTCGTTATGGTCTGAACTCGGTATTTAGTTATCTTTTATATTAAAAAGAACATCTGACATACTTGCAAGCGTTTCTTTTGGGACAAACTGAACACGAAATACTTAGTTTGAAAACTTTTTTTTGCGTGTTTTTGCATAGTTGATCTACGACGACAAACTTTTTGACCTAACAGTGCTTTAATATATAAGCAGCTTGTCTTGCTTTTTCTTTACAGTTATAAAATCCATCAAAAAATTGCGTAAAATCTATCATTGACAAAGATGCACAATTGAATGTCTTTTTATGTAGACATTTTGGTCTGCTTGGCAAGGTTTTGGCCGAATACCTGAAAAAAAAATGTTATTTAATTCATCTACAGACCAACTAGTACATTGATAGTAAAAACTCAAGGATAAATAAAATAAAAACGGATGCATGGGCAGACTTGAAGGAAATTTATTTGTACGGTTAATTAATAGAAGGTAATTTATCTAAAATAATATATGATAACCTTTTTATTTTATGTTAAATGTTATCAATTTATTTTATTGTCAACACCATGTTTCACTTATTCACTTGTATATTCAATTAGTATATTCACTTCAATACACCCCTTAAATAAATGATCAAAACTATTAAGTTTTATTATATTAACCTCACAGTTTTGGCCTAGTTACGCTTCTATTTTTCTGGTTGCAATAAATGATTTCTAGCTTTATTATCAGTTACAGGGATGGGGAACATTCCATCTTCATAAAGGCACATTTGAATTTTAATAATAAACTCAAATATGGTTTAAAACAATGAAATATCACGGAGAATTCTTACTTTGACGACAACAATAGCCATACTAATTGCTACATGTTTACTTATCTATGATTGGCTGAACTGGTTATTACAAATTTTGAATATAACACGCTTGGATTTTACTGTGTTTGCTACGACTTATTGATTTTTCTTGACATTTTATACGGGATATTGTTGGATTTAGTACAGCATTATTTTTAATACATAATAACGGTTTACCAAGATGTTTTTATAAATCAAAAAGTTCGTTTGTTATAATTTTGGATATTGCTGCTTTTGCTTTTATATGTCTCATATCTTATTATTTAAAAGAACATGCGCCATGAAAATTTACCGTAGTATTTATGTAACACGCAACCTTCTCAAAAGTGGATTCACCGATCTGTTGAGGAAGACGACAGCAGTACCAACACGAGATCCATTTCAAAAACGCTCAAACTAACTCGACCATGTGACGTAAGATCTCTCACCTAAAGAGAAAATGAAAACAATCAGATAATTCTGTGGGAAACTAGGCTGGCCCGAGTTACAGCAGTCTGCGTCACAACATGCTGCACTGGCACCAGCTTCGGGACACGAAATACTTAAGGTTCGCTCGCAGCAGCAAGACAACGAATCCGATCGACCGGCATTTGAGCCCACAATTATAGAAAATTCCATCCCTTTATACGTTCCCGCTTCAGCCCGCAAACAAAATCCCGCACATACCGTTATAATCCCGGGCGTACTAGCAATTGTTTTATTTTCGTAAGAAAATCGAATTGGACAACTATTTAATTCATTAATAATAATATTTCAAATAAATTGTATAATTTATTTACTCTAAGAGAAATATGTTCTTGTTTTCAATATATTAGATGATATGAATTCGACCTTTCTTTCACTTTCACGGACACATTAAATTAGTCTTGCCTCATTTCTACGTCATATTGAGAAAAATGTATTTCTTATAATAATTATCCATGACAAATTCAAGACATGTTTCGAACATTAATTCGACAATGTTGTCTTTCATATCAATACTCGAAAAGGAGATCATTATGAAATTCTTCAAGGTTTATCCTATGCTATTGAACGAACAATTCTTGTATATATATAATACACGTATACATATGCCACAACTATTTCGCAAACGGTCCTGACGATTGTGATGAAAATTTTGTATTCTATTCAAACTGTGATTTTCAAATTTATTTATGACTACACTGGAAAAGCTTAGATGAAAAAAGTCTAAACTTTACTAAAAGCTATTTCTGAAATTTTGAGAGAATCAGATCGCTGCTATGGCATTGTTTCTCAAAAACAAATAACACTACATGGTATAGACTACAGATAGCACTGTACATAAACAAAGTATTATATTGCATTTTTATTTATTTTATATATATATATATATATAAATATATATTGTATTTATGTAAATATTATTGAAATTATTATAATAAACTAAAAAAACGATTGTGTCCATAGAAAGCTATCATATTCCCACGGTAAACTCGAAAGATGGCTAGCAAAGCTTGGTCACTCCGAAATTACCTAGGATATTAAACGAAATTTTAATAAAAACAAGAAAACGACACTAAGAGAGGTTAATGTTTCAATTTGGTGTTGGCACACCGCGCGCTTTGTGTGGATGTTACATTATATTTTTAAATGAAACACATTATTAATTCATGTCACCGACGACGGTCGGCGAAAATTGCCGATATGAATTCATGAATTTCATTTTAATAATCATAAGTAAATTGTTTAATAAAATTATTACATAACAAAATCCATATTTTGCAACAACAATAAATTATAAACGTTATAAGCATTCTTTTTTTTTGTATAATATTTATTTACGTCGTCGTACGTTTATTTACGTACGACGTCAACTTTCGGCCGCCCGACTGTCTTAATAAATAAAAGTCGTATTATTTCTGAATATCGATATAACATATTACTTTTACAAACTATCGACAATTATTCGTTTCCTTTCTCAAAAATAAAACTACAACATGAATAAGTCTCGTTTTTAAATAATAATAGAAAAATTTATGAAAAGGTGCCTTAACTACCTCCTTTAAACTGATTCACGATTATAGGACACGTTCTATTTCAAAACTAATTAATCTCTTTATTCTGACTTGAAAACCGAGAGACGACTTTGAAAAAGGCTGTCTTTGTCTATGGCGTCTGTGTCAGTTAAAGATGTCAGACGCGCTCAAGTCTCAGCTTTCATAAATTGCTATCATTTTGGCTTAATTCACGTTTTGTATTGACGTTCATAGTTTTTTTTTGTTTCCCTTTCACCTTCACCAAAAACGCTTGATCATCTTAATAGTTAAAGATGAAAATTTTTATTACTATAAAAAAAGTATTTTGTTTAGGTGATAAGTAATTGTGACTAAATAAAGTTTATAATATACTAGATTTCCGTCCGCTGTTTCGTCCGCGTGGATATTCGATCTTGCCGACAATGCCAATCAATTCTGACTGTATTTATACTTATAGTATTTTTCCTGGTTTCGATCCAGCGCATGTTTTGATCCTAATGTCGGTTACATGTTCAATTTCTACGCCAGTCCCGTTCTCAATTTGGGTACCGGTTACGGCTCTCGATCTCACTCCTTGTCTCTCTTTCGATTGCGATATCGCTACTGGTCAAGATTCCGCTTTGTACGAAACCAATACAAATACTAGTGTCAAAATAAAATAAAGACTATCTTACTTGAATTCATTGTCACTTTCTATCAGTGAAGGAATTTTTAGAATCGCTGTAACAGTTACGTACATTGAGTACAATGTGTGTACCAATGTCGGCGACGAATGCTTAAGTAGACTGCGTAAAAAAACCTTTTCTGTATTTATCGTTTTATTTATTTTTATTATTAGTCATTAACCCGTTATATTATTTGTATTTAATGTTTTGATCAGGGAATTGAATATAGAATGCGTTTCATTCCTTTATGTCTCCCAAGAAAATTTTATAATAAAAAATTTGAAAAGCGGTTGACGCTGCAGGCCAACGCAGAAACTTTCCGCTATTTTTCGAGCTTCAAAAGGTCGAGAATATATACAATCCGAAATTCTGGAGCTGTGCGAATTCAAAATATTGTTTTTTTTACACATTTCAAACTCGTATTAAGTAATACGAAAAATAATAAAAACAATGCAAATGAGTTGTCAAATAAACATAATTAAGATAATGACTACCTTAAAGTAAAATTTTGAAATAAAAGTATTGAAAGTTTTTTAAAACTTTTATATTTATATAAAATATCATTATTTACTTCTTAAACTAAAGATTGAGTTGTCTTTCGAAATCAATACTTACCCTGACGTTGTCATCGGCTCTATAAATGTCTGTGGTCAGTCATCGCGTAATTTTAAAATCAATATATCGGCGAAATTATAAAACCAACAATCATAACCATCAAATCACAGTGCGTTTCACCCTGTCCCGCTAGATGGCGGAGGCGGCATGGTCACGTGTTTATTACGTAACGACGAAGGAGGCCGACGGAAGCCGAAACGACTCGAGGCGGCGCGCGTGCGGCCGGCACCCCTTATTTTTTTTGGTTCTTTTCGGTGGGGACGGAACTACGACGAAGAAACACGAGGTCGAATTCATTGTACGTCATCAGTAGTGGTATAGGCGGCAGAACCGTGAATGAAAAAAACGCAAATAACCGAAACGCGAGTGATGATGACCACTTGGCTGGCGTTGCGAACACTAGAATTAGCAACATTTTGTATATTTTTCAAAATTTTGAAGAATTTTCATGGAATTGCTTAGTTTATGTTAAATAAAATCGGAATACAATAAAAAAATTATATTATCATCTTTTTCAAATGAATAGTTGAATTTCAATGGTCTTGATTCTATTTAAAAAAGTGAATTTATTTATAGAATAAGTACTTTCACTTTTTTTAGTTTTTTGAACTCAAAATTATTATTGGTATGTATTTTTGAGCTTTAAAACTAATCATCCAATAATGATATTGTTTTGAAAATATTTAAGCTCGTGACTTTCGTTATTTAATGTAGTTTTTATGTGAAAGAAAGTGGATAAAAAGTTAAAAATTGGTTACTTGAAAAATTTTTACCATAAGTCAAAAAAAGTTCGGTTAAAATTGTGTAAAAAATTCATTTTTACTGAAAAGTTTTAAATTACGTTGTTTCTTGAAACTATATTTCGATTTTAATTTTTTTTTAGAATTTGACGTTTATGGAGAATAAAAAATATTATAGAATCAAAAGTTGATTGGTTGAAAAATTTTGAAGCTTTTTTACAAAAAACGAATTTGGAAATGTTTAGACTGTGATAGATATTGAACGAGTCGTTCGATTTTGTTTTTTTTTTTTTAATTAGCATTTGACGCAGTTTTTTATAACACGACAAATGTAATATAGATCAAAAATTGATTAGTTGGAAATCCAATAAGTTATGTTAAGAAAAATGTTTTTTTGAAAATTTTCAAATCGCAGTGTCTTTTGAACGTGTTAACTTTTTCTTCTTAAAAAACTGCGTCAAATGCCGTAAGCAGATCAAAATTGAATTCAGTGTTCGAAAGATATAGTTATGGAAATATTGAAAAACATAATTTTTCTAAAGTTTTCTCTATGAAAATTTTTCAACTTGTGTACAATCTGACTTAAAAAAATAAGGTTTTCACCTGGATTTTCATCTGGAGATGAATCTCCAGATGAAAATCCACTGTCCAGTTTGAAAATCTGGACAGTTTAGGCTTCTACAAATCTAATGTGATTATTTTCGGTATAATGTTTGTATGTATCTTTGTGTGTGGGTGAGTATGTGTGTGTATTTAAAAAATATCAAAAAGTGTTCATTTTAGAATATTTTTTAAATTATTCTACTGACAAATCTCAAAATCTAACTACCTCTTATGCTTAAAAAAACAACGTGGATTGTTACAAACGGTATTAAAGTCGATGGGTTCGTTTGAGAAATATCGTTAACGGAAAATTAGACAAAAAAGGGTTTAACAAAATAATATGTAAAATTCGTGATGGATTGACTTTGGTATTCTGTCATCCTGTTATTTTTTTCTATTTAAAAAACGGCATCGGATGCCATTACACAAATCAAAATCAAACAACGCGTTTCAAAAATATTATAGTTGAAAAATTAAAAATTAAAAATATTTAATACAGGTACATTTTTAATTGTAAGTGCTCAAAATGTATTAGAATTATACTCTTGAATTCGAAGAACTTGTAAAAGCAATAAAAATTAATGTTTTTAGAAAGATGAGTTCAATAATTAACTGCTGTTTTATGTTTAACATTTTAAGCTCGATGGTAGTAAGAAGTTTCAGGGACGGCCTGAATTGGGGACGTTGACCCGACGGCATTTCAAATTTTGGAGCTCAAAAACTCATAAACTACATTATAACTCAAGGAGTTCAGACACGCATTAGACGAAACAAATCTTGAATATCCTGATGGGGATATCAGGACTACTATATTCTACTGGACTATGGGCATTAGTCATTTGCATCCATTGTAATTTCTATAGAAACTAAGGTCGAATCGACTGCTACTGTAATGGAAATACCTGACGAGTTATCGGATTAAATATTGTGCTAAAATACCTAAAGCTTTTCTTTTTCTTCTGATCCCCAATACCGCATATCCTATAATATATCCCTCAAAAAGAAAAATATATATTTAAAAACAATCCGAATATTTTATTTTCGATTGCGCCACATCTATCTCCTTCAATAAATCTTCATGCATGTTATCTATACAAGATAGTTTCCATATTTCACATCTGTCAGGCGTCGCGCGACTGCTCATTCTTCATAATTTTTTTTTAATCTCAATCAATAGCGTCGCTGACTTGCAACGAAAGAAAAATAATCACTGTTTTCAATTAACAATTCAGACGGGTAAATAATGTGGCATATACATTGCGGGCCCGCCGCGGTCGCCGCGCGGCTCGCTGCGGCCCGGCGCGGTCGTGCACACGCAAACACGGCCGCGCCCGCCGCCCGATACCCTCTGTTTGACTTTCAAACAAATTTTAAAACATGTAGTTAGCTTGCTTCTACGTAGAGAGCATTATCGAGATGTTTTTCAATGCAGCAGCTCTATCTTAGTTTCGACGTAGTCAACGGCGTGCCATAGACAAATGTCGATTAAACAAAAATTTTCGTATTACGCATGTGTTCTGAAAATAGACAACGCATTTTACTGTGGTTTATGTGTACGAAACTGTTGCTATATACGACTTGAATTTCAGCGCGTTTCGTGTATTACGTATCTTAGTTTAGATATTAACATCGATGTGCTGTAGGCAAATGTCGATCAAACAAAAACTTTCGTATTACGTAAGTGTGGTCAAAATTGACAACGCGTTTTACTATGGTTTTGAGTACGACATTGTTGAGACAAACAATTTGAAATTTAGCGCGTTTCGTGTGCCTTATCGCTGGACATCGATGAAAATAAGATGTAATAAAAAAAAAAAAAAAATTAACCAACAAGAACGGAAGTATGCGTCTTTTCGCCGGTCACTCAATAATATCAACCAAAAAAATCGAGATGTTAAAGAATGCAATTGACAGTCATAGACACGGGATTGAGAAGGCTTGTGTGAGAGTACGTATTAGAGGTACATCGGTATCGCGAATAAACAAATATCATCAAGACACGTGATGGATAAAATACGTTAATGTTTTAAAGATGTTTAAGTCTGTACAGAGCCTCCGGGCTCTGTACAGACTTAAACATCTACATCTTTCTTTGTCTCTATCTCTTGAAATTTATTATTTAGTATTTTTTATATAATTTATAATTCACTATTTTATATCTGACTAGCTTTTGCCCGAGCTGCGGGCATAGACAGGGACGGAATATTCAATTTTGTATTTTTTTATATAATTATAATTCTATATTTTATATCTAATTTTTAATAATGATTAGCGAGATCTTGTATTGCATGCGGTGTGTTTAGTTATATTTTTTTTTTACAAGATTGCTGGTAATTTGCAATAACAAAAAACATAGTTTAATAAGAAATAAACGAGAGATGTCGTGGGACATGCGGTTGGAACAAAGCTTTTTTCGCTGTATGTTATCTATTAAATGGCAAAATGAGGTAAATTAATAATCTTTGGGAATAATTAATCTCAAAGATTTATTTTTTTAAGTTTCAATTCGAAAAAACAAACTAAATGTGCGGTCCAAGGGCCCCGAAAGCAAAAAACTTTTTTTTTTTTTCAATATAAATAATGCACATTAAGGAATAAAATCAAAGAGTTCCATTTAATACGTTAGAAAAAATATTCGCGGATGTGAGTAATTAACCAAAGATGTGTATTTTCGTCCTTTTTGATTTTTTTTTAATGAAATTCTCGCCAATTTGAAGCTAATAACACACACAAAACGCGGTAAATTTCGAGTCGTATGTCAGAACAGTGTACTCAATAGCACAGCAAAACGCGTTGTCAATTTGACACGAATTCAAAAATATTTGTTTCACTCCTAAAATCTAAATTTTAAGACGTGGAGTTATGCGATTTCTACAAAAAATAACTTGAAGAGGACCATTTCCCGCAGCTTAGAAAATTCGCATGAAGATTAATTTGTGCGTTTGACAGTACTTACAAATGCGAACAGTTCTCTTAAATGATGAAAGTTAATAAATCAAAACACCGTACAAGGCTGACTGACGATAATTTGGAAAATTCTTTACGTATTTGTATCAATGGAATTAATCCAAACATCGATGGATTAGTTTTCCAAATTCGAGCTCAAGTGTCTCATTGATTTCGGTGTCGCTATTTAACTTTCGTGGTTTGTAGTAATTCCAAATTTCAAGATTTAATTATAATGTTGTAACTGTTTTTTTCATTTCATTTTGTTATTTTATTAAATTGTATTATAATAGCATCGTCGTATTATTTCATGTCTGATATCTACTCCTAAAAATTATGAACACTACATTGAAACTCTTTAAAATCTTTAAAATGCCCTACTTTTGAACGCGGCCCCCGAACTTATTTGCGCACTAAAGTTTGGCCCACAACATGACAAAGGTTGCCAATGCCTGATTTAACCTATTAAATGCTACTAGAGGCGACCCTTTTACTGGCAGAAAATGTATCATTACGAAAGTAATAATCCAATCTTTTCATCTAGCCTAGTGAGTACTCTATTAGTATTTTAGCAAAACCGGTTAATTGGAAATTAAATTCATAGTATGATTCATACTGTGTGTAAAAAATAAATATTGTAGCGTGCGACGGTGGGTTCATCATTTAAATAACGACACACAAAGATGAAACAAATCAGTTTAATGTCCACCAGTGTACACGCAAACATATTGTTTAGAGGAAATACCTTAAAAAAATATAATTACATTGAGTTTTGCAATAACCGTTCACATGTCAAGCGGGCTGCGGCGGGACTGCCCCGGTGCGCGCGTTCGGCTTTTAACGGCTCCCGACTCGAATTGTGCCGAAGTTTACCGAGCGTATACCGATGAATATTTGTATTTCAAATAAATGACAAGTGCGCGCTACAATATATTAATATGAAGATAGAAATGGAATGTGAGAAATTCCCCAATTAAGTCTCAATACAGGAAACATACTTGTACCAATTAGTGCTTTATTCGGTATTAATAATAATAAACACATGGATATAACAATATTATTATTATGTTTACTAACAAGAATAAAAAAGAATCGATATCTGGTGAAAACTTGTAGTTGTATCGAAAGGGGTTGCATGGTGCTGTAGTCATCGTGCCGTATGGGTAATATTTTAAGGATCAGTTTTATGATACTGTACCAGAAGACTGTCAATGGAATCCAATAGGGTTTCCAATCTTTTTCGGGACCCAATAGGACCACGTTAGGACCCAATAGGGAAAGGAAATGATTTATAAAATCACGTCGACAAACCCACAGGCTTCAATCAAAGTTATCAAAATCATCAAATAAACAAATAGTATCAAATAACGAAAACTATCAAAAATGGCATTAAAACATAGTAAAAATGAAATTAATAGAAACGAAAATCTAGCACTATTTTCTTTAATGATTTTTTTTTTTCATTAATTTCATTTTCCAACATTGGCGTAAAAACGTAACGTAACGTAAGTAAAAACGTAAGTTACTTCCGCGTAGATAACGTATTTTTATATGTTTTGAAGACACGCGTCGGCTCTCTGATACTTAGATACGTCACGTAGTACGCGTTATTTCCTTCTCCAGGTGCACTTCAATCGTTCAAAGTCGTTAGCTCCGTTAGGCACCTTAAATGGCCCATCTCGAATCGACACAAAATCGTAAGAGCAATTCACGAAAGCAAAGGTGCTTAGGGACGGCTGATTGGCCTCGACCTTCGGCGTATCGATTCGCTGTAACGTATTAATATTGAATTGCGTTAAGGCTTCATTCCGACTTCAATGTTTATTTCATGGACTATCTGTCGTATTTCAAATGTATATTAAGAAAAATATATTTCCTGTTTGTATAATATATGTTCTCAAATGTTTCATTGGTATAATTAACATTAATTATATATCACAGAATACGGTAAGAAGTGTATAATAAAATTAGTATTCAAGAATTTGACTGACGTTCAAACGAATAAAATTTTCCAAGTACGTGATTAAAAACTTTGATTAGGCACAGCATAGGTTTTCTTTTGCCGTCAGCGCAATTGAATTGTTTTACAATACGCTCTGCTGGACAGACCTAAAACATAAGAAATATAAAATTTTAATTTTTTAGGCCATTTCGTCTTTGCGCTTTCATATGAAATATTTTTTCTTTGCCTTACCCTTAACAGCGGCCGCTCTTTTATCATTTTACGGTTAGACAGTCATTTTCATTCGTTTTGAATGCTCGTTAATAAAATGAATTATTTAAAAAGAGTTATCTTATAACATTAAGTGAGCAATTCTTCTGTACGATATGTGTATGAGAATTGCTTATACTTTTTTGTATAAAATATGGCTACATCCAAAACGGCTCTATCCATTTGTTAATTTGTGCTTTTGGGAAGTTTTTCTTTTTAAATTCATCTATATAGATGCATTTCCTGGAAAAAACAAGATAAATTCGATATAGTCGAATAAAATAAGTTTTCTAATTACGTAATAATCATTTAAATATATATTCTTAGAAGAGTATATAAGCAACTTTTTCTGTGGGATAATTATTTCATTTCATTCTTTTATCACATTACTACAACAAACTCTAAAGACGCCGAGCAAAGCTCCTTTGCCCAGCTATTGAACTTTAAACGGTGCACGCTTTGAGGAAACCACGAGGAAGTATATAAAACATGACAACTCAAAACAATTCAATAACATTCGCTTTACACATCAAAACTAATAAACGCCTACCATTTCGATATGCCTATCATTGACCACAAAGTACCTTTTGTATCGTGGGGTCTTTGGTGCCGTTTGTCAAACTTAATGGCATCAGGGTTTTCTGGCCGACCGCGAGACAGTTTTACCACCCACGTGACAATGCCGTGAGGTTTCACTTCAGTCTTTACTCGACTTTTGGGGTCATCAGCTCGGCGGTGAGCTGACAATGCGAACAGCTTTCAGAGGACTGTGTCGTATGGTAATCATTAAACTAAAGTTTGGAGTGCTATCTTCTTTACTCCAAGCACTAAGTCAATTTTCATCGTGTCGTTCTTTAGCCGCGACCAAATATGAAACTTCGTCATCCATTTTAAGAATTTAGAAAACGGTATATTTTTCTTATGCTGGATCTCAAATATTATTAGTATCTTTATCAGACGTCAATAGCGGCTTTAATTTGAACGTAGAAACATCAAATATGTAATATTGTCAATTACGACACAATCCCAGCCAGTATTATTACGAAAAGTGTAATATGGATATATCAGGGGTCAAGAATGACGTCTAAACGATAAGACGTCAAGTGTGAGGATATGAAATCATTTCTAAAGTTCCAATCCTATGAATAACAAAAACAAAATATGTGTGCATGTCCACACTTCGCTGCAATGAAACCTTCAGCAAACTGAACTGCAAAAAAATATAGATAACTATACGTTATTTTTGTTATGTTATTTTCTTTTTTTACTGCCGACACTTACGATACTTCTTGGTATTAGTTTTCGATATTGTTCTAAAATGTTTTATTAAAATGATAAAAATATTCACATAAACGATATATGTTACCAATAACACCACATTATAACGCCTTTTTCCCCGGCGTTTTAATACGTAGGTGCGCATTACAAGTACATATATGGTAGAAAAGAGTGAGGAGGCCACAAAATACCGCACAAAGAGGAGACGACAGTAATAGAAAACACTGTATGTACGTATTCTATCCCATTCTCTCGCAGGATAAATCCTATGAATTATCTTATAGTCTAAGTATACCTTTGTCTCTATTTAGTGTCTTTTTTTCGTTTCATTGAGTTTCAAATCACAGTAGTGCTTCACGCTGTCCAGCGTAATGTTGCCCTTAAAGCATGCCGGGCCCATCGTACGGTCTCCCCCCATTTCACGCTGATCCTCTTGAGGTTGCTTCTTCTTGACATCAGGGTGAGAAAAGCGGCTTCGCTGTATAAGTAAAGGCGCGGCAAAGACATGGGGGACACTTTTCTCGACCGAAAGCTCGAGAGACATATATTTCGGTGAATTACCTCATCCTGCGCACGTGCCCGAAATCGGGTTTGAAAGTGGATCATCTTACAGTACTCAGGTTACACATCTATACCGACAGAAACTAGATAGAGGGAAAAGCCGGTGCGGCCCTATGTAATGATGAGATGGAGAGAACATCTAATACTTGACACTCCAACTTGATACTTTCTGCATGGAGGAGATGGTCGTGCTGTAAAGAGCAATACGGGGATAAAAAACCGTAAGGAGGGGCTGGTCAATATATTTAGCGACTCTAGATATTCCCTGGAAGTGCTGACCGGCCCAAGAACCTATCACCCTCTGGCTCATAAAGCTAGGCATGACATCTTCTAGATGTCATGCCTAGCTAGTCTTATGAAGGACAGTGCTGTACGCCTATTTTGGACTAGAGCACGTATGAAAATTGCGGGAAACGAGCTCGCCAGGCACCCCCTCTCATAAAGAAAGCGACATCGTACTATAACAGATTTTCGTTGTCGTTAACAATAAGTATGGTCAGCGCGACAAGTCTGGAAGAGTGGCAAGAGCGACGTGCCGAGGGAAGTGCGGATGAGAAAACAAATGTATCTTTTCCCTGGTGGAATAGGCGTATAAGACCCTCCTACAAAACAACATTATTTTTTAATTGGCGTAAACCCTTCCGGGACACGATGGGTTCGTATAATGCCTATATATGTTTAAGCTAAAGGATTCGCCGTACTTCGCCTATGACTTCGCCAAGGTCCAGGATGTTATCGAGGAATGTGGTATATTTTCTTGGAAGTGTGCGGCGTTGGATGCGGAAATAGAAATTCAGATTGCGGGGTCGCACTTCCCGGAAATTATGGAAAACTCGGTAAAAAAAAAAATCAGATTTTTTTTTAGATATTGTAATATGGTTGTTGATAAATGTTGGAAAATGGAAATAGAAACACAAGGAAACAGAAAACGTAAAGGGTTAATGAAAACAATGATAATAAATGTGAATAGAAAATGGAAATTGTAAGAAAGATTCAAAGATATATATAGTTGTGGATAAAAAATATTATGTAGAGGATGAAATCACATGAAAAATTAAAAATAGATAAATGTAATTCATGCTATAGATCAATTAATAAATGTAAATTAAGATTATAAGTGTAAGAAAGAAAATTAATAAAAGTAACATAATGTAAAAATTGAATAAGAAAGCAATAAAAATAAAATAAATGCAATCCTACTATCCTAAGAATAAAAGAGACGAACGAAACTGAAATGGAAAGAATCTGACAATTAAGTATGAGATTGATGTACAAGGGCCGCGGTTATCAAGTTATGAGGGCAGAAAAAAAAACAGAATTGTAACAATGGCGCTAAAAAAGTTTTCCCTTCATTAAATTAATCTTTAAAAAAAAGAAAACATTTTAAAATATAAATGCGTTCCAAATTTATTGGCTCTATCGTATTAATGAATAAGAAAAAGAAACTAAACTTTTCACATACGGCAGGAAAAGAAGAAACCTTAAACATTCGTGCTTCCCGTTTAAGGACAGTGACCGGCAGGTGGCGCGAGCTGGTCGCTCTCGCCGAGACCGCCCAGCGCCGCCCTCGCACGTAATTGTCAGCGTACCTTCGACCTTTAGTTATTAGAGACACCTTTCAGCTGATACTTTTGCAGCGGTGTACTTCAAATCTTCGTTTGAAATAATTAACGGCTAAAAAGTTGAGAGCTTTTAGAGCCGAAAATACATTGTTTGAACTTCGTAACTGACAGTTAACCGGCAATTACAGGTTGGAGGTGCGTAGGATCGCCCGTGAACGTTAAATTAAATTTCTAATTCACCATCTCGACAACGGTATAGACGATTTGATTCACTTTTGATTATTGTCTTATTAATTTATGTCTGTGTAATGGATAATGATCGCAATTTTTTCCAATGACTAAGAAATCATCAATTATATCTTGCGCCTTCGTGAAAGACAAATATCCGATGCGGTCAGATTCTCTTGACTGAAGTTAACTATCAATATACATATCGCATGTTTAAGAAAACATGCATTATTTTAAACTTTTAACTGTAACAAATAATTTTTGATTCAAGAGAATTTGACTTTTGAGGTGTTAATGTTGTGTTTATTAATTGAGTTTTATAATAGATGCCACTGATTTGGATCACCCGACTGGTAGTAAAACATTTTTACCGTGTTTGTCGCATTATATTCACTCACGTCGGAAACCAAAATTGACAATATGAATAAATAAATATAAAACTCAATTCGTTCGTTTGTTATAATATTTTTGGAAAAAACTTTTTTTGAAGTCGCGCCAGCTAAGCCATGTAGGTGATAGCTCGCTTCCTATACGTACAAAACTGTCACTGGTACGACAATATTCAAAATTTTTAAACTTTAGCCCACTTTGAAATTTACAAAATGCTATACTAAAAATCTTATTAATATATCAAGTCGTCTATAAAAAAAAAATATATGAACATACAATTGCGACAGACAAGGACCTCCTTTTTCCGAAGTCCATTACAAATGTTCTGGAATCGGAAATCAGCTATCGTGTCCAACCGCCTCATAACGTATCCGTAAAACACAATTGTAACTGTCATTTGTATCCGGGTGCTCGTATAAATTTTTGAAGTACTTTTAACGCGCAAAAGTTATTATTATCTATCTGTTTAAAATATTCTCAGTCAAAATCATTGGTACTCAAGGAATCACAACTTCTATTTATGGTAATGGGCGCGAGCCGATTGAGCACAAACCTCACTAATAGATCATCTTTGACCCACCGCCATACATTCTGGTCCTATATATCCATCAATCGGTTTCAGATGCTTCGGCTTTCCTTTCACCCCGCACCAATTTCGGTCCGCATATAATTTCCTAATAAGTGCTCTTTGCTAATCCATTCATCACTCGCATCTCTTTTTCTATTTATAAGTTCATTCACAACGTTCACCATATTACGCTTCAAGTCTTGTCTTCAATAGATAACATCTTACTTCATGAAAATTTACGTCAAATATCACTTTTTGTGTGTAAAATCGCTTTATCTGTGGCCAAAATAAATGGAAGACTGTTATAAAGAAAAACATATATATTTATATATATTTTTTTTATTTCTTTTAAATCAATATACATTATCGATATCTATTCGCAACACAAATTTATGTCGTCAGTAGATAACGAAAATGCTTTAGTCTATGAGTAAACATCTTATTATTAAATTCTCAATTTTAACCTTAACAACCTAGGATATAGGGGGAAACGGTAATTTGTAACAAATTTTGAGATATATCATTACAGAGCACTAAAACAATGATAAGAACATATTTTTAGAACTTCTGTAACAGATGGATATGGGAATGAGCTAAGACTATGATTTCTCTTCTTATGGTACATTACCATAAAAACGCATTGTTAGAATTACATATAAGTATGCATAAACTTCGTTACGAAATTTCAGGCTTGGGGTCACAGTTCTAGATTTTTCTTAAAGAATTTTATCTTCTTGAACTAACGCCATTTTGGTTCAGTAGTCCATTCGTTTCCGCGCGCTTACGCCGTGATTTCCTCGAGTTGGCACATAACCACTTTATGCAACAGTGAACTTTATAACGAGATAAATTATTTTAACCTATATCATCTGACAAGTTAGACGCCTCTATAGTTTCGCCATTACTGAAAGTGATACATCAGAAAGTTATCATTTCATCGAGCGCCGACGCCACACTAAGTAGTGCAAATATTAATTAGACCCGGCCCGACGCCAGATGACGTCGTAGTCGTATTCTAAGCAATGAAAGCGTTTAATTGTATCTGTGATATTTATTGTACTTATTTACCCTCTCTCTCTTTCTCTCTCTCTCCTCTGAGTAGTGAATATAAAAGAAGAGAGACACAGTTTTGTGTCACGTTCGGGTTTTTTGCCAGCTAGCTCCCTGTTGCCACAACCCGCGATAAGAGATTTCGTTACTGAAGGAGATTTTGAAATTTCAAACCTTTCACCATTTATACATCCGCGTATCTTAAATTTGTAAACCGTAAAGTGCTCGTCGTAGAATATACCGAATCATTTTCTTAGAATATTTCTGTCGTTTCATTGACATTGTTGATTATGATCATCTAAATTAAGCAATTTTTAAATTGTAAGGCTTAGACAGTGTCAAGGATTTGACAAATAAGAATTTTAATAGAGACACACGCTAAGAAAATAAAACTTTTCGAAGACAAACAAACCTCTTCAACGATACATGACATACGCTCTAAAAGAATTCTTTTTTCATTTAGATATACAACTGCATGACCCTAAAAAATATGTGGTTCTCTACTTGTGAAATTGAGATTTTTGTTTTAGAAGTATCGTTATAGAAAATTTCATCTGTTCCCTTTGATAACTATAAAAGTTATGATAGCAGGCGCTCGATCCACTGTGATGGACCGACAGACAGACGAGCCGGACGACCTCATAAGAGCCTCTCGTTAGATTACAGTACTCAAAAAAAAAATAGCAAAAGGTTCGTTAGCCCGAACCGACATCGGAGCGGAGAGGACCCAATGGTCGAAGGGTTACTTTCAAATAATAAATGAGGTAGCGTATTCGGTCTCTGATCACAGGCAAATTTACCAAAGAACCTTTAATTCGAGTGGAATTAAGCGCGCATCCCTTATATAGCCGAATACGTAAGCTGTCAATCCTAGACATTGTCACAGCATCGGTGGCAACGGTTTTGAATAATCCGAAACTTGCACTGGACAGAATGGGTATGGGAACTGAAGTTCGAGCTCGTCGATCTGATTCGATTTGTAGAGAAGTGGGCTCGTGCATGAGAAAGATGCCAACATCGAGGACCTGATGGTGACAATGGTACCTTCCTGGATCTTAACACTATGACGGTTCAAGTGTGAATCCGAAAATTTTAATTTTATTTTTGCACTTGAAAAAGAAAATACAAGAATGAAACAGATCGAACAACATGTGGTTATCTATTTAAAGGTAGATACACAAAAAAAAACATCTATTTAAGAAATTAACATCTATCACAATTTATGAACAATACCTACCTTTATTTTTCCAATTTAATATTACACCTATCTATAAAAACACCAATGTAAAAACAGGAATTACTTGCAGATATTAGTTATGTACAGACGTGAACTACTCAAGAATGAAGTTGTAGGTATGAAACTACACTTTTATTCAATATTCCGAGTTGATATAATCCGTACGCGTGTAGTATGTGTACATTACACATGTACATAGTGATATGTGGTGGCGGCGGCGGTGACGTCACATTTCCCCATCGACCTCGACGGCGGGCGGCGGGGGCGCGGCGCGGGACGCGCGGGGGTCTGCCTGGACGGGCCTGCGCACTGCTCCCGAATATTGGACTCATTCATAAAACCGATCTCGATAAAGAGCCAGACGGGTGTAGCCGACGGCAAGAAAAAATCTTTTCTGCTCTTTCGACTCGTGATCGATCGATATATTATCATTCTTTCTTTGCTTCATAGCTGACGTGGAGAAAATGCAATGATTGCAGCCTTAGATGGACTAATTAAGACCAAGAAAAGTTTTTCCTAAATAACTGCTGAAGATTTTAATAGAATGTTTTTCTCTTGAAAATATTTCTGGAAATGGCTTCTTAACAATTTTTCGTATTGTTTGTTAAATTGCAGTACGTATTGTATTTTTCATTGTATTGCAGTACGTATTTGTATCATTTTCATTATAATGACATTATTGTCTGCGAGTCAATTTGAATTCCGATTTATTTTCATAGCTTTATACCAAACGAAATGTCAAGCCAAGCAAAACGTCAAATTCTAAGATTTTTGCATTTTTCCAGGAAAGACATAGATAAACATAAATAGTGTAACGTAATCAAAATACAATTTTTCATAGAAAACATTAGACCCTTTTTCGAGAGACGTATAAATAGATACATACAAAAATTGTTTATTTAAGTTAGTAAGTAATTATATATTTTTTTCATGTGGCATGCAAACACAACTTCTCACGCAAAGAAGGGGTGCTACGCCGAAATGAAAATAGTAATGAAACTTTGTTTACTTTTCTTATATTTTTCTTTGATTTGTAGTATTTTCTTTAGTTACACTCAAAAATTGTGATAATTTGATGTTCTAATTTTCATCGATATCGTTATAACTGATTCCGATATACCAATGTATCGTATATAAGAAAATTGCATTTCATTTTTATATAAACACTAGCTGTCCCGCCCGCTTCGCTGGGTAATTTTTATTTATAAATAAAATGGCGAAGGATTTACGGAATTCGAAAAACGAGTAGCCTAAAACCATCTACAAATCATCCCGCATCGAATGGTTCCAGTCCCATGTCTATACGTTTAGTAGTTTTTACGTGATTGGCGAACAAAGACAACCTATTTTCATTATATATATAAAGATGTAACTTTCAATTGTAGTTGAAATAAAATGTGTTAAACATTATTTTTAGAAAGCATGCGTCAATATCTACAATTATGATTGCAACAATAATGCAATTTTTTATTGTAGACGTCATAAATGTAATGGATTTTATTTTCTTCGACGAGCAGTGAAAATGCTGTGCAGCAATGTGGTGCAAGTCAAGTCGACGT
Source organism: Eumeta japonica (assembly GCA_005406025.1). Lineage (NCBI taxonomy): Eukaryota > Metazoa > Arthropoda > Insecta > Lepidoptera > Psychidae > Eumeta > Eumeta japonica. The sequence continues at coordinate 348,320 of BGZK01000298.1, read as the reverse complement.
GACATTTGTGCAAATATGCCTGCTGCTTCTTTGAGGTATGCGCAGAACCCATCTGCGATGCTGCGTAACCAACCAGAACTCGGAGGAAAGTGGATGAAAATTGAGAAGGATCGTGACGTACCGTCACCAAACTTTGAAATCCGATCCTGTAAAGATCGCTTCAACACAACTCTCGCTCACACACGTGTAATACAATATTTATTGCGGGTAGTCTTTTTGTTGTTGATGGGAAACATTTGACAATTTGATTTTTCTAATATTATTACTTGTTAACAATACGCTGACCGGTCGACTGTCATCACATTGCGCTGTAATATAGCATCATACTTAAAAAATTAAGATTTAAAGTCAGTGTAACTTATCCAGACAAATCTACAATTCCATCAAAAATAATAAAAAAAACACACATTTCGTTAATTTTTCATTTTTATATACAAGTGTCCAGTACGTCTGATATTAACAAAATGATGACAAACGTTATCCGTGCGCTGCCTTGAATTTATACATGTATCCTTATATTATCCTTACCATAATATTAACGCAATATTATGGTAAGAAATCGGCCCTTCACAAGTTTTGATTTATACTCTCGATCGAACAACGAAACTATTTATCATAATAACCAAACAGCGTTAAGGCCTAAAGGAAACCGTCCATTATCACTAATTAAATTTCATGTAGTAGACTAAACAATGTAGATTAAATAGGGTAGATATACAATGTAGATAAAATTTTGTTTAAAAATCCATTATTGGATTTTCGTTAGTAGATGTTTCAACTCCTTAATTTTTCATCGCCCCTTAAGAGTAAATGTATTATTTAACTTCATTATTTAACTTCAATGATAAATGTGATAACGTTCACTACATTGCAATAGTTATAAGTAGGTTTATAAAAGGTATATTATGGAATAATGTATCAAAAAAGCACTGGTTAAAATTTACAATTTCAACTTATATAAGTATTAATAAGTAATCAATAAACGCAAGAAGACGCACAGCCCGATACACCGCATTGCAAAAAGTACACTCATCATAATTATAACATAATATAAATACTTATGTTATCGACTTCTTTCTTTACTTGTTAATGTTTGTTTTTTTTATGTTTTTTTTTTGTTATTTTTGTGTTATGACAGTGCGATATTAATCACGCTGAATACACTCTTTCATATGATTGGTTCAAATAATATGACTGTGATCTGTATGCGCACCTGTGAATATATAAATTAAGATCTCTTGTCTAAAATAGGCAGTAGTTGCGTTTCAAGTTGCATGGATAATAACAAACTAATAAATAACATATATGCACATTACTTTCCATAGCTCAATAATTCATATCAATAACAGTCCTAATAATTGTTTTTAATGTTGTCTTGTATTCCGTTGCGCCCCCTACATCACCCGCATTCAATTAATGGCAAACATTTTCGATGTAATAATGCTAGAGTCTTATAGTTTGTTTACGTCTGTAGAATTCAGAACTTTCTCCATAACTGCTATTCGGCGATGGTAGCGATTGAATCTGAACAACTTATCCATATTTATCGTCGAGTTGCTCTCTTTTGAGACTACATCCAGAGAATTCAATCGTGTTTGAGCCATAGTATTCCACAGGTAAATTGTGGTCCTTTTGGAAACAGAAGACAACGTATCCGAAGAGCATTTCTAAACAGTCATACACATATATATTTGCAGTGCTATATTTATATACAGATACATTTTTTGATGTTTTATTCGTAAATTATCTGTTTTAATTGTTTATTTATCTATATAAATTCCCTAACTACATTTGCTATTTGTCAAGAAACTTCCCGAGTTTCAAAATTAAAATATATGATAGATTTGGCAGCATTTAAAGTGGCCTTTTTTTAGGTTGTCTAATTGGTACGACTGGTGCTCGAGAGAGACTACGCTTTGTAATTTTCATTGGTGTGTTTATGTCGTGGTAATTACCTGTGTCTTTAGATATGGTAAGAATTACAAAATTCATACCTCAAAATTAGTAGCAGTGCTTTTTATAAGTAAGTATTTTTTGAAGACAAAGTATTTATGATATTATTTATCGTATTGAAAGAATTAGTTACCGGCTGTTTTTCAAAATTCGTAAGTATTATTTAAGAAATGATAAATCATCGATACTAAGCAATCAATTCGTCATAAGTAATAGTCAAAAAAATCACTTGCTTTGTCTCATTGTGAAATTTGATTATTTTAAAAGAGCATGCCTGTTCAAAGGAGTAATAAAACAACAGACACAAGTAGAATATTGAGTTGGCAATGTGGCAGGGAATATATTATATTATTTGCAACATCAATTATGATATTATTAATTGTTTAATTCCTTTATACGCATTTGACAGAAAAACGATCCATTCAACAAAAATCAAATGCAACGAGTTATACGAATCGTTTAAACAAAAAAACTTATATTCATATATCTATTTATATATTTTTTAATGTTATTTTTTTCCTGTCGCACTTTTACTAATGTTTATTTTAGTACAAATAACAGAAATTTTAAATCATTCTGTAAATTTTCTATTTTGAAATTTGTTCGTTGACGTATATTCTTACACATAGTTGATCAACACGAATGTGTCATTAAATACACTATTTGTGTAAAAGTATACGTGTGTTTAAAATATAGTTTTTTATTTTGTTTACACTGAATACCTAATGGTTTAAATCGTAGACACGACCTACACTAGCAGGTGTTATACAGAGGGAAATCCTGATTGATCGATTCAATTATCAATAGTAAAAAATGTTTTTTTTGAAATGCAAGCCGTAAGAGCATAACACAGAGAGTAAAATTTTGTATAGAGTTTTAATTTTTTAGACCTAGAGACATGATCTTTAGTGTTAAAGCTATTCATACAAGTATATCATATCATACATTTCTAAGCCTTTCATATTTAACCCCTGATATTGTAAAACCTAGGATGAAAGTTTGTTTTTAAATGTACTTATTCATATACATCATATTTACTTTAACACCGACCCGAAACATTAAAGTTAAAATTACGAAATTTGAAAATAAGTATTACATGTATGTGGTAAAGTATTATAAAATATGATTATTTCTATTATAAGATATGGTGTCTGCCGGTTTGAAGGACTCTCCTGCCTGTCTTATTATTGCGTAATGACTTTATCGGGGATTCGAAGATTGAGATCATATGAAAGGAAACATGTAGAAAGGTAGAAGGCATCTATTAAAAAACACAAAGTTACGATAAAACTCTACGGAACCAATTGGACGCTTGTCTTCGATCGCACTTTACTCATGAAGACACTGATCGTAGAAATAAAATTCTGTCTGTTTGCACCGGCACTCTGGTATTCATACTTATCGTACAGTCTTCTAGAATGTTCCTTAAATATAAATAAATCGGTAAATTATCTACAACAATTTAGTCGTAAACATAAACAAATAAGATTTATTGCCTCTCGATAAATTTACCCACAAAAATAAATTAATTTAAAAATAATGTAAACGCACATCAAAAGCGCCGACAGAGGTAAAGGTGGAGTGCGTGGTTAGAGTTAATGTGACATTCCATTCTCGTACGTTTTTTTTATTACGAGAATTAGTTTATACCTTTAATTTACTTTTAGCTCGTGAACGCAGTTCGTAACAGTGTAATATTGCAGAAGGGCTTAATAAGCGGCGTTTTAGACTTTACCCTGTGTAGCTTCCCTAAGGCTTTCTGTACTAATTTATATTGCGTAACTCTCGTGTACTAGAACTTCATTGTCTATTCTTTAATGAATATTTTTTAGAATCATAAACTTATGGCTTCTCAATGTAGTGTTGTAGGCTCGAGGTTTGTGTATGTGTGCGCGTCCGGACAGTGGGGGGAAATCTTCTATTTGGCGGGATTCATATTTGCGCCGACGTATCCAAACTGTCCAGGCCGTGTGACGTCAATAGTCTAGTAATCCGCGCAGGCTTCACTTTTACTCCTTTTTTTCAATATAGTCTTAATCCCACAACAACTCACGTTTTATTCAATTTTAGTCTGCTGCTTGCATATTGAACCGCTCGAATACTTTGTGCGAACACCGTCAAGCGTTGTGTCACCTTCAAAATGTGACGTCGCTTCCCGCGCTCGATCCGCCCCGCAGTCCATCTGTTCTCAATACAATAGGGAAACAAAATACATCTCAAAGATGGGAAATGGACGTAAACATTACGTGTGCTCCTTTATACAAATTTTTATACTCGAAGATAAATCACTTCTACGACTTTTCGCTTCCTTATTCAATTGTCTATTACGTGTTAACATTCTGCCGCTGTAGTTTTTAATCGTTTCCTCAATTTAAATTGCAAATGTTCATTCGCTTTCCATAAATATTGTGCCAATCCTAGCCCCTACAATTTTCAGATGATGGCTAAATAAATCTAGAAACAAACCATAGTCCAAACGGTAATTATATACGAGCGTTAGTTCGTATCACCTTGATGGGTCCCGAGCGTACGCTTACGGTAGTTTATGTGCACAAATGCTTAATTATTTATTCGCGGTGTATCCCAAAGGAGTACTCTATTTAACTTATGTCGAAGAAGGAAATCCTGTTTTCGTACTATCGTTTTGTACATTTTCTGTAGCTATTTCTAACCAATACTATTATGTTTTTAGTATTAACGGCATGTTAAAAGTTTTTTTTGTCTATCCATGTGAATCAGGGGCGAACCGCTAGTAAGTAATAAGAGAATACTGAACGAGAAATATATAAATTAAGAATAATCACTTTATAGATTAAGTTCGCGTGAACGAAACTCAAAATAGATGTTACTTATTATGACCGTAATACGAAAGAAAAAAAATAAAAACATTGTCAAAAATTTGTTAAAATAATTAGATGTTTTGGAATCAATACCAATTAAAGTAACAAAAAAAATACTATAATGAAAACGATGAACACAAACGTTAATAAGAAATAAACCAAACTCGTGTATTGAGTTTGGTTATTTATAAAATATATGTATAAAAGTGAATAGAAAACATGAATTGTTCACTTAAAAATATATGGGTCTATAAATTAAATATCTTAGAAAATTCATAAAAGCCTTCTCGAAGCCTCAAAGGCAGTACGGCAGTACTGTCATCGTACAAATGGCGAATGCAAACTCACACGGCCGTCGGGTGTCAAACAAACAATTTCAAAATTTTTAATAATATCAATACATGCATTTAACAATGTTTTAACATTTTTATCAGAGTTGAAATTCAAAATTTTAATAGTTTTGATTTATAGGGGTTACATCACGTACACTCGTATCCCCTATTTACCATACGAATTCACACTCTGTTGAACCCCTCTACCCTTGACATGTGACATAGTTTATGGTTGCCCCAACATATCTTAAACGTAGTGATGGTTTTTTTTTATTTTTTCCAAATAAAAAAACGAATACAGAGAGCGAGTCTTTCAAAAAATTCGGGGATACTAGATTTGAGCCATCCTTCTGAAATAAACAGTAGAAAAAAGATCATAACCAAGGATTTCAATTCACATTGTTATTCTCCTAGAGAAACGGAAATTACCATTACTTGTTTTATTTTCTGACACGCTTTTCTTTTAAAAATTCAAGCGTTTTTAAGAGGGCCTTTATATATAATCTTTTATTTATAAGGGTCTATAATTTTTAATAAGTGTAAAAGATTTACCCTTCACAAACGTATTTCGTGAACGTAATGCGAAGATTTGACACATTATCCATACATTATCTATAAAATATTACGTATTGCGCATTTACTTTTGGTGCCAAACGCTGTTAATATTTCAAGTGAAACACAAATAATACTTGCCCGTATAGTATTCGGTAGACAGACATTAGATTCTAAATTATAGGTCACCCAGACGCCTACGTCACGTTAATAATTCACAAATCTTTAATATGCTATAGGCGTGTTCTCATTGACGGCCGACACTTTAGGCAACTTAACTATAGTGCAGGAGCTGAACGAATCTATTTTTGTTAAAGTTGCATGACGCATGCTTTTAACTACGTAATAAGATATAATATAATTCTGCACTATAATCACATCGAGTTTGTCGTTTGTACATTGCCTTTACGATAGAGCAAAAATAAAATTAAGTAAACCGACACACTCTAAGTATGCGCTCGTGTACTTAGTTGAGTGTCAGTTGCAACCGGACGTTGCAACGAACCAAACTATAGACTACCAGCTGTAAGACAACTGTAAGAAATATTTATTTTATGTGTTAATGTCATTAATTGAAACACTGGTCGCAATACGACAAATGTTGTAAGAAAACTTTACGTAAAGTACTACAAAAATCCACAAATTAATTATATGATGGAAGTTCGAAAGATAAGCCAGCACTGACAGAAAATTCAGGAGTGTTAAAATGTGTGCTGCGTTGGAATGACAAGCACGTACTCATAGGAGCAAATCATCAAGCATTTTAGGTACTTTGAAACTTCTCATACTAATATAAACACAAAACTTTGTGAGGATGAATGGATGTTTGTTACTTTTGCACTCAAAAATTACAAAACAGATTTTAATGAAACTTTACAGTGGCATCCCTTATACATCAGAATAACATATGTGCTATAATTTATAAAGGTACTAAATTATGTCAGCGGCTTCGGTCGCATGAACATAGAAAGAATTTTTTACTTAACCATTCTATTGTTCATTAGTAACAGCAATGTTCAAGGAAACATCCATTTCTACATCGGTTTGAGACCGAAATCAAAAGTAGGATCGTTATCGGGGTCAAGAGAGTGAGCGAAATGGTTTTATAATAATAAAAAAAATAGTAGTTTTAGTAATAAAAAAACACATAGTTTTTTCGGTGTAAGAGTATAAAGTTAGTTGGAGATGATTTATTCAGAATTGAATCGAAAACACTATCGGAATCTAAATCGAGATTGAAATCAGAATTGAAAGCGGGATCAAGGTAGACAACGTGATCTGTCGATATAAGATACAAAAGGATTCATTCTATGTCCACGTGGGCGGAACTGCGGATGACAGTTAATGGGAACTGACATAGGGTATACATCCTTTTTTAGCATGTAATGTGTATATTTTAATATCAGAAAGTAATAAACAATTATTATTTAGTACTAAATGTTAAACAAAAGAAAAAGCTCGCTCTTAAGTATAAACTCATAATTTAACACTGATTAAGCCGTTTTTACGTAGGGTGAACTGAAAATTTCTAGAATTAATGAGAAAAAATTACTATGAATGGTCAAAAATTAAATCGTTGTGTGTCAAAATGTTCTCCGTTAGCATAAATGCACTTTTTCATACGAATAAACCAATTTGAAACATTTATGCCGCTTCGCCCTGGTGGCCTCGGAAAGATGTTTTTCATACTCTTCGACAGCCGCTTCTGATGATGAAAATCGTTAACCGCGTAATTGGTTCTTAATTTTTATGCACAAAAAAAAAAGCACAAGGTGCCATATCGGGACTGTGTGCAGGATTGCTCATAATTTCCACGTTTTTCTCCTTAAAAAATAATTGTCTATAACTGGCATTGTCGCGGTACAAGATGTTATGGCGTTACGGTTATTTTTACGGAGTTCGTCAATAACTTCCGGCACACAAGTGGTCGTGTACCAATCACTATTCACGGTACCACAGTTCTCCAAAGCAACAGTAGCTACTTGTCCACTTTTATTAAAAAAAGAAGCAATCATCCGCTTAGACGAACTTCGTTCGTGTGCCACTTTGGTTGGTATCGGCTCATCTCGATATACCCACACAGTCGATTCCTGCTTTATTTTGGGATCGCAACCATTAATCCATGTTTCCTCACTTATTACTATTGTGCATAACCCACACCAAATTTAATGCCCCAATTTGAGTCTGGTAAGCGTGATAGTGCATGCAGTGACGCGGTCCGTTTTTTGAACCTCAGTCAAATTGTATGGGATTTTGTTCGATTGTGCGAGCACGGCTTTTTCATACACAAATGTTTATGTAGGATTGATTGCATTTAATGCTTATGCCTAAGGATGCCCAAATCTCATGGCAGGTCACATGCCTGTTTGTTTCGATCATACGGCGCACAACATCAATGTTTTTGTTGTTCACAACGGTAGAAGGGCGACCATGACGAAATTTGTCACTGAGATTAACTTGACCAAACCAGTTATAAATAGTCGTCTTGCATGGTGCTTCATCACCAAAAGCAGTTCCAAGCCGATCGAGGCTCTGCTGAGCTGTCAAATTACGCTTAAAATTCTAGAAAATCATATTACGAAAAGTTTCACGACTTAAATCTAATGGAATGAAGACGGGCACTATTTAAAATTGTTACAGACTGCCGCGTTCTTAGTGATAATGTATAAATAAATGTATTATTTTGATTTTTAAAAACGGACTTAGGTTGAAAATTCTTTTGTGTTTTTTTTTTGTATTTTGTGTGTGTTAATTTAATAATTTAAATAGGTGTCTTATTATTACACGAGTAGGAATTAGTTGTTAGGAATTATTCATTGTGTAATATTCGTCTTCATGTTTGTATATATTTATTGTGTTTTTTACTAGAATATTTCTTGTGTTGCTTGTTTTTATTGTGTTCTGTCGTTTGTCATCATGAAAACGAAATCATTGTGATGCGCATATCAATTGCATATGAAATTATGCCTTGACAAGGGAACCAATGAGAGGGGGAGAACCGCGGTGGTCTATACGGTACGACTGCGGTGGTTTATACGGTACGACCGCGAAGTGAGTGATCGTCGTAGTTTTTCCGTACCGTCGGAACCTCCGGCGCAAGCCGTCGAGGTCGCGCCCGACGCCCATGGGGGCCAACGCAGGCCGTCCTGCGTGCGTGTGTGCTGCCGAAAACGCGCGCCGTGCGCCGCGCTTCGCGCGCTGCGCCCCGGACCGGCCTGCTCATTATTTGAGACTACCCTCAACTTTTGTTTGAGACCCGGACATACATCATCGCACCAAAGCCGATGTCGCCGCATTTTAATCTACTAAAATGCAGGCGGCTCGGCACCGCGGCCACCTTGCAAGTACATAGTGCACTGGTACGGCCGCCCCCGGCGCCTACCGGACGCCGAAGTGTCCGACGCGCCGCGCGCCTACCATGCTGCGGACGGCGGGGCGCCTACCCGGACATCGTGGGAACAATTATTCTAATTGTGAACCGATGCTTCGGGGGGCCCCTCGTCGATCGGAAAGACGACCCAGACGAGGGCCGGAGCGAGAAGAAGAGGACACCGGCTCGCTGACGCATGCGTGGCTGAGCCGTGCCCCCGCCCTCGTCAACTACCACTCCTTACCCGGTGCCCCCCCACCCGCCGCTGAGCGCATGCGCATGACGCGCGCGCCCGCGGGTGGCCCGGCGTAGGCACCGGATTGAAGATGGAAGACCGAACGAAGAAAGAAGAAGGAAGAAGAAGAAGATGGGTGGTGATCGAAGATGAAGAAGAGGAGAAGGACGCGGCTCGCTGACACGTACTGCCCTGGCTGCCGCCGTCCGACGCGTGGATAGCCTGATCAGCGGTCGGCAGGCGCGCTCGGTTAGATCTACGCCAACGCAGGTCACCGATGCGTGCCGCCTTGATCCGGTCGGCGTCCACCAGCGTCCGACCACCGGCGGTCGGCTGCGTGTGCGGTCTGTTCCGCGCCTCCCTCCCGCCCTCGGACACTACCTCCTCACAACCCGGTGCCCCCTCCACCCGACGCTGAGCGCATGCGCGATGACGCGCGCGCCCGCGGGTGGTCCAGCGTAGGCACCGGATCGACACCACGACAAGGGCTAGAGAGAAAAGAAGAGGTTGAAGGACACGGCTCGCTGACACGTACTGCCCTGGCTGCTGCCGTCCGACGCGTGGATAGCTTGATCAGCGGTCGGCAGGCGCGCTCGGTCAGATCTACGCCAACGCGGGTCACCGATGCGTGCCGCCTTGATCCGGTCGGCGTCCACCAGCGTCCGACCACCGGCGGTCGGCTGCGTGTCCAGCATGAGCTGAGCCTCCCTCCCCCCCCCCTCGTTGAACACCAACTTACGCCGGAGCCCCCCACCACCTGCCGGCGCCTGCGCAATGACCGCGCGCGCCCGCGTGTGGGTCGGCGACTGGGCTCCGGCAAGATGTCAATCAATGGATCCAAGGACCATTGCCACCTGAGCCGTCGGGGTCATGTCCCCGACGAGAAGACGCCCGGGCTTGAGGCAAAAAAAAAAAAATAAGTCCTCCGTCCCGTACCTGCACCCTTAAGAACGAGGGTGTGGAAGATCCACGAACGAACGTACCGTCGAAGTTCTCCATCGTTGAGTTTCTCCGGTCCAGACGGCCAGACGGAGCGGCGACCTATCACTTCACCATCACTCCCAGAGACGGCCGTGACGGTCGAGGACGAAATCGGTGTACCTACTGACAACTCCTCTTGATCTCCGGCTGTCACGGGAAATCTTCAAGTTTGGGCCCCTGAAATGGGGCCATCACCACTGGACCATCGGGGTCATATCCCCGATGAGAAGATGCCCGGGCATGAGGCAACATAAGTCCTCCGTCCCGCACCTGCACCCGCAAGAAAAGGGGTGTGGAAGATCCGCGAACGCCGTGTACCGAGACGGCTGCTCTATTGACCGGCAGCCAACGTAACATGCCAGATCAATTGCGCCTGAGGGGTCAGGTGGTAGAGTGGAAAACACGCGTCCGATACCTTGGCTTTCATATCAATCGCTCACTGCGTATGGTACCCCAAGTAGACTACTTTATCCAGATAAATCGTGCTGCACGCGCAAAACTACGCCCGATTCTCGGCTCTAGACTACCCATCAGGACCAAATTAGCTATCTACAAATGTTACATACGCTCCCGCCTCACCTACGCTGCACCGGCTTAGTATGCCCTTTGCTCGGAACTGCAGCGTCAACGTCTCCAGGGCCAGCAGAACGTAGTGCTCCGTATGATTGCGGGGGCCGGGTGATACGTCAAAAACGACGTGATCGCCAGAGACTTGAAAGTCGAAACTCTCGAAGAGTTCGTAAAGGTGCTGGCGCGACGTGCCTTCAATCGCACAGACGCAGGCCCTTACACCTCGCTACATAACCTAGCACCACAGTACGACCGACCGACAAAAAGATATCAGCTCCCACGAGATCTGTTATCCAAATCTTCCAACGAAGAGGTGTGAACTGACGGACACCCGACGGCTGACGATAGTCGCCATAAAAGAATGACCCAAGAGGGCAGTGTCCCTCTTGAGAAGATGCCCGGGTTCGAGCCATAGGCTCATACCCGCACCTGCACCCGCAGCAGGGTATAGAGGACCCGTGAACGAACGAACGGTATACCGAGCGCATTTAGCGATCATACATGAAATATGCGAAGTGAACGGCCACGCCCTCTTGATTGTAATGTATGCAGCTTACATGTCCAGACGGATGCGCCATCTATAAATTGCAGCGGAATTGGTGCATCCGTCGCAGTTGTACTCTGACCGCCAATTGTGAAGCTCATGCTGCAATAAACAAGTCTGAACATCGAAATGCTGTCCGTTATTTTGCTCACACACCGCAACAATCCGTACTCCGAGGCGAATGTGAAGGAAGTGCAAGCTTACGCGGCAATACTGAAATCGACGTTACAAAAATGATGCCATAATGTAAAAACGATTGGCAGTTAGACAAAACAAACTGTATTCTACAGTCAAAGAGATCCATTTTTAAATGTAGTAATAACTTTTTAAATATTATTTATGTAAGTGACCAGTTCCAGAAACTTAATGTGCGCTCCACGTATGTGAAACCTTGTACAAAGAGTTTGCATATTGCGCAAAGTTCCAAACATATCCACATTGCACAAAGATGATGCATAGTCTTGAATCAAACAACATATTAAATATTGTAACAAATTTAAAACGGAATATCGAATAGAATTTCGGATCAATCCCAATTTTAAAAATCGAATTTCAGATAATAGAGTCTATTTTCAATTCGAATGTTGGGTCCTATATCAAGTCGTGAATTGAGTGACGCGTCGTGCGATGTGTTGGGAATATCTTATAGGATTAAGAATAAAAGAAATTTATTAAAAAAATATTAAAAATAATAATATAAAATTAGAATAAAAAGAATATTAAAAAAATATTTTATTGAAATTTTGATTGCTTTGATTGCTACACAATTAAATAACTTTTTCTTCTTAAAAATAGAAAATAATGCAATAAAACTTTCCAAATAAGACATAGGCTTATTTTAATTCATGCTTAGTTAGGGAACATAACCATACTACGTGACTCATATCTTACAATTTTTTAACCCCCCCTTTCGGTGATGGGGGTTAAAAAATGCCAAGACCCCTCTAGTTTTGACGTAGTAATACATAAATATAGTTTTAAATCATTTTTTGCAATCAGAAAGTTAATATGATCAACAAGAAAAATCTTATGTAAAAACATATTGTAACAGGAACTTAGAATTTATTACAAATAGTATACTATATAAACACACTATTGTTGACTGAGTACCAAAAACCGTCAGTTTTAAATCAAATTGAATCAAATTAAATCAAATGAATTTAATAAGCGCCGAACGCTGCACGCCATAATATGAATACAGTTTGAAAAAGACTGAATTTCTTTGCTGCGTGACGGACCCTTAAGCCCCTCTCCCCGCGATCCTGCGACCAAGCATGGTATTTTTAAGATTCCCTTCCCCCCATGAATTGATTAAATGTTTACTTTCAATTTTATTTCCACAACTTACTTTATTTTTTTTAACTTTCATTAATGAAATGAAACGTAAAAGCAGATAAAACTTAAACCTAAAAGAATAATTACGCCCAAAGATTGCTAATTTATTTCGTTATTCCTATTATTTAATTAATAATATAAAGCGAAAGGAATTTCGTTCCAACCGGCTCTCCAACGACACCCCTCGTTAGTTTTATATTTCAAACATAAACCTATATTAAACTGTACTACAACTTTAAAATCAAAACGTTTGTCTGCTCCTTGCTTACACAGAAGAACCTTCAGATGACGCGGCGGCCTGTCTAGACGTCTGTCTGCCGCTCCCGTTGACGAACAACCTACCTATGACTAAGCGATGTCGTTTTGACCTACAAAGCTATATCACCTATAAATGTCATATAGTTAGAAACAAAATTATAACTTTGCAAATAAATATATATACTAGAATACAAATTGATAGTGTTTCTTTTTCAATTTCTTTAACTTTCAAATAAATATATGAAACTAGATAACCCGTGCGAATATTTCGCCATCGGTAGTGGTCAGTTGAGGAATATAATAGAGAATAAATAAGTAAACGTAAATATTTGTTAATTTTAAATATTTTATTCCAAAAAAATAATATAATAACATAATTAGTCTTAGATTATATACATAACTATACACAGTATGATAGACGCACTATTTATTTTTTGAAATAAATTTTACAAATCTTTAAATACAACGTTTGGAGGTTACGACGTGGTCATCGTTCACTTTTTCCCCTTATGCATTTTCAACACAAACAAAGACATTTTTAAACATACGGACTCGTGAATAAGCCACGTATAATTTATATTGTCCATACGAAAAAACAGGTTCCGTTAAATACAATTCTGCCCTTATTAACTTATTTTTTGTCATTACAGGGAAAAATAATCTTCAAATGGCGCATTAAGTTTGATAATAAGGTATCAAGGAAGATATTTCATACCAACGAAAAAAACATCTGAGGGAAATAATGCATAATGATGCCAGCAGATGGCGTCAAATAAACTTTTTAAAATGTAAATATTAAAATTCCAATTGTTTAACAGAAATAAACTAAAACTTATTTTTCGTCATTAGAGGGATAAATAATATACCAAATGGAGTATAAAACATTAAGTTTGATAATGTATCAAGGAGACATTTTATACCGACTAAAAACATCTTAGAGAAATAATATGTATTAATGAATCATCAAACATATACGTATTACTGATATTACGCTCTAAATTGCATCATGATGTCATGTTTAGTCGACTATCAACTCTCGACAGCGCAGGATGAATCAGTTTCGTGCCCTTGAATGCGTTGTTCGTATACGGATCTGCATTAAAAAATTTTAAGTTAAATGATTATTAAAAAAGGATAGACCGGTTCATGACGGGCGACCCTGTGTAGGTATTGACACACCTGCTGGCGTCACGATGTGAAAGCTCAACAATAGTTAAACTGATTTTAATGAACTTTAGTCTAGTAATAAAGCATACGATTTTGTAATATATAAACGACCGGTTGGTTTATCTTTCCGTCTGTTTGTCTGTGTGTCGTAATTCGAGAATATTATATTCTATTATTTATGATCATACGATACAATACTGACAAATTAGTAAATTATTATTGTAATGTAATACTTTGTGGCGTTTAGTTGTTTGTAACACAATTATACATAAACAGCGAACGGATTTAGATGAAATTTGGCACATATATAGAATATTTTCTGGATTTTACGTATAATATTCTATATCTTCCACTAATGCGTTGATGGGTCACAATTTACAAGAAACCGAAACCGATATAGGAATGGAAAGTGATAGCGCGATTAGAAATAAGAGGGACGCAGGTCCGAATAGACGATGAGAACAAATCGGACCTGACTGCGAAAACGGGACTTAAATTGATCGAAGACAGGAAGTCAGGTATCATTGATGTCAATCAATTGTCCCCAATCAACATTGGTATCAATGTAGACAAGATTATTCTATATAGAAAATAAGGAATTAATTATATATCCACGCGGGAGGAACCACGAGTAAAAGTTAGTGTGCATACACACACATATATATTAAGTATATAAATTTATATACTTAATATACACATACAAAGTGAAATGAAAAATAATCAAAAATCCTCTAGAGTACGGCTCCCGGGTGATGCAAAAACGTCAGTAATGGAACAGATTTGTATATATAAAGCAAAGTGATATTCTTCATTTGGTAAATTCTAATTTTACAGATTTATATGCAAAACAATCGACATCTTTAACAATTAATTCCGCGTTTAATATCATATACATATACAATAAATTAAAAAATAAAAGACAAATACGTTAGGTATCCTCTAGCTAAGATTTCTGTCCAACATTTTAAGCCATTTTTTAAAAAAATAATAAAAAATGCTGTAGTGCAAGGCGTGTCTGTATTAAATACATAAACAGTAAAAAACAAAAGAGTGCGAATTAGCACCGCGCCTTTTAAGATTCCGTACTAAGTTAAATTTTTATATAACATTTTATTTTATAAGTATCTATTAAACTTTATGTCATAACATAAGTTGTTATGACGAAATGCAATCGTGTAATGGCTACAGCAGTGGTTGGACTATAAAAGGTAAAAGATATTGCACTATTAAGCATTTTTTTTTAGTCGACACCTAATAAAGAATAGTTCCAAATTTTCCAAATTTACACGTGATGCATTTGAAGATAAGGTGGAAGACATCAATTCTTGTATGTTATTATAGAATTAATCTATAAAAAAAGTTTATGTAAATCTAAACTACGTGTTTTATAATTTCATTTTCGGATCCCGCAATGGAATTTAAAATAAAAATCCTTCAATCATATCATACGAAATCAGCAATACTAGAATTTATTTTCCTAATCAGGCTGCTGTGGCTGGAGTATCGTTTTCTGTTTAAATAATAATTTTTAACTTACTACAGTCAAATACTTCCATAACATATTGTCTATAAGCTTCAACGGATCATCGACTAGCTCTATACCGAATCACACCATTCCAAAAGAGGGTTTTTTTTGAAAAACCGCCTGCTAAAATGACGACCGGCGGACCACTCAATGAACTTTTTATATTTATTTTCCTACGGAATTCACATGTAGGTGTTTTACTATAATGTGTTAGAACAATAGTTTAAAATTTAATTACGAATTGTCGAAAATAAAAATTCGATTTTTTAAACTAAACTTTTGAACATTTAGTTAAAACCCTTCTACGTTTTTATTTGTACATGTCAATGAACAAAATTGTGAAATTTTACGTTTCATGTTTACTTATTTGTGCAACAAAAGAACTCGTAGCATTCTCGGTTAATAAAATAAATCCTATTATGAAAAGGTTTCAAAGTTTACAAAGGGTACTAAATATTACAGGCGAGTCAAACTCTCTGAACGCTTACGTTGAAGAAATAAAACATTATAAAATGTATTTTAATTTGCTTCAATTTCATAGAATTGAATTTTCCTTTTCCGTCGAATGCGGCACGTTCAAAATGAAAAAGGAAATACAACTGTATAAAATAACACAACGGGCAACTATCGTGAACTTCGTTTTTTATTAAACATTGTGTATTAGGAGCTTATATTTATTTATTAATTTTGGGCGTTCTTACTTCTTTTCAAAATCACTTCAAAAAATACTTCAGTTTAAGTATAAAGCTTACGCTGTAAGCTTTTTAAATTGTGTATATTAATATGTTCATACTTTTAAGAACCGTAGTACGAAAAATATCTGAACTCTTTACAGATTTCGTAAGTCACAAAACATTGTCAATAAAATTCCAAAATAAATGTAATTAAGACCTCCACATTTTGAACATTTTTTATAGAATTTTAATGGGACAACCGAGCATGCGGGCCTCTAAATAGATAGGTAATCACCGCCACCCATGAATAACCATAAACCAAGGAGAATGACCAGTGCATTCCCGGTTTTTTCGAAAAGAGATTTTTCAGTAATTCCATCATCATTAATCATTTGTATTTACATCAGCAATGTACCTCGAAATGCTTTACCAACGAACTTATCTTCAATATACTGCCGTTGGCGGTATCCAATGACACATTATGCAATTATTGACAATCTAGTCGAGATACGTAACCGTATAACATTTTAAGAAAAAAAAACATGGACAAGTGCGGTCGATTTCACATAGACTGTTCTAACAAAAAAAAAAATATGTGAGCTGATTATAGAACACCTACCGGCCGCACGGAGACCTATTTTCAGTTATAATGTTATAAATAATGGAGATAAAGTTCCGGAAGTACAGATTTTGTTTTAGGAAATTTCTTCCTTTTTAAAAACCTTTTTTCTTTTAATTTCTTAAATATTGATAATTTTGAAAATACAGGCAAAAAATTCAAAACCTTCCTTTTTTTTCATCTTAATTTGTTAATAACTTTTACAATTTATTATGTGCAATAAATTGTCTAAAATACGTTTTTTAGACGTCGTTCCGATTCCGAATCCAATGAGCTATCGCACATATTTTTTAGAAGCTTTGTCAAGAATTTTCACGATTTTGATTTCGTTAAACAAACTAACCTATTACAAGATCAAAAAGTACCAAATCTAATGGCAAAGTCATAGTTATCTTGCAAAATTTAAATATATGATTAATAACGCCGACTGTTCGTCCGTCTGTCACTGAGTTACATCTTTTGAACCGTAATAGATAGACATTTTAAATTTTCACACAGTGTATATTATTATGGCCGCAACAAAAAATAATAAAAATTAAATTAAAAAGTAGAGGAGGGTGGGGGCCCCCCTCTAGTTTCTTTTTTCACAATAACATTAAATGGACATATACAATCTGTCAGAGATGACAGACATTGTATAGGTCGGTTTCAACTGATACGCTCCCAAGACATGTTTTTTAATAAACTGTTCTTAAAAAATACATGCGATGTTAAATATCGTACGGTGGTACGGAACTCGCCGTGTGCGCGTCCGACTGGCGCTTGGCCGGTTTTCCAACGTGGTCGCTGTCAAACTTTCCAAGCAACTATTGGAATTGCAATTGGTATTGGAATTGCACGACCCGAGCGCGAAATTAAATCGACTAAACGACTTTGTAAACTATTCGATTGATTTTGTGGGCTCCAACACTCAGAATCTCGGTTCGCCAACTTCGATTCGTATAATTAAACGGTATTACGTGATTCCAAATTTTATCTTTTACAGTATAATTGTTTAGAATTTAAGTGTTTTATCGCATTTTTCTGACCGTTTATTACTTAATTTCAAATACTTTTTTTTTAGTCTTTGTATGTTGTAGTAAGCATTATGTATGTCGTCGTGTCGTGATGCACTAATCCAACACCGAATCTCACAGTTTAATAGTTGAAGAATCTTCTTTATTAAATTCTACTTTTCATACTGAAATTTAACCATTTTCGTCTGCTGTGAAATTATCTTCTATGTATGGAACTGCTCATGAAGGAATTGTATTTACAGCAACTAGTGGCCATATTCTTGTCGACATCGATTTAGTTTAACAGCAATCGCAGATGATCACTCTGTTAGCTTAAAAGTTATTGCCCTTAATGTCCAATTCGGCTAGTTCGTTCTTAAATTTGGTATACATAAATTGGACTGAAAATTAGTAAATATTTGACATTAATCTGCCATATATTATGGAAAATCACAAAATTAGAGTTTTGAAAGATTTTTATTCCTGAAATGAAATGATGAATGAAATCATTAACAAACTGCTTAGCATGCTGTAAATCCAATCAAAAACAGTTTATTTGTTTTGAGCGATATCGTAAACCAAATATTGTTTTTAGGGTTCTGAGCCAAAATGGTAAAAACGGAAGCGTTATAGTTTCGTCTTGTCCATCTGTCCGTCCGTCCTTTCACATGTCACAGTCATTTTATTCAAAAACTACAAGATGTGTACATATGAAATTCATAGTGTAGTTATATCAAAAATAAATATTTTTAGGGGGGGCACTCCATATATGTAACACAAGCTGAAAATTTTTTTTTTTAACAAACATCAACGAGTGACACATATCTCGACAGTTCTTTTAAAAACACTTTAAGGTTTCTAAGCAATTTTTCTGAATACGTGAATGATTTCGGAAATAATCGCTCCGAAAGTTGTACAAATTGAAACGAAAAAATAACGAAGACTACGCATAATAAATACTTTCATACATAATAATACATAATAAATATAATAAATACGTTATTGCCAAAAAACTACGCTTCTCAACAAAAGGATGTAAGTGCCACAAAGATATGCTCTTTTGTTGATGCACTTTAGTTAACACTATGTATTTTTTTTTAGTTATAGGTGACCAAGTGCTTATAACTATTTTGTGCGGGAAACATGGAAAACAGTGTAACAATGTAGTTTTTTCATCTGTAGTACATTTTTTTTTGTAATAATGGCTTCGGAACTCTCTAATGGGCATGGTCCGACATGCTCTTAGCCAGTTTTTAGGATTCCGAGCCAAATAGCGAAAACGGAACCCTATTTCAAATAATTATTGGATTTTTAGATTGATTTAATAAAAAAGTTTAATGGCTTTTTGTGCTTCGAAAATTTTGTTCGATACTGCAATTCTGTTCAAATCGACTGATTCCTTCAAAATCACGAAATATTAAAAAAAAAAATTTTCCATTTTTTTTTTATTATAATGGTTTTAAAAGAAACTCCGACAATTTCGAGTTCAAAGAATTTAGAAAATAACGGAGTATTTGTTTAGACTTGAAAATTTAGAAGTAGGAAATTTCGTGCCTAATCTGCACGACTTTTTCGTTTTTTTCATGATATTTTCAGCAAATTTAGAAATATTTTTGTGATATTCTTGCGAGCGTGAAGGACGATTTATAAAAAATAGATTTATGCATTCCTCGGCACCGGACGTCTTATAACTACGTTCTAAATCGTGAACGCGACAAATATTTTATTTGATTTATGCATCTCGCTGTCTCGTGATATACTTTTTCCATCGACGACTTGTTGATTTATTTAGGAAGGGTTGGGAAGGGGGGAGGGACTCTATTCACCCGGGGCCGTATACGCAACCCCGTAGATAGCTGTCGGGCGTCAATATCGGATATCACGCTTTCGTTAGTGGACATCGATAAATCCGCGTCGCGGCGAGGTCGCCCGCCGCCCGCCGCCGGACGTCGCTATGACCCCGCCTGTTTACGTCTGCTCCGGATACCCCCCGAACGACCTAACACCGAGCGATTTCATTCAACAGAACGATAAAAAACATAAATCGGCCGCCGGGCGACGACAGAATCGTGGGAACGAAGGAAACTTTCCTGAAATAAAACACGTAAGACTAGTTTTATAGATTTGAGCACTTCACGAATTACTCTCGAAGGTCACGAGGGATTATCTGGTGTCTTTTTCCAAAAACGTCCGGAGCGAATTCTTAAAACGACGTATGTGACTTTTGTGTAAACGCTGTCTCAAAATGATCTCCACGATGGGGGAGGCGATTCTCGGGCAATATGGAAATCGTCACATGAGACAACTTTTAAATGTGAATTTCTCGTAATATTCCGTATGCAAAATGACGAAACATGTCAAATGATGTTTATCTATCATTTGACATGTTTCGTCATATGTATTCTTATGCACCTATGGAAATTTAAAATAGGTTCTATTTAGTAATCCTGAAATTTTTATAGGTATAATAATAAAGTTATAATATTTAAAAGGTTTTAAAGCCTTTCCATCTGAAATAAAAAGACTGTTGGATAAGTGCATTAGTTATGATTTTATTGAAATGAGGTGTTACTCATTATATTGATCTAATTTAATGTGTGACAATTATTCCCTGGTGGAAATATTTATTTATAGTCCGAAACCTCAGAGATTATTTGACTTTTTTAGAGTTTTTCGGACTTAAAATGTTATTAAGTCCGAAAAAGTCTGAAAAACTCTGAAAAAGTCAAATATTCTCTGAGATTTCGGACTATAAATAAATATTTCCACCAGGGTTGTCATGTGCTAGGGTGTATCTGTTACATGAAATCCGTTTGACAATTGTCACAGCTTGGAAATTGAGAATACCGAATTAGTGTTTTCTTTTGACATTTATCGACAAATATTAAAGGACCGCACTAATTCAGTATTAATAATTAGTTTCATTCTATTATACGTCTCTTTTAAAAATGTCTCATGTGACAATTTCCGCATGGCCCGGGAATCGCCTCCCAGCTCGTGCCTTTTTATGGATAAGTTTTAGAAAAGATGTATATATTGTTTGTTTGAATTTTTGTGGAGAAAATGTAGTATCTTATTTTGTAAGATATTTCCCTACTATAATTATTTATGTGAGTCTCCAACACTAACACCTTCAGCTTCTTCATTTTTTCTCCCTTTTAATATAGATTGTTAAAAAAATACTTGTTCATTTTAAAAACTGCAACGCCAAAAGCGTAGTTAAGTTTTAGTTTGGGGGGGAGGGAGTTTCACGAAACTAAAACGACAAAAATTTATATCGAATGGCATTAATATTCTTATAAAAAAAATGTCAGGTGTTCAATTTTTAAGTTTCATTCCCTTTTTTAATTACTGCAGCTACGTCCCACTGTATGCGCATGTTTTAAACTTCCCATTATGAGGAGTTAAAAACTTGCTTAAAATTAGAAAGTTACTGTTTTCAGCCGCATTTTCGCAAATTAAGTTTTCATCACATCTTGACGTTTTAGGGTCATGGTGTGCGCGTGTATGTGCGTGCGTGCATGCCCGCCGATCGAATTGTAGTTTACGACATTCGAAAGTGTTCCAATCAATTTAGATTTCTGAAACGTTGCACTGATTCTGCCCGGTAGATTTTGAGGATTCTCAAATGTAAAGTTTTCACGAAAATGTCTTTTTGAAGTAACTTTTAGCCCACTCTACCGGTCGATACCAAAATATATTCAGCTTTTTTTCCCCAAACAATTGCATCGACTGCTGTAAACTGCTAAATATCAGTTATTTGTTCAAGAAAAAAATTTAGCATATTTTTGTGTTTTTATGTTTTTTAGAATATTTTTTAAGCTACTCTACCGATAAATTTCGAACTCTATCCACTTGTTTTCCTTAAAAACGACGCCAACCTTTACTAAATACATAGAAATCAGTTTATTCGTGCAAGAGACATTGTTGGAGAAAAATTTTTCAAAAAGCGTTTTTTAGAATATTTTTTAACTACTCTACCGATAAATTCCAAAATATAACCAGTTAATATACTCACAAAACAATGTCAATCGTTGTGAAATGCATCGATCGATATTAGTTCGTTTGAGAGAATATCGCTAATCAAAAATTCTAAAAAAGTTTTTTTCAAATTAACATTTAAAACACTTCATCTTTTTCCATCAAACAAGTCATCTTTTTCTGCTCAAAAAATTGCATCGCAGAAAGTAAAGTGAAGTAAAGCAGAGCAAAATCGAAACACTTTAGGAAAAGCACTTTTTTAATGTATGTACATTTAATTCCAATCCCGTCTATTTCAATCCCGAATCCGCTTTTCTTTCCTACTTCGCTCTCGTGATCTTTTTAACACAACTTCCTTCCACGGTTTCATATAGATTTTGGTCTCCGTTCCCATTCTGATTGCATTCTCGCTTTTGATTACCCATCCGTTAACAGTTGTATCCTAAATTCCGATTTTGCTCTTACTTTCAATTCCGCATGCGCACAGGTTTATCACGATCGCAGCATCGCTTTTGGTTCCGATCCCAATTCTGGACAGGAACTTCTGATCTCAACTCCCTATTCAGTGTTCCCGTACTGAACGGGAAGTCACCCATTTATTCTGCTCCCGATTTCGATTCCGTTCCTGCTCCCCATCTTGTTTCTAGTCACACTTCCACTCAGGGTTCCAATCCTGTTTCTGATCTTATTGTCGATTCCGATCTCAGTTGTCTCTTGATTATATATCCATAAATTGCATTTTATACCGGTAGTATTGTAATCCAAAATTGAATTTTTTACCAGAGATACAGCCAGTCTGCGAATTTGTGCAGTGAAGTTAAAAAAAAATCCAAAAGCGTAACTCATTCACTTTATGTACAAACTTTGATTTTAGTACATATTTTCTACAGTTTTCACGATTGAGAAAAATAGACAAACGGACAATAATTCACTTTTATACATAGTAGTAAGGATTAATGAAGATTCAATGAGTGCACTATAAAGTTTTAATCTACGATTAAGTAAAACATATAAAGATATCTATAGAAACGCCATGCGATGTCCCACTAAAACCCGACCGGATTTTAGAACCCAACCGCACGTTATTTCATTTGACAACTGACCGCGTGGGTGGGGCAGTAAGAGGCAGTTGTTAGTTTGAAAATGCCTTGCATTTGAAAAGATTGCTATTCCAGAACAGGAAGGCCATAAAAGCATCTGGGGTTACCTAACATGAATGAATATTTAGTTTTTATTCCGATATTTGTCCAAAAAATTGAAAAAAGGTATCGGTATCCACTAGATTAATTGACAACGGCATCGTATAATATGGAAAAGGACTTTGTTATCCTAATTTTTTAATGGTTGTTATTCATTTCTTTTTATTTTTTTTTTGGTTTTTATCTAAGTTAATAAAACGGGTTTACCATATATTTTCACGTGAACGAGAAAAAAAAGATTCTATAAGACCATATTTAAACATTTCTAGAGTTATACATTTGAACAACCGATGACATTCAATCATAAGTTAATAAAAAAGTTAAGTTAATATTATAAAATTAGTGAGATCGAAAAATATACTAGATCGAAGATATACTAACCGTTTTTGTTACATTGATGGAGACGAATAAACTTCGTCTCCATCAATGTAATAAAAACGGTTAAACATCAATTATTTAATAAACTCATTTTATTTTACGTAAAAAAAAGTAATCTACTGCAAATAATCTATTTAGAAAACAAAATGTGTGGAACTCTCACTTTCAAATATAAAGCCCGTAAAGTCACTAATTCATTTATGGTGCTGTGTATGTGCATGTTTAATGCGGTGATTTTAAATACACAAAATTTACCCTCGTATAATATTGATGGTTATTGTTAACAATAACCTTCAGTTTATACAAACTCTTTATAACAAAGAGTAATATACACTCTCGATACATTTAAGAGATAGATACCCATAGATATTAACTGCTCTGTACATTTTATGTAATTGAATTTTTATTATTTTTATATAAATTGTATATACGTTAACCCCGCGTTTTTTGCTTGTTCTTCTTAAGGGATAACTGTCAAATATTATATTATAACCAACCTCTGCTCTGTTTAAATGAAATTGTGTAATTGTAAAATGTAAATTTGCCCCTTTCTCTTGACAGATTGATCTGATATTTGATACACTCTTTTAGTTCTGATGCCAAAATACTAGAATATGTTCAATATTATTTAAAATCCAAGATGACCACCGCCACAAAATGGCCGATTACATTTTTTCACAACCCCATCAGTGTAAGTACCAAATTAAAGGTTTTGACTAGTAGAATACAGAACATCATGAAAAATTTTAAATCTAAGATGGCCGCCTTCACAAAAATGCGGATTACATAATTGTCTTAATCTTCTAAATATAGTTTATTTATGGGACAGCTGAAAGAAGATATTGCCTTTCATTTTGTCATGGGCTTCATCTGTCTACAAAATGCAAGGCTGAACTGTACACCATACAGTTATGTATTTAAGCTCAAAATTGTTCGCGGAAGGAAGCTCAGGTGGCATTGAGTCGAGTGACGTCCTGTTTAAAAGAATTATGTATTTTAGGAGTTAGACTGCAAAAGTTATACTAAACGAACCTTGCACCAAACGAAGTAAGTAGAATAAGAAAAATTAAGTAACAAAACAAACTGAAAACTTGAAAATAAGTAAATAAAAAATTAAGTCGAACGGTTTTATCAAAAAGAAAGATAATGATGTAAATAATGTACTAAAAGCTAAAAAATAATTAGATAGGTCTAGGTACCAGTAATCTAAACTATAGACTGAAAAATAATATCGTGGGACGCGTGAAATTTCTATCAACAATCAATCGTTCATATCATTTTAAATGCTATTACGTATTTGTTCAGGTTACGCTACATCTCACGATCTTATTTTTTAATCTAATTAATGCCATAGATTAATGAAGAGAGTGGTGTGGTCACTGATACCCAGGACCTACCTAATTATTTTTTACCTTTAAGTACATTATCTACATCACTATTATCTTTCTCTTTGTTAAAACCGTTTAACTTAATTTTCTTTTACTTATGTTTATGTATTTGTTTCAATAAAACATAAGCTGCTCAATCTAAAATGAGCGCTACTCACTCAATATAAACTCTTATCACACAATAGGTATTTATTGTAAATTAATTTTTCTTCAATGAAACTAAATAGACGCCACCATTATAATTTAGCTGCGCCGAACGTCACTCGCCACTAATAAACTGTGTGCGCCGCAAAATCTACTAGTGCACGTGTTTAGAGAAGAGCGAACGATACATTTGCCGGGCGTGAGAAAGAGAAATAAAACGACGTTTACGACTAATCACGAGGCTACCCGACGAATCACGAAGTTCGAGATTTTGGTACGGCGATGTATGACGATTTGATATCTCGATTGTATTAGATATCTTTGTTTTACTTGATCGTGGGTTTTTATACACAACCGATTCCGAACACGACCTATGTAAACTAGTCTCCGTTCCCCTTGAGTAAATAGAAAAGGCGTTAAAATGGCAAACAGAACGAGCAAAATGTTGGAGTCGACGAGCGGAAGGAGGAATAAAACGGCAACCGGATCGAAACAGAAAACGTAAAACTGCAGGGACAGTTAATATCAGGAGGTTATGAGAGTATTTATAGTCGCTAGTTCATGAGCGATTGTAAAACCCGCCTATGAGCATGTCGACTGCGAGTAATTCGACATCCCATTCTCAATTGACAAGAGGCCGACAGTTATCAACTTACTAATTGAGTGTCGGTGACCATGGCATGGCGCAAGCAGGTGGGCCTCGTCGGTCGACGTCTTTTAAAACAGGGACGAGTGTGTCATCAAAACAGACGCACGCATCGAGGTCGATACTTTACTATGTAGTATATCATAATAATTATATTGAATCTCAAAATTTTTCAAAAAAAACGTGATCATATTACATACAACAAAAAAATCAAATTTTACATGTTACATGTACGAGTAGTATTGCATATACGTAGTACATTACAGTATCACGAGATCATTAGGAAATGCAATTTTTTTTCTAAACTCACGTCTATTTCCCAGAAGGGTAGACAGAGACCACAGATTTCCACATCGTACGATTTTTGAATAGTCCTCATGCAAGCTCATCGATTTTCGATTCTTAAAATTTGGCTCTTCTTTAATATACCAACGATTTGGTGGTGCGATTTAAAATTAACATAATAGCGGCAGACTTATTTGTGTGGAGTATGTAGCATAGAGCTATCAGTTATTTATACTACTTCACATAAAAACGTATTAAATATAGAATGCTTTACCTATAAACAATACGAAAGAAATGCATTGTACGTAGATTTTGTATCAAAATAATATCAGTCTTATTACTATTTGACACTTCTGTCAACGGACGAATGTTGTATTCTACATTATGTATATATATCAACAAATCTTATTTCCATCACTTTAAGAAAATCCTGACGGAAAATTTCGACTCCATAGAACAATCCAGCGAATAATATTGGAGAATAATAGGAGGAGGACTACGGACTTATTACTTTTTGCATCAATACCTTTCTTTTGTATATTAAACGGTATTGAAGAGGTACAAAGCCATGGCAGTAAACGTGCCTAAATACACAGACCGAAATCCCTTAATGCTCATTCTCTTCTTTTTACGCAAAGTAGGTACTGACATTATTGCAATTTTGATAATGTCGCTTGATATTAAAAATATTACACATTAATACGTTATACATGTTAAGGTGCCTCGCCAGAATCAATGGAGTGGGACTGATTACAATACAGATTCCATCAAAAATGTTCATTTCCAAACGATGTTCTGTTTTGACTCTCAGTAACTGATGTGTTATGCCTAAAGATTAACTCTGCAACCTATACCTAGTTTTAGTGCGTCCAACAAATCACCACAGTTATTTGAGTTGGAAGTAATCATATTATATGGTGGCCGTTTTTCCGTATGTGGTTGCCTATCGCGAATCATCGGTAGCTTCTAAGATGTATCACAACTTGACTGAATTAGTTCACCCGTGATTGTAGAGTTATAATGATCTACGTAACACCACTGTTCTTTAATTGGTGATAACTATATGACATCGTTAAATAACCATACATTAACACCTCCAAATAATAAATGAATGGTTTTGAACTCCTGCAAGCCAAGTTGATTATACACAAATTTTCATACGACATCATCGACATTTCATCGATTATTAACCATACGATATAATGCCACTTAGACTTTCCCCGTTGCAATAACTGTCCACTCATTTTGCGATAACTCAGTGTAGTACCTTTTTTGTTAGGAAATGAAGAAATTGAGTGAAAAAATTTTACTACAATTTTACCTTGCCACAACACTCCTCAAATACGCCAGTTCTACAAAAGTTAGTTTCAACAGAGTATCCAGGTTGGAGCACAGCATCATCTAATATGTTCTCGATTCATTTTAGTAGTAGGATTTTCCGCTACCAGCTCCACCCGTGATAACTAATAACAAAAGCTGATAAATAATAACAAAAGATTATCATCTAACCGAATGTCTTTCTCAATCGAATTCGATACTTGTTTTCGTAAATATTCTTATTTTGTTGAACATTCAGGCTTTTGACTCCACTTACAAAAATTTCTTCAAACATAACAATGAGATAACTTTTTCAAGAAAATCATCATGATTATACACATAGATATAGCCTTCGGCATTTATATTCATATTACGTTCTCTGAGGTCGTAATTTCTTCGGCATATACGAACTGTTTTATGAATAAATTACGTAGAAGAGTCTTTATCTCTGATTGTTAGCGTAAACTACAAGATTCAGATGTTTCGCCCTCTTGAATGAGTTCACTCTCATTGCGAAAAAGAATGTGACACACAATGAGGTTGTAGAAAAATCCTTGTCGGTCAATGTTCAGAGTATAGTGACTTGTGCATACAACTGCTGATTGATTTATGATTCGCATTCTCGTATTATCGCGTAATCGGATGAATTCAAAATGCTCGTTTACTTGGTCCCTTAACTTGAAATTACCGCCATTATTAGTCCAAAATATACTTGAAATGGTTGCGTAACAAACTGCAAATCCATCCAAGCTTATCTCTTCCAATTCATTTGATTTTGTTAATAGCGATCGAATGTATAATTGAAAACTGATGTTTCATCTTCACAAAATCGCAAAAGTCGCGTTGTTTCATGCCAACAGTTATTCACGAAAACTGTTTTTCTTGTACACATCGTTAGGGGCAAATGGCAGAGACCGCTTCATAGGCCGCTTCTTAAGTACTAACTAATCTTTGTCCAAGGATCACTATTGTAACAGAGAACATTTGCTTCCTTGTATCGTATCATTACTTTGACGTTTTGCTCTTTGAAGTGTTTCCTGCTTCCCTCATAACAACGCCACAATCATTGTTTTCACATTTGCTAGCATACTTGCCAACATAATAAGCAAAAGTTTATACTCCCGCGAGGCTGTATATTCAGTACGTTTTTCCAAATTTTGAGAAGTACTAAATGTACCTACGTCCATTTTTGTTCCAGTACGCTTGGAAAGGCACTTTACGTTTCCTCAGGTTGGTAGGGGACGACGAACATATCACAATGTCACTCATTTCAACGAATTCACTAGACAGTAAATCTTGGCGACATGACGTTTTAGGTGAGTTTGTTAACACCACATGGATTATCAGAAAATTCGTTAACGACATTCAGAAAATTATCTTATCCAATAAATCGATTTCTATCAGAAGTTTCACGCATGTTCTTCCAACGTTTTCTTATTTGCTCATTATTTTCAATTCGTCTTATCTTAAGATTACGCTGTATCGATTGGGTTAGTCTTTGAGTGCGTTGGTGAGTAAATTAATTTCTAATACGTTCATGAGTAACATCGATTCGATGTTTGCTTTGTGCCGCAATTTCTTTGTTCAAATGTATGTGAATAATATGGAGTTAATGCTCGCATTGTTCAGGGGTTTCTTTACTCAAACACCCTTTGTGTAAAGAAATGAGTAACATTTATCTAATGCTGACGCTGGTTCGGCCGACTCTTGTACAATATAATGATTGGGAACACATACAACTTCCCATCTGCTTGACGAGCCACGGGAGTCTTTTGGGAGTACGATATAGTATTTCGTTTTCGATTGGTAGATAGACGTTTCTTGTTTTCTTTAATAGATATTTCTTATTCTTATTTGCTTTCACGCGGGCTCCACTTTTGGTTGGTCTATTCATAACGCTAATAAAATAACAAATAATATGATTACATTTCTGTTACAGATCTTAATAACGATAAAGTAAATCTATAAACTCATAAAAAATAAAGCACTTCAACATACCAGCTTTAAACTAGTAACAATTTACTTGCTACACTTAATAAAACAAAGTGAAACGAATTGTAATCTAACTCAATGTTCTGTTATTCTACACTTACTATTATACATTTTGAAGACATTACAGTAGTTTTTTAATACTATACTTAAAAAACGAATAACAACTGAATTACGCATTCAATTTAACATACAACAAATAAAAATGCATTAAACATTTTATTTATTATTGTCTTATTTCTTTTATTACGTACCTAACTAATTAATGAATCTAATTAGTGTAATCTAAGCTCAAGTAACTAAATCACAAGCTTACTTGTTCACATTAATTTAATATTCTACAAATATACACAGTACAATAATTACTTATAAATTGCCTATCTAAATAATATGATACATTTATATTAATACAAATATAGTAATTCTTATTAAAACCTGTTACGTTCCAACTTAAATAAGATATTTTCGTGATGCACTATCTACTGATGTATTTGAAGTCGGCGCCAAGCAAAATAGGTATATAGTCTAAGTTCCACGACGACACATTACAATCGCGCGGAAGGATGCGTGGGAGTGATAACCAAAAACTGCGACAAAAGTAAGCTGAATATTCCGTGTCATGAAAAATATCTGTACAGGGTAATGACGAGCTAAAGGCTCGATTGCGGCGACAAGCTTCACCGCCCGTCACGCATAGTTCCCCGGGACGAGACGGGGACTAGAGAGATCCGCTTTAGTACTTTTAATGTGTGTGGACAAATGGATGACAAATTTGATGATGTATGCCCAGTAGACGAAAGATAATTGCGTGAACGAGACTAAAAAGAAAGGTAAGTGGTACGGCCATCGGACTCGGATCCGTCGGATTATTTACGGATTATTTATTAGTCTGGCATAGATCAGAGCCAACAAGGATGCCGGCGTGTTGGCAGGCTTGCGAAAATTACCGCCTTGTAAACGGTTGTCAGTGTCGTTGGCAAACTTTCGACGAAAATCATTATTGAAAGTGTTGTGAATTAGCCTGAAATTAAGAATCGATATTTACATGCGAGGTTTTGAAAATATTGATGGTGTACGCCCCAGGTTTTTTTCCCTGAAAAACATCACGAAAAAATTTTAGCCAAAGACTAAAAAAATTTCTGCACTATCGCAGATTTGGAAAAGCTTATGCTAGAGTGACGACGTAAAACTTTATATATGCACGGTATAAGCGACTGACTGATAAGGGCACGGCAATTCCTGTGACAATAAAAATAAACGTCATAAAGACTAAGGTCATAGTGTTCAAAAGAAGTGAAAGCATAATTGAAAATGTATAAGAGGTGAGAGACTTAAAAATAAATGAAGGAGTTTGTCTGCAAATGACAGCAACAATGTTAGAGATATTAAAAGAAAAATAAATTAGAAAAACAAAGTACTTGGAGTCTTGAACGCTATTATGAATAGTAAAATTACCTCAGGATAAACACGTTTGGCTGTATGTTCTCGACTTCTGTTCCTTAAGTTGTGGTACGGTAATGGAAATTGGATGTGATAGAAGAAACGGAAAAGTTAGAATCAACGCAGTAGAAATCCAATACTTGTATAGTATGTGTAGAGTGTTTTTGAGAGATAGATGTGGGAATAGTGATATCAGAAAATGGTGTGGTTAAAAAAAAAAATGTAGTGTAAATTAGAAAAATGTTCGTTGCGGTGGATTAAGCATGTAGAAAGTAAATTAACAAAACAAAACAACAGAACGAATGAATGCAATGGAAAGGTTGGTTAGGGGTGGCTTAGAAAATTTTGTGTAGATTAAAATAATAGCATATTAAAAAAGGGCCAAAATTTAAGCATCCCTAACTGTTGTAATCGAATTAGACCATATCTCGACTAAACCACGATCATGTGACCCCTCCTTTCTCGAAAACTGCATCCGCCCTAGCTGAGACCTTTGCTTAAATTTTTAGGGAAAAGGCAAGTATATGAAATATACATATGGAACTTCTAAGAATGTGAATTCCTTATCTACGGTTCACACACAGCAACAATTATTAACTCACAATACTAGACGACGATAAATAAGTTAATATTTATAGATCGTTTCGTGGAAACAAAACGGGCGCAACCGGTTAAGTCATCGTCGCCATCTCTCGCATATTACAGGAATTACAGCAGAAACTGTAACACGTCGAAAGTCGGCGTCGTAAATCACCGACGGGACAGATTTATGAGTTCATTAGCACCGAGCCGATTGTGCTGTGACCGACGGAAATTGATCGCGTCCCCGCCGCCGCCGGCCGCAGGGCGACAGCGGCGGTCGCAAATAAACACGTCAGCGGGATGACGGCCCGCGCGCTACGAACGGGAACACGTATCACGCCAACTACGAATATCGGTTGCGTGCGAGTCTGATTGGTGTGACCAGGGTTCCATTTAATGTGTCTTTAAAAAATTAACTTAGCTGTTATTTTAACATGGCTATTGTTATAGGTAATCTATGTGGATGCTGAAAGAAAAAGATAGATTTGTATTACACAGCGTGCATACGTATTGATATCACGTTAGTATGTACTCGTACCGTTTCTTTATACCGTTGAAAAGGTAACTGGATACTGTAAAAGGAAACTAGATAAATTCTCTGAAGCGGTGATTGAACTTTTACATGAAGGAGTATTTCACACAATACTTTCTCATGCGTTTGTTTGAATTAAAACCACAAAAAGAAGGGAGGAAAATGATTTTGAACCATGATTTAAAATCATGGATTAAAATACGACGTATCATATTTTAAGTAGATAGCAACAAAAGTCACTGACAAAACGGTTGTGATGTAAAAACAGGCAAACTAACATTTTGGACAAGGAACCTTAAAAATCACAAAACAAAACGTAAACGTTATGCCTAAATGCTACTTTGCCAAAGACTACTATAACAGTAATAAAAGCTATAAAATTCCCAAACAAAACTTATATGGATTATACTCGTAGCTACAGCTCAATATTAGTAAAGGCAGTATAAATATGGTTCAAGCATTTTATGTTCGGAAATTTTAGTGCGAAGGGAGGACGTTTACTCTTGTCGTTTTATGAGATAAAGTGAGCGCCCTCTGTGAAAATTATAGTAAAAAAAGTTATAAAACAAGTTTGCATATTATTAAAAAAGAAATAAGAGATAAAAATAAACTTATCTCGATTAGAAACAAGCCATTTTCAACAGTTTAACCTTTGATCGACATTAAAATTCCTTCTTTTTTGTCGAACCATTATATTGTCAGAATAAAATATAATATTGTCCCTAATATTGTCCCTATTTTTCTCTTCTGTAACACGCTGACTACTTCTTATCGGGATAGTACTTAATAGATAGGATACTACTTAATGCAGATCGGCAGATTACAGATGCAGCGAGTGAAATTCACTTGATGTCGCCGCGAGAGAAAGCTGGTCTTGTAATAGTTTAAAACAAAGTATTTTGTGTATTCAATATACATCTAAAATATCAGACCGGTGTCGCTTTAAATGTAAGGCTGCACCCGTGTTGACAGGTCGGTTGTACTATGGCCGTCTTAGGCCATTCCGGGGCCCTTAGTCAAACGATCATAATGGGGCCCCGTTAGAAAGTAAAAAAAAAAAAACTGGCCAAGTGCGAGTCGGACTCGCGCGCTGAAGGTTATACACTGGTGTTATTTTATGAATCGATTCACGATATATAGCGAAAGCCGAACCCACACTTAGTCAATTTTTATTATTCGTTGTAATTTTATAAAGTTCACAATATACCACCTCACATTGTGACACTAAAAAGGTGAATAACAAAATCATTTTTCTGCTATGATTTTATGTTTATTAATTTTATAATAATTTAATTTTGGTTAATCGGTACAAATCAAATATTAAGTACCTACGCTGGTGGTTTGAATTTGATATGGTTACAATAATGGTTTCTAATAGGATTTCTGCTTTGAAAAATCTTCTGTTATATCCTCAAAATGTGGTTTTTGAAGGGTATCACTTTCTCTGGACATAATTGACAAATCAGTCGGTCGTTCTTGTAATGTTTACTGTTCGTAATCCATTTGCATGCCTTAAACGCGAGCGTAGGTATGCTTCTACTGTCGCCTGAAAATCCCGTGTAATCACGATAATTAAAAAACTATTTAACTTTTAAACTTAATTTCTTTTTCGATCACATCACTAATCGATTGAAAATAACTGTATTGAAAATCAAAGCTTGAAATAGTACCGATTAGCTGTAATTGAATTTTTTTAACTCGCAGTTATTCATGTTTTGATCTGTCATTTCGCTTAAATATCTGAAATGGAGATTGAAATTAATGTTTTGTGTTTTTGTAATTGCCAACAGATGGCGGTAGTAATATCAAAAATAAAACAATTATTTTCTTCTATTTAGTCGTGAAAATGAACGCTCTCTACTACAATTTGTAATCGTTAAGCAAAGGAATATTCTTGTAGTAATTTCAGCATTGGGCAATGTTTCTTTTAATTTATCAGACTTAATTAGATTGTGTAAGGTCGAGATACGCAAATCAGCTGATTCCTCAGCTATGTCCTTTAAATACTACCTTTAATGAAGATATTGTGATTTGAGCTTATATGCATTAATATCTTCGTGATAAAGTTCTGCGATATCATTACATTTTTTTTTTTGTCGACTCGTCACAATCGATTATTATTAACTGCCAAAGACAACTAAAACGATTGTAAATTTCTTGGTATGTTGCTGAACGATTACAATGTATCGATTATAGTAATAAACGTATCTGTACGGAATTTTACTTTGCCATTCAACTGTACAATCTCCCAATAATCCTTCAAATAAAGTAATGCGTGTGCTGTGAACTGTTTTTCTTTGAAACTCACCTTCATTAATCAGCATTTGTATTTTTCCTTTTGCAGCTGTTTCGTACTTTATCGAAATTATTGCGTGAGCAATAACAACGCTGGCCTATCGCGGGTTAATCGTTCGATGGTTTTTCAATTCTAGTCAAATCAAATCAGGCCTTTGTAATTTTTCGAGTCTTGTATTAACACACTTGACAGGCGTACAAGGCTGAAAGCACAAGCCTCTAATATGAAATGAAAACTTTGCAACACCCAAAATTTGACGCCCAAAAATTTTACTCAAAAACTTCTAAATAAACTATTTATACATCATTGTACTTGAGATACACCAGACTGTTTGCAGTATACAGACCCCCGGGCACCCCACTCTGTGCAGAGGACATCCATTTTATCTCCAACTCCCACGCTTATAGCGGGCGATTTAAACGCCACACACACGTCGTGGGAATCACACTCCTATAAGTTTATAAACTCACATTCCGGTAAGTTAATATACTACATGTATAATTTAAACGGGTTTTTGATGCAGAACTGAATGGAATGAAAAAATAAATTAAATTTCATCTTAATAGGGAAAAATTAATTTCAAAATATAGACATAAACACTTGTAAATAGTCTTAAAATTTTTAATTAAATAATAATGAAGCTCTATGCATTATCATTTATATAAAAAATATATTTATAAACGATTAAATACATTTTTAAACAATTTTGTACTTAGACGCGTTTTTTGCGAAAAATATTGCATTCATGCAAAAATGTTCGAAGACTTTTTTGTAGGAAATTTAATTATCTATAAATTTAATTATAAACATTTTTTCATGTTTTGGACCATTCTGGAGTTATTTAGAAAAAAAGTGCTGCTTTTTTTGAGATTTCGCATTTTTTTTGTGAGCTTCTCTGATGAATCAGAGCCCTGAACTTTTTAGAATATTAAATATCTAGTACTCACAAATTTTCCCGTTTGTCCTATCCTTTCAGCTGAAAATGGCAACGTTATTGCTTTATTGACCGGACTAATAAAATACTTGCCTTCTCTTTTAAGGCACGTACAAAAGTCGCGCGCTAGTCATACATCTTCTCTTTCTTCTTCCTATTGATTTTTATATCGATCTATCATTGTTGTTTTCTTTCTTTCTTTGGGAATTTTTCTTTCTCTTGTACTTTCTTGATATATTTTTCTCCGATATACTTTACATCAGTTCAAATATATGATCGTATCACACTACACATAGATACAATTGTATGTTTAAAGAGACACCGAGGCCCGTTGAGACAAAGTAGCGTATGTGCGTAAGGTATCTTATTCGGTTGTAAAAGCAAAGTTGCTATCTCAAAAATATTTCTCTATGTGAATTATTTTATACCTGCTTGGAAATGACAGGTAAAAAATTGAAATGCGTATGGTCAATTTATGAAATAATACCAAACTTAAAATAAATTATTTCATCAACTAAAATCCTTTTAATTCTAAAATGAAAACTTTGAATTGTTATAACTGTGCTATGCAAAATTTTAAGAAAATTATCTCTAAAATTAATGATTATTATTTTCTGAGTAAATTAAATATTTATATACATACATATATGTATTACATATATTAATTTTTGAGGGACTTATGTTTTTTTAAAGCTGTTACGGTCATCCCCTAGCTTGTAACCACCCTATCTCGGTTAATTTTGATAATAGCGAAGAAAGTAGAGATATTTTTTTTTATGAAATTTGATGCTGTACAACTTTCATTTCAAGTTTTTTTTCTAATTTTTACCGTTTTCCCGGAATTAAAGAATTAGTTTTTTTTTCTTCGCTTCTCGGAACTCATTTAAAAAAAACTTACACAGTTCGTTTTTACATCTTTCAAAGTAATTTATATCGAAAATTCGAGTTTTTATGTTAAATTTCGCTTTGAAGGCTTACTTTCTTGAACTGTTAGAAAGTTTCGTGGTTATTTCTTTTTGAGCTACAACTTTCTTTTTCTTTTGTGAAAGTTTAAATTTATTCTTTTCGACATAATGAAATGATTTATAAATAAGCAGGATAACACTTTTGTTGTTTTAAATTATTTTTCTTAACATAAAATCACGGCACTTGTTGTTGCTGGATTCGAACTTTTACTGCTTTGGGGAATC
Organism: Eumeta japonica; assembly: GCA_005406025.1. NCBI lineage: Eukaryota > Metazoa > Arthropoda > Insecta > Lepidoptera > Psychidae > Eumeta > Eumeta japonica. Next base: position 312,069 of record BGZK01000298.1, on the reverse strand, counting down.
GCTCAACTATAGACAATGTCGACTTTTACGTGTAAGCTCGACTTGGTAGCCAAAATTGTTTGTATAGGTGAGGCCAGATGGTGTGGCTAAAATTAATTTTAGTTTCTAAGTACTTTCTGAACATTTTGTCATTATTAAAAAAAATGTTGAGGCTCAAACAAATATATGGTAATTTGATATCAGATTAGATTTATTTTACATGTGTAATTTAAAAAAAATTGGTGATATTTCTTAATAAATACAGCTTAATAAAAAAGTTTGCATCGCAGTGAAATGTCGAACTACATAATATAACTGGCAATTATAATTACAGTTAAGAGTTTTCAGAAAAGTGTCGTTAAAACTTTGTCATTTACTCTCTAAATGTTTTTGTCGGGCTATATCAATCTAAAACAGAAAATAAATTGTACATTGTAAGTACATATTGGGCTGTCGATGCTCCAGGGCACAGGTTCGTGAGCCCTCGTGGTAGAGACCGTTGTACGTCTGATTGCTATTACATTCGGCAGCGATATTGATTACTCACGTTAACAAAAGTATACCTACTTCGTTTAATATTAATGACGTTCGACTTTTGACCATCTGCATAGACATAGGATATATTCTCATATCTTCCATATTCAGCGCCGGCACTGACACGGAGATCGGAATTAACGTTGGCGAGACCGAGAACGGAATGATGGACGAAATCGAGAAACAAACGGTCTTACGACCGTGACCGACCTCATCAACTCGATGCCGATCTCTGTCCCACTCTGGTTTGTTTCTCGATCGCGTCCATCATTCCATTCTCGGTCTCGCCAACGTTAATTCCGATCTCCGTGTCAGTGCCGGCGCTGAATATGGAAGATATGAGAATATATCCTATGTCTATGCGGATGAGCAAAAGTTGCTATTATCAGCAAGATCGAGAGCGATACTGGTGCTACTGATGTGGGATCGATATTAAGTTCAAGTAATTTATTCTGCGCACAGATGGCGCTCTTTCCGTATCTATACATATAATAAAACTTTTGATCTGGGTATGCTTTTACATTGAAAGCATCTATGAAAAATTGAAAAAACACGATAAGAAAAATATGAAATAAAACAAATCAACAATTTTATTTTTTTTTATTTGTTTGTTTGTCTGTTTGCACATATCTTTTATATTTTTTAAATGTTTTATACAATTAATTAAAATGTATAAAACATTTTAATTAACGGTTCAATTATTGAATATGGCTTGTTTCTAATCAAGGTAAGCATATTTTTAACTTTTCACTTTTGCTTTTAAAATATAAATGCTTACTTTTTAATTTTTTTAGTATCTTTATTTTTTACTCTTTAGTATTGTAAGATAATAATATAACTAGCTTAATATTTAGTATCAATGTTATACATTGATAATAATTACTAAAGTATTACAGAAACCCATAAATTCAGAATTGATAAGTAAGCTTTTGCCCACAGGTTTGTTTGCATCCATTTAATGGGAGCAAACCTGGATGTAGCAGCCGTGTCATGAAAGTGTTTAGAACGAGCTATCATATTAAATACATACACCATATTCCGGTGCTTGTGCTGTACACTGTTAAGGAGTTTCCTCATCAATAGACAACCCTGATTGTACGGGTCTTTCAGATTATCAAATGTTGCGGTCCTTGGAGGGACTACTTAGGTAGTGTAAGGTTAAGATTTACCAAAATTACTTGCACCAACTTTTTTTAATATACATTTCAAAACTTCTTCAGCTATGACATCATGGCCCTACCTACAATATGGCACTATTCACAACTTTAAACTGTATGTTATATCATATCATACGTGCCTTAACTTTCAAATTTTAAAGAACATGCAAAAATACTGTCTTTTTGATCTAATATTTAAGTTTTGGTGTAACTTTCGATGAAGTCGGTTGAATCTGGAAAAAAAATATAAATTCCGTTCACGTGCACTGATCTATAAAGAACTGGTAGAGACTTACAATAAAAAAAATGTACTATGAGAAAGAAGAAAATAAATTTTGTACTTTTGCATTTAAAGATATCGCAGTATATTTTACCAGTGATACCAGTAACGAGTTAATACCCTCGCCGGCAATACAGAAGTGAATTTGAATTCACAAGTTTGTACTGGTATTTTTCTAACTCTTGTACAAATAAATCGAAATGTCGTTCATTGCTTGCTTCAACTGCGAAGGAAGAAATCGTAATGAACGTATATGATAAGGTTCATAGTGTACCTTCCAACGACGTTTAATGTTCAGAGAGGATTATGGTTTTAACAAGGGCTACTATTCATGCCCTATATACGGAATATGTAATTGTACAAGTGCTACTTACAAGTACATGCGCAAGTACAAGAACAGTATCAATGATCTTCATTCGAATTATGACCACGGGCGAATTGACTAATGATCAGAAAGGTTTATTTAAATTAACTATGTGTATTTAACTAATTGTCATTAAATGCCTTAATTGACAGCTCGTTATGTGCAAATGGAACTTTGGCTGACTCTGAAAATGACTGACATCCTTAAATCAATACTAAGCAGTAATTAACGGAGCATTAAAACTTGACCTTGAGTTTTCTCATTAAAATCATATTAAAACCGCTTTCTGCGCTAGCAACCCACGATGTGCGTTGAGCTACGTGGGAATTTGAAGTTCAAGTCTCTCAATCTCAAACAGAAAGATTATCAGAAGGCATGCCCTCTATTTAGGTAATAAAATCTGAAAAAGGTTTAAAACATTATATATTAACATTCCCTCGCGACTCTAGAGATTGGGGTGGTCATCGCCGCTCATGAACACTTCATAACCTCAGAGAAATGACTAGCGCATCGTCAACCCCTTGGGTAGGATCTCTCATGCAGGGGAATGAGTTGATGGAGGGAAAATGGGTTGATGGAAGAGGAGTGGAGTGATGGAGGGGCGAATGGGCCACAGAAACTCTCAGTTCCTGGATGAAATGCAACTATGGAAACTGTTTACTTTACGCCTGTATTCTACGAAAGTGCATTATTTCACCGGTCCAGCCGGCCCATTTATGTTCTGCAGTCAAATTGACCACACCATAACTCTACCACTCATATATCACTCATAGAATATTTTCTGGGTCATTTCAATATTTAACCAATTGACAATTTAAATGTCAATCACATCGGCTTACAAATTTCACAGATAGTTGTGACTAACAATATTTCAAATTTTCTATTAGCCAAGAATGAAAAAGAAACTATTTGTAGACACTTTTGTTCTGATTTCAAATTTATGTATTTAAAGAATTTTCACAAGTTTATGAAAAAATGTGAAAAACTATAATTTGTCTGATGCCTTCACTGGTACCTCGCATTTTATTCTGTGTGTAAGCGCGCGTGAATACTTTGTGTCGCATATTTTTGACAACAATCCAAGGTATATTGGCAAATGAACGGGCAAGTGGTCAAGTCAGAGAGCTTGTGACCCCCACAAGCTCTCCGACTATAATTGTTTAGGAAGAAAAGTTATCGATATCGATCCCGGCGCGAGACTGTCACCACCAGACCAACTCTACCGGCACGCCATGAGTCAACTCCTTTATGGGTGATTCAAGAAATCACCCATAAGGAGTTGACAAGGGACGTACGTCGGATTTAAAAAGTCAAAAATGGTATTGATGGCCAATACTGGCGTTTTATAGCTGAAGTGAACAAATAGTAGACAAAGCGTATCTCCATCAACATATTAATAATATGATATATTATAACAGAAATGCGCGTTTTCTATGCTTCCAAATCTTCCGCACTAGTCTTACTTGTTTTTTGCACTTGATAGAACTGAGGAGTGCTCACACGCCTACTAATTTGTATTATTGTCTTATTCTTACAGCTGGTCCGTTGTGTAACAGACCATTTTGCGTGCCGATTAGTTGATATTATAGCGTTTATATCAAAAATTACATCAATATGTCCTTAATAATATTATACAGGCTTTGAAGGCGTAGATGTTGTATGAATACAACAAACGTGTATGCGACGGTTTGTCCTTTTTTTCACAGAGCAAAGGAATAAATTTAGAGCGAGATAGTTTAAGGCTAAAAAACAAAATAACTTGCTATATGTTTTTAACCCGGAAAATGATCGATTTCTGTCGAATATTAATTGATAATAGTTTACATTTCAAGTATCATGTAACTGTTGTGCTTTCAGTATAAGCAATTTAGAGATAATCTTAATTTTCCTTTTTACGCAAGGCCACAAGTAAGGTCACAATGCAAGGTTACAACACCACTTGGTCGCATTTATCAATGCGCGGCGGCGAGTCGGGGCGAATGCGCAACAGGAAAGGGGCGGGGCGACAGCAGATGTTTTATTTATTTCAAAAATTTACATTATATGTTGATTACATCTCATTACATTCTTATAACATAGGTACATTTAAAAACGCTAATATGTTAAAACATTAATCGCCGACAACTATCACTTGTTAACTTGTACAGCCTACTTAGCTGGAACAGTTTTCTTTTTAACCTCGTTATATATACTACTGCCGTGAATTTTTTCACATATTCAGGAATAAACATTTATATTCGCAATAGGATCCCATATTATAAAAGCGGTGTTCATAAATCCGTAATGTTTTTGAATGAGTTATTTAGATAACTCATCGTTGTTCGGTATCATTAGTGATACCCCACATTATGGGATAGACGAAAAAAAATTATGTCTTTTTATGGGTAGGGGAGGAACTGTTAAAAACGTTTATTTAAGGTATTTAAGACTTTATTCTACTCCTTTGTCGGTGTGAAAAATATGTATATCTATGCTGAATTCCAGCTTTTAGTACTAAGAGTCTCCTAGCTAAGCCGCGGATAGAAGGACGGACATGAAAAAACCATTACGGTCGCGTAGTCATCGAGGAAACTTAAAAAGCTGTAATATATTTATTCATTCCTTTCGGGTATATTGTTATAAAAACATTTACATATTCTGTGAAAATACTTAGCAAACAAGTGACTCGTCTGGGCTTACGGGTGTCCGTGGGCGGCAATGACCGTTTATTCACCGATGGCCGACATGCTCGTTTGCCTCTTATAAATCGTATTAACGAAAAAAAATAAAGAAAAAAGAAGAAACTCTGTTGTTGATATTTTTATATTTACTCCCATGAATAGTGCGATTTATTACTTTTGTTTTTAAACTGTCCAAATCTTGCCATTCCTTATAGAGAACATAATTTCATTATTTCAAAGTTCAACGAATTTAAATAATTCTATTTGAACAGTTTACAATATCAATTTACATTTTTCTAAAATAACTTTTGTAGAAATAAAGATAGAAAAACATTTATTGCCCAGAAAAAAATACAAAAACAATAAAAGATTCCATAACGTGAAACTTATGAATATTTTTAACATGGGAGAATATCGAACTGAGAATGTGTTCGTGGCAATCACGTGGACAGTGCCTCAGTTTTCGCAATGGGCTCAGAAAACCCAGAGAAGACCCAAAAACTGAGAAAACCTAAAACTGATTTACAATCACTGCCAACGTCCACGCAGGAACGCCACACTAAGCTTGTAAGTATATCATCGTCATCCTCCCGCCCAGGAACACAGCACTTTGTTAAACAAATTGAAGACAATATAAATATTCTATTGTGTGGAGTTTCAATTAGCGGAGATCCATAATTAGACGTTTGCCTGCAACATATGTTGACTACCCACCGCTAACTCCCTTTCCAACGAATTCAGTGTTAATTCGAGAGGATTCACAGATCGAAACAGATTCACAGATTGTAAACAGCTAAGTAGGTGTTAATATTTTATTTATCTTTTTTTGCCTAAATAGTTACAATGCTATTTGTACGTATATTTCATTCCAGATCTTGTACATCATCAGGAAAATACAGACAGTTACATTTATAAGGATAAAAGGAATGTTAAACCCATCAACAGATACGCTTCCAATCACGTCACACAACGCACAGTCGTGTAATGAGTACGTATACGAATACGTCGAAGAGTTACAGAATCCCCTCCACCAGCAGCCACAGACAATGACAAATAGACATGCTTCTAACTTGCCATAGACTAATTCATCACCTAACCATTACCAACCAATACACAAACAAACATACAATACAAATAATACCACATTCATAAATAGATGCTTAATAATTATAGCTATGATTACTATAACAATAAATACCATTACCTAGAATAATAATTTATTATATCAGTAGAAACTATTGCGTATAATAATAATGATCTAATAAAAAATAATAAATACTTAAGTAGCGAAATTCTTAGATTAATTAATTTCGTCGGATATGTACCAAATAGAGCTAAGGGCATTAACAGTAATTCAGATATACTTTGAATTTGTACTTTTAATGATCATTTTAATTTGTTGAATAAGTAACTAGGGGTTTCTCACCGTACAGCACCAAACATCACAGCAAGATGCAATTGCCTCGCCTGCATTTTTAATATATTTGTTTTGTGTAAATACCATGTAATATATCAACAATTAATAAACAATTATTGAACAATTATCGAAATAAGCCCCTTTTCAAAGACATTTCTCAAAATGATTACAATTCTTTTGTTTTTTGTTGCACTTACTCTAAACCAATAATAGGCAAAAACGTTAATTTTACCTAAAAATATGAAATTTTACTGAATGTGATAGTTTTATAATAATGCATAATACATACCAAATATCGAAAATAAAATCAAATTCTGTTAATGTTTGTGAACTGATGAAAAATTTCGATTATTTTAATGAAAAATCGACTTTCTAGCAAAAAAGCTAAGTAGCAATCGATTAATTTTCAAAAAAATAATTTTAAAGAAAGGCGACAGTACAAAAAAAGGTTTCTCAGTCTATCTATCTTAACAGTAGCGCTGTATAACCTTTAAATTTATTGACTTAGAAGAGAAGACACTTAACGGAAAATAGTTCATATCTTCTAAATGAGTACTCGAACTTCCACGAAAGGTATTAATAAAGCAAACAATTAACAATTCACAACTTATCTGAACATTAATTTATTACATAAGTAAGTCATAACAATTTCATTCATTTTAATAATTACTTGTCTTGACCGTGAGCGTCACTATTAAAAAATACTTAACTATTATAACAAATTTAGTTGTACTTTTTAATAGTTAATGATTAACTTTAAATTATAACAGTCGTCAGCGTTGTGGTGAGCTTCAAAAGAGTAAATGCTCCTGGATCAGAAAAAAATGTATTTCAGACAATCTGTTTTACTTATCTACATTGTACTATGAGAAAACACTAACATCTTCGAAAGTCGTTTGAAAAATGATTTAATAATGGATAACTCACTGCATATGACATTGCCTCATTGTTAACTTTGCCGACGTTGATTCTAAGTACTTACAATAAATTAAAAATCATGTAATGCTTTAATGATGGTCCTTTGATAGAAAAAGGACAATCTATTTTTCAGAAAATATCAAGAGCATTAAATTAAGTTTCTGATTTAACTAAGGAGAAACTATTAGTCACTTTTCCCCTCGAAATAAATTTTTAATTACTTTCTTACTTAATACTCAAAACTCTTCAATTAGAATTTCAATTCCTTATGCTCTTCGCCGAAACAGGAAAGCCAAAACAAAAACCAACGTAATGGCAATCCTAAACTTATTACAAATGATAGCACTATAAATTTGGAGCTGTCCAGACAGAGTCAATTGAATAGAAAAATGTGGGCAAATCTAGCGGTCATTAGAGAACGGAAAACAACTCATACTGTTACAATATAACAATGTACCATTTCCGTGCAAGCCATAACTAGTGCAAAAATATTGACAAATTGCCCCACATCCTGCATACAATCTCGATCTTCTTGCTCTATTAGATTATAGATATTTAAGTCTGTGACTCGTGATCTTCTAGAACAACGACCTCGTATGCTTGACATTCTTTTTTTTGTGTTTTGGTATAATAAACCGCTTTATATTTGCAAACTGTAAGACAGCGAAAGTCGATGGAAATGCATTAGTCAAATAATGAGTTTTTGTTTTCTGATGGTTTGAATATGTTTCTATCAACCGAAAATTGAGATGTTTAATACAACTAGAACAATATTATATTTTATATTATTGCTATATTTAATTAGAAAAATTTTATTGAGATTTGTATTGTTGCGAACTACGCTCATAAAACAAGTAATGCAAAAACAGAATAGCTTTCCCAAAAAAAAATGAGAATAATACCGCGTTTATTTATTGTATGGATGGTTGTTTACATTATTTACGCATTTTGATAGATTGGACTGTTTTTCATCCCGAAAGATGTTGCTTGTTTACATGGAATATGACTTGTTTACATCATTGTTTTTATAATGATTTATGATTTTATTTATTCTCGGAGAATGTGCCAGACCATTTACCGAAGCGTATAATTCTAGCGGTGATGAATTTAGTTTTCTTTTTCCAATCAGTGCGTTCACAAGTTAAGTGCGATCAGTTAAAAGTGTTAAACTGGTACCGTAGTGTTCTTCTGTATTCACTGTATATGCACATTCTGTTTTTTGCAGTGTTTACTTTTCATCGCATCTCAATCCTCGAGCTCCGATAGGATAATTTCATAACAATATGCAATGAATTCCTTATCCCGTTACTTTTCCTTTGAAACGTAAAGAGGTCGTATTTGATCCATTCAACATATTCAACATGGTTTTTTAAATACATATAAACCGTAACAGCTCAATCAAAATAATATAATAAAAACACAATTCAGAGGTATAATTTAACTAAGATTCCATTTTTACGTAATTTGTAATTTGAGTAACTTTACCTTTTTTTCATGTCAAAGTATAGTCACTACCGTGTGCAACTGTACACAATGGCAGCTCTGAACGAGTGAAAGTAAACTAATTTGAGAATATGACAGTGCTAATGTGCGAAAACATTAATTTTACCTTGCTTAACTACATTTTTGTACAGCGGGCAACACCGCCGACGCGACACGGTACTGCCAACCTGCCCAGGAAACGCGATCGAATTTGTTGCCTACGTAAGCCTACGCGAGACGAACGAGTGTCCATGCTTTTGAATTGTTAAAAAGGAACATGTTGTATGTTCTTCGTGTTGTGTGCACAACTCTTTAGATCAAACTGTATCTTCAGATAAACCCACAGGTTGAATAACCGACAGAGTTGACACCATTAATTTCGTTTCACCAAGCACAAACACTGTAGTCTTTGTACTGCGTGTGAATCCACAATGATGACATGAGGATGCGAAACTTAGTCTCTAATGTTGATCTTGTTCTCGAACTCGAACTAGTTAACTTGCTGTGGACAGGTGCGACTCAAATATTTACAATACATACATAAGGTTGATAATGAGCACGTCTACATGAAGACTAGGATAAGCAGTGCATCTTACAGGCTTGAAGTGGCGGTAAGATCACTTGTAAAATCTGCTGCGGAAGAAAAGCTCATGCATGACGAACTTCAAAACGGCCGCTTTAACGTATATAGGAGTGTTTCCACTTGCTAGATGGACAGACGATCTGGTAAAAGTCGCGACGCTCTGTTATTTATGGACGTTTCGGCATCCGTCGTCATAGACTGAACTAAGTAACCGTCCTATGTCTAGGAGGTAGACGTATTGCGTCACAAATGATGAAAATCTTGATCAGTACGCGACTGTTGTTCCAGTGCAGTTCACAGCTTTACTTTATTCGTCCGTTGGTCAGCTCGAATGTGGGTTTAAAACGTATGCCTTTTTTTTAAAAATCCTCACATAAATTAGGAACTGTTGGTCAAATTTTGTATTCCCTTTTTTAAACTATTGTGCATTGTTTTCATAGCCATTGAAGTCTTCTATATTATAAAATATATTATGTCCAATTTCGATCTACGCACCGCAACTACTTCAATTAATTTATATTTCCACACTTTCATTTCCTTTGACTGATAACAGTACCGTAGATGAATTGTAGTCCGGCACTAATATTCACTAGAAGCGAGGTAATGAGTGTCTAAACCAAATTGTATCTGAAATCGAAACAGCTTATGAGCAAATTTCGGAATAAGGTAAATTTAACCTTTTTCAATTTAACCCCCAAAAGACAACTTTGCGTTTTTACCGTTAAAAAATCCGTCTACGTCCTTTTGTTACTCTTTGGAAGCAGTCCTCTTAGTGTCACACAGAATATCTTGAACCTTGGTGTAGTACTAAATTGAACAGAGTTTATTTTCATGATCATTGATAGAGATAAGTATAACTAGCTTTTGCGAAGCTCGGGGTACTCAATAGAGTGCGACAGCACTTCAAGTAGGATCACTGTCTCGAAATTCATAAGGTACAGATCCGACCTTATCTAGACTACTGTTGCCATCTCTGCCCTAGGACACCCCGATATCAACCTTTGCCACCGCGTCCAACGTCGAGCATCTCTAAAACGTCTACGACCCCGTAGCATCTGGCCAACTCGACCCGTCAGTTTTGCGAAGAGATCTTTACGAAACCGACGGGTCCCCTATGTGCATGCTTTATTCCGTATACTATAGAGAGTGCTTTGAAGTGCTATTTAATCTCGTTTCTGCCGCTGATTTCCCCTCATGTTATCAATCTTATAAAAAAAAATTAATACAAATGTGTGACTGTTGGTTAGTCCTTCTTTGACGCTGCAGCGGAACAACGGTGCGGCGTGCGTTTGTGCATAATTTTTGCGCTGCCTTAGGTTTAATTGCTTATAGCATAGGCTTAGTTTCATGCCGGAAAATACTAAAAATTCTCTGGAGTAGTAATTATAAGCAATACTGTAATTTAAAAACTAATTTGAAAAAAAATTATTTAGGGAATGTTAAAATGATTCCTCATATGTGTTTGACGTCTTATAATATCATACAGTGTCAGTGGGGTTTCAACATAGCTTTATTTAATTTAAGAATATTCCGCGCGAATGGTTTCGATGGCAGCATAATCGATTTAATGATTGGGATCAGAATTGTGATCAAGAACAGGTCTTGATCGGAATCATGGCAAAAGCGGGGACCGCGATTGCAATCAAAAACAGAGAAGATCGCTAAAGCAGTGAACGCAAAATTGAAATCGAAAACAGGATCGGGATTACGATTATGACTATAAGCAGGATCGCTTGGATATGACGGGAGAAGGAATCAATTTAGAGTCCACGCAGGCGAAGCCATAACATACTTGATTTTTCAAGTCAAACTCTACTATGTTTATATCTAACAAAAAATAATATTCTACATGAAATTAGTTACTTTGCATGCACACGATTCCACTACTAGCGCTGTCACTTCGACGGAGCGTGGCACGTGTCGCTTATCGCCAATAAGCGCTTTATGAATTATCGGTCGTCAAGCGTTCTGATAGTCACGGTGATACTTGTTATCGCTGAACACTTCAGTTGAATTACGCACACACCTTTTTTTAAATGTAGAAGGCGTAAAAGAACATACCAAAGTACTATCTTACTCTACCGTTCTTCTCGCGATTTTTCAAGCCAGCTCGTTGCCGAAATTGTCCATACGGCACGTCTCGTCAAAACGTGTAACCCTATTTCAGCTGAAACCTCCAGCAACATTTCATCTTTGCCGATCATCGATGGCCTAAAATAAAGAGTGCTATCTCCCCTGAAAAATTGAGGAAATCTAAATATTTGAGTAATTAAAATATCATTAATTTAAATACTTGCTAATAATATTCTTGTAAAGTTTCAAAACTATCCTTTAGGTTAATACATATTTATTATATTTTTTCTTAAAATACAGTAATTTATTTCAGCATAACATTAAATTAGAAGCATAATTTACCGAAAAAAGAAATCAATAATGGAAAAGTTTTACATTACGACACGTGCGAGAGGTTCAATATTCGCATTAATAAATATTAAATTTGGGGGGAGGAAAAAACTACCACAAACTGTTATGTATTACATTAATGACCATTGCCCGATAAATGACCGCGAAAGTGAACATCGCTCAATGTCTAAAGAGCTGGGGAGGTATCGTTGCCTTTTTTGATGGTGATTTCGGTACAAAAGATTTTGAGTGAAATTGATAATTTAGAAGTGAATAATAATTGAATTGAGCGTTAGCTGGTGCACTCGAGATGGACCGGGTGGAGAGAAATTTTCCATTATTTAAAAAAAAATACAAAGACGTTATCCGGTGGTTTGAAAATTTACACAACAATAGTTTAAACAATAATAATCATTATAGAAATAGTCAGCAGTAAAGATAACGGCGAGTTGTACGTCAGCAGGTCATATACGCCTATATTAAAACAATTATCTTCATTTCAATTCGAGTCGAATGAAACTGACATATGCCATTAAAATAATAAAAATGCCTGACCAGACCTATCTATAGTGGTGAGGTCGTCAGCAGCAGATTATAAGTACAGAGAAAGCATTTAATCCGAGTGCACGGTAACCAATTGTATTTTCAGCTGACGACTTTACTCTGCTGACTATATATATTTTTTTGTTTAATATATTATTTAAATTATCCTTGTCATTAATTTCAAGCGACCAGAAACTGATTTGAATGTAAAAAATGTTAGTATTTACGATTGTCGCTTATTTCGGCTCTTACGTAATGAAATAGGCCTAAAAAATTAGTCAGACCCACTTTAATATTTTTTTTTACATTTTTCTACATACAAAGAATAACTGTCTAAAAGATTTAGAAGAGTGCCTATGACTTAGGGATTAATGGATTGTTCGCCAGACGACCAACCGACCCGGGCACGTCATAAAGTCCAATAAAGTTTACGAGTTGTACAATAGCAATTCTACATTTATAGCACTTGTACCGTAGGAAGAATATCTTGCTTGTCACAAAACAAACACCTTTTTTTTTGTTTATACGCGTCATTTTGAATTTTTCACCGCAGAGCGTATCCATTTATATTATTAGCTATCTGGCGGAAGTAAAGCTGTGGAAAACAATTTTAGATGTGGAACCGTTTATGAAATAGTCTGACTCGTACTTCGCATGTTAATGACTTTTTCCTTTTTACCCGACTCCGAAACCCAAAATGGGGTTCCATTGTGCTCTTTCTCGCATAATCTTCTAGCACTTTTCACATCTTTGCTTGATCGATTATTACAGGCGCTAGAAGTAAAACTTATTTCATTATTCACTTTAATCGATCATTTAACATTATTGTTTTAGGCCTTCCATAAATTTTTAATTTATGGCAAAACCTAATAACCGCTAGACGATTACCTACAGGTCGGAGTGCGCGTGTCCGACTCGTCATTATTCAATTAATTTTTTTCATTTCTTGTTACGATTATATATTTAAATACGACCGGAATAGTATACGTTTTTTTTATGGCAATAAGGAAAAAAATACAATGTATAGTAGTGGCGTATTCGTCAATTATTTAATAGCTTTTGTTGTGAAATTATAGATTTTAAAAAATTGAGTCAATTTCGTTCTTGATAACTCTTCTTTCACGTAAAATTTGCTTTTTACATCCCTGCTGAAGTTATGCACACTTTGCGTGGTGTTATTCAAGTGCGTTAAGGAGTTTGTCAAACATTACGACAAAACATCCGTCCGTACGCAGGCGCTAACTGTGCAGTTCTCTGATCTAAGAAAAAAATCACAATTCGATTGTCGAACGGGCGCAATATTTTTTTGATAGCAGTGCTGTTAGTGTGTTCAGTGAACACTGTCAACCATTAAAAGGTGAAGACATTTAGATGGCGCATGCAACCCCTTAGAATTACTTTCGAATCAAATTCGAATTTACATGTGCACGTAACGTTTTTTCGGGGAAAATAATATATTTTAATTTTTTTTTACCTATTTCACAAAAAAAAGACGTAATTAATGCGACTGCATTTTATTTGTCAATCATTAAACATTTTAAATTAGAAAATACGCTGGTTGCAATGTGTGCGATAAATGTAGCTGGAAAGCTGTTGTATGGCTTACGTAACTAAAGGCATCAGCACGAACTTAAAGGAAAGAATATAAATGTCCGTTTAAATTTAAACGAAATGAAACGAATCCTTTGACACAAAAAAATAATGTGTCAATTATTTCAACGATTCCTAGTTCCTTTTCTGCGGCTTCACCCGTCCAAACGCAGAAATGATTCTTTTATATTCTATGTCAATCCGTTATTGCTAAAAGCGAAATCCAAATTTGGTGACAGGTCGGCACCGAAGCCGAAATCGCAAACGAGAACGTAAGTGAGATCAGAATCGAAAGCGTGAAAGGTAACGGAGCCGGCAGCGGGAACACGACTGAGATCAAAAATTAGGTCGGGGTTGAGATCGGGAGTAACATCGAGATCGAATGATGTACCCGAAAGATGAAGGTATTAATTATGTCCCCGCGAACAAGGCGCAGGCAAATATTAGTTGGATTATAACATTAAATTATCCTATTGCTGGATATGGTCAAACATTTTTTTTTCAAGAAAATAAATTCGGAATTCAAAAACCATTATTGATTAACGAATATTTATTTGAATACTTATTTTCATTTAGGATGAAATAGTATATTATTTATCGAAATACAGAAAATAAATTATAAAATTAAACTGATATTATACGGTTTTATTATTTAAATGTTAATGTTAATGAGTTGTTTTTATAGTTGACTCCAGGCGGTGCGACTTAAAAATTAAACGCAACGAAAGCGATCCTCGACACGCACGTTATTACGTTCATAACTGATCTTAACGTCTTAATCTAGATCATAGGAAGGGAATACTTGAAGTATCGTTTAAAGTTGAAACACTACCACCGTCGGCGCCGGTCCCCGGGCGTCCGCGCACCTAGAGCCGGCGGCCGCTGGGAAAGCGACTCGCCGCTATGAAAAGTTTAATGATGAAACTGAACTGCTCAATTTTAAAATTTATTTTTGTAATAAGAACTAACTAAAATGTAATAATACATTTATGTAATTAACTGCGATTAATATTCAGCTTTTTCAGGTAGGATTGTAAAGACAGTTCATATATATACATTGTAGAATAAATTAGGTTGTATTTTGTTCAAATATAACACAATAAGTCAATTTACAATCGGCTTTCACGCCGTCGTGCAGTGGAAAAAGCCCCATCGCGATAGGCGAGCGCGGCGACGACGCGGCGTCGGCGCGGGCGCCGGGGGCGGCGGGGCCGGCGGCGCACGACGGCCGTGCGTGGTGCGTCTAGACACGGCGCAGACTAGACGGGCGGAAGTGTCGACAGCCAACAGCGATCTAATTGACCGCGACAGGGTCACGGCGGCGGCGGCTGCGCTTCGCCATTGTTCGAGAGCTGCATAATAACTATTGTGCGGGTGACTTACGCGGCTTCGCTTCGGGACTCGGCTCGCACCGCACGGGCCCTCGGCGTGTGCCCCGCTACAGCGAACGCGATTCGCTAACACAGACGCCCATGATAAAACGAGAAACCATTACATTTACCCGAACAAATGACGAGATAGAACTAAAAATATGTCGAGTTCTTCTCGGTCGACGCTACTTTTGTTGACGTAAATATTTTGTAAATTAAGTGAATATTTTACTGAACACTACAGTTTTGTCACACAAGCCAATACGGTGATAATGTGACCTTTTGATAAATAGTTATACGCTGATTCTGCCTACAACGGAAATGTAAAATTTGCTTGCTCATACATTGTAGACGTCTGCAAAAAAGTTGTAAGAATGAAACATAAAAGGTACAAAACGTGGATGAAATTTTTCGGACGCTTGATAGTTTGTCCATGTGCTTGTACGATAATTGAAAGAATTGTGATCACAATAAATAGACTATCGGAAAAAACAGAGAACTCAACTTGAAATAATAATTAGTTTTTAATTTTATTACAGCCCACCTACTCCACTATGAGATGTGTTTGTTCATTTAATGTTTTTTTAAAATTAAAATCGGGTTCCAAATCAGATCGATACTCAAGTCGGATTTGAAAGAGAATTGGAATGTAAGTCAAGATTGTAAAATAAAAACTAAACTGTTTGTGATGTCCATGGAGAATACGTATAGAGAAAATGCAAGACAATATGTAAACAAGTTATAAAATTGTAATATGGCTACATAGCTATATTACAATTTTAATTAAAGTAATTTTAAAGTAATTTAATGTAACGGACATCCGTTACATTGGATTACTTACATTACATTACATACATTATTAAAGGCGAAAATAGCATGCTTAGGCTAGCATCCGTAGCCAAAGGCAAAAATGAAACTTTGATAGTTACTTCGTGTCCATATGTTCTTTCACATGTCACAGCCTTATAATTCGGTCATTTTTTATCGACTTATATGAAATTATACAAGCAATTGTCTTATGCAAAGTGCCACTCGACGATAAAAAGAAATACCATAAAATAACTAAAACCCTTACATAAAACCCAGAGATGTATTTTTTAACGCACACCATTGCATGGGGTACCTTTAGATACACATTTAAAAACCAAAGGTTTTTGAATGAGTTTCCCTCTGAGGTATACATTTTATTTGGTATTAACTTCTAAAGTTTTAACTTTGTGTCCCATCATCATTAATTTTAGAACCAATCGTTATAAATGAATTTAAAGAAAATTATTATGGACGAAACCTGAGAAAAAATTTTCGGTATATTTAAAATTTTCGTTTATCAATTGCAACTATTTAATCGCTGCTTATTTAGATTATAATTTTCAATGCAGTTAACTAACAGTTTTAAGTGTATACTGTTTTAAATAAGATTTTTAAATTCATAAGGAACGACACGACACCCGTTTGATTTAAACTCAGCGTAATTGCAAATATCACGTTATTTGCCTCGTGGTACGGAACCTTGAATACGGCAGTCCGACTCCCGCCTCGATCTTTTTTTATTAAATTCTGTCTGCACCGAGCGCAGCGTTAACTTATATAACTCGGAGCAACATTTAACAGGTTTTGTACCCTAGAAAATTAAATCGAACCCTCGGTATAATACAAAATGAAAACTTTATTAATTGGAAGAATGAAAGTTCTATTAGATGATTCTGTATTTACAGAATCGAAAATAAGTATTGAAATGTCGCGTCGTAACCGAGAAATGATGTAATTTTTAAGAAAAATAAAACAGCATAATTTTACAATTGACGTTTGTCATCACACACTACACTCAAATACGTAATAACCCGTAACGCCCCTACGTCTAGACTTCGCGTACACCGTACGTCGATTTTTTTTTACCGATAAATCGAAAAAGCACGGTAAATTTGTGATAGTTTTGGAGATATCATTGCACTGACGACAATTCTACTAATAGTCACTTTGACATAATCGTTCTCTTAAAAATTTAAATTTTAGTATCATTCTTTTTAGAATATGTATTAGTTCGATTGATTGAGCAGAGATAAATTAATCTCTATTATAGAAACATAAATGTTTATTTGATTATAGAAATATATTATAAAAAAATGATTCATGATAAAATAACAAAACTGAAAACACTAGCCGTTATTCGGATCAGTTCGTTATTCGACAAGGAAACCCGATAAAATTCTTTATGCTGAGCTGGTAGTTGACATTGACTTTCTTTTTACAGAATCATATTAATGATGTGTTACCATTATTATGATTCCATAGCATAAATATTAATTTTTTAAACGAGTTACTTTTTATAGCTACAAACTCGCAAATGCACATTTTCGTTGTACGCCTGTTCGTCGTTTCCATTCAAACATTCGTTCAATTTGCACATGGGATTATTTCATTTATCACCTCGCTTTTGTCAATAGTTTTTGCGGCTTGTTTGCTTTCGTACACTGATTAACATATGACGCATTGAAATGAAGAAGTTTAGTAGCTTCTAAAATTAGTAGCTGCCTGTCTGACTGATACGGTAAAGCAATTTTAGGGTCAATAGATCGATATCATTGATCACTTAAAAGCGACCCTTACGAACTGCATAAAAAATTTGGTTGCCTGTAAAGTCGGTATACGGGCGAAAGTTTTACGTGACAACGACTTTGAATGGTAAAATCATTTTAATGTGAATATTCATTCGTATAGTAGGAAGAAGGATGAAATAATAGTAACAATTTAAAACATTTATTTATACAAAGAATTATATTTAAAACATTAATTTATACAAAGAATCTCGCACTGAATTTCATATTAACAAAATTTTATTTTTACCTTTACACATACATACGTATTTATATACAAATATACATACAATAACTTGCAATACATTTGCAAGCTATGCACTAATTCTCTAGTGCTGCGCGCGCGGCAGACCGATCATAGTTGAGTGGGAGAGAGACGCAAGGCATTCGGCGGGCCTCTCTCTCGTTCGGTGACTCATCGTTACGTTACCGAGCGTTACACTTTTTCAAAGTGACTCCCAGCCGCAACCTAATTTAAGACGTTGTCACGTCAAAAAAAAGGTGAAACATTAAGAGTCGCCTCGAAGAAAATCAACCGGTCGCCCTTTAATAAGAGTGAAGGTGATTCGTGGATTTGACCCAAATCGACAAAGAGAACGGGCCGTTTTTTCCTCTTGCTGATTTTGCGTCGCCTTACCTAGAAAACAAAAGTTTCGCGATGTCGACCCTCATAAAAACTTTGGATTTTTATTTAAATGCTGAGAGTAACAAAACTAAAGCGATAGCTTAACGTGAATTAACAGTAAATTAAAATTTTAAATAATAACAAAATTTCGAATTAAAATAAATGTTTCAACAATAGAATAGGTAAAAGTGTACGAGCTCAACGTGAATATTTAAACTCTCGTCGATTTTGTAAAAACTTGCGTGAAAATCTAATTTCACTGTTAAAGTAAGCGACCTTTTTTTGTACATATGTACTTACTATTATAATAATTACATACTAAATAATTATAGACTAATGTAACGCCTCAAAATTCATGGCATTCATTCAAGTGTTCTGATAAATTTTCAGTTTGCCTCGTGAATTAACAATTGAATTTACAGCTTCAGAACGAGATATCGGTGTATTATTTTAATATTTCATAATTCATTTTGATTAGTAATTTGTGTTTTATATTGAATTTGTGACTCGATTTAGTCTATGGGCCGTAAAAAAAATAATTAAAAAGCACCATTAGTTTTAAAAGAAATATAGACAAAATTATTATGATTTTATTTACCAAAGTTGTCACCACAATGGTGACTACGGTCGTTATCGACCCCCGCCCGCACTGGGCTAGCATGAAAGATCTAAGGACCACTTAATCTGAAATAAGTATATAATGGGAGAGTATGTCTCGGGTGATGACCTGACGCACCATCAACGCCGTCGTAGTCGTCGAGGTCCTGATGTTATTTTAAGTGTATACTTAACCCTTGGGAATATCCACATTTTGGCGGTGAGGTCAAGGTCATCGAATACACATACCCAGTACAAAGACTCGAGGCCAATCGCCGTGCGCACTCGCCGGCTCCCGCTCGTGCGCAGTGCGCCCGGCCGGACCCGTGCTCGGAGTTAAAAACGACTAAATATTTCAAATACCTACCTACTAAACTGAGTTATAGCTACAATATAATGCTATTAATATATAAAATCTTTGTCATTGCATACGAAATTATAGAAATCTTTATCACACAGTAATTTTCAGAAGGCTTATAGAGGTAATGAGGGTCCTGTAAGTAAACCGCCTAAACGGGTAGGCATGTATACGATAGGTAGGTATAGGTGACCGGTATTATGCGAGATTCGGTAACGGGACATAACGATGATTCAGGCCGGGATTTCCGGCGGGCGCGGGTCGGGCGCGGCGCGGGTCGGGCGCGGGTGACGGGATGCCATATTCGGTCAGTGCACATTGTTGTTTACCGAGGCGGCGCGGCCGGCGCGGCGCGCTATCGCGAGGCCGCGTGACGTAGCGTCTAGACGGCGCGCCCCCGCCCCGCGCCGCCGCCGCCGCGCGCCGCGCCCGCCCTCGTGCTTCGATTACCGGTTTATCTTTTTAAACGATAAGTATCGTTGCATTAGCGGCGCGCGCCGATACGCGTCGGCGCCCTATTTTCAGGTGTAGTTATCGGCGCGGCCGCCGGTCATGTCCGTAGACTTCATTGATTTCGCGCTATAAATATCGTCTCGCGGGACCGGCTCGTCACTCGGAGCGGCGAAAGGTCGATCGACTTAATGGATTGCGTTTATAAGAACGGATCGATTTCAAAGAAACACATTACCGATATTACGAACGGGACACGTACTAAGGAGATTAAATTGTGATTCGAGGAATCCCTTTTTTCGTAGGCCGATTCGTTTCCCAAAAATATACAAGCACGAACGGAAATACATGATTTCGTTAGCAATAGTGCACCCATCATATCCTGAACTTGAACCTTTCCTGAAATATAAATTGATATATGTCTGTTCTTATCTATACGGAGAGGCCTAACCCCTTGTGTGACGGCTCCACTCCACCCCGATCTCCCGTATTGAAAATTTCACACTTACTTCAATATTCTATAGAATCTTGTTCGAGGCTAATGCAGTTTTCCTTCCTCATAAAAATAAAGCGCATTCGGTACTTTTACAGTTTGTGCCATTGTAGTATACAATAGCGTTGTGACTACCTAGATGGGTTTGTAGTCGCACTGCCGAAGAACACTTGCATCTGTAAAACCGCTGCAGTGCTCATATTTTACGGATCCGGTTATAAAATACCTATTTCGTCATACACAGTCAGCGTTTTTCGTGACGCTCGCTCGAGCGGAGACGGTGCGGTTCGATTATCAGAGCACTTTCTCGTCGTGTAGTTAACCGACCGCCGTGTAGTTAACGGTGTAGGTATCACGGTTCAATATAAACGCCGAGTTCGTATCAAAGTACGTATGGATTATTGCGAGCCCGCTTACGTGTGCCGAACACAAATGGATCACACACGCTCACCGAACTCTTATACGTCAATTTGCTCAACGAAAACGGCAACGAGTTCAAATTTACTTTAAATAATATGGCATATAAAAGATTAGACTTACCAAAGTCGTTGTACGTTCAAATGAGGTTTTTATGAAATCCTTATAAGATACACGAAAAAATAGCAACTAGAGTACACATAATTTGGTAAATCTGTATTTGACGTGATTCATACGTAGGCCAGATATAATATAAAGTTCAGTGTACACGTGTATAAAAAGTGAAACTTTTTAGATTATATATCTTTTTTCTTTAATATACTTTTTGAATCAATCAGTATGAAATGAGGTTTGAGCAAAAGATTTCTTTTTTTGTTTTAAATAAGAAGCTATTTTATTGGAAAAAAAAGGTAAGTATGTAAATATAACCAATTCTATTATTAATTTTTATTAATATAATTAATATTTAACTTCGTTTATAGTTACATAGTTATTATTGTACACTTGAAGTCAAAGATTTATGGCAGCTAATATAAGGATAATATATCTTTTACACCATACAAAATCATCCCGCAAGCCTAAAGACGTTTCACTTCAATAATTTAATAAATATAAAACTATTTATACATACAGAAGAACAGACCGTCGACAAGCGAATAACCGTATAGTTTTATATCTACATAAAATTCTGTGAAGAGCTGAAGGCGCCCGCCGCCCGCCGCCCGCGCCGCATCGCCCGCCGCAGGTTGCCGACCCCCGCCACTACACTAAACATTGTAAACAAAATATTTATGATTCACGGAAGTTGTAAGGTGCAATAAAGCGATTGCAACCTCTTAGAGCAATCGCAACGGCGGCTACGTTGTTGCCTTACGACTCGGCGCGGTGCGCGTGCGCCCCGCGACCTCACCTATCTATAGAGCTTAGCTGATACTTAGACATCTGCTCCAGCACTCGGTCCGTCTCCGCTCTATTAATCTGTTGCGCATTGTATCTTCGTGCAAATGTGGTACAAAGTAGGCTATATGTGTAAATAAAAATAGGTAAATTGATAAAGCAGCAATAATTGCAGCTGAACCATGTCCGTATATTGGTGTTTTTTTTTTTAAAGTAAAACTTCTTTTGGGACGGTGTTAATTGGATTTTATGAAACGAAAATGTATAATGAAAAAGAGATAGATATAATGAAGGTTTTATGCTGTGAGAGAATGAAATAGAATGCGTTTCTATGTAGTTTCCCTATCCTTTGTCACCTGTTTATGCGATAGTTCGTAGCCGTCTGCGTCCCCTCGACTTTGGCGTCGTGTTCGGGCCCGTACACGGACTCTGCACATCATGGAGACGAGACTCCATGCTGTATACTATATTCTTAATCTACTCGAAATATATACAGAGAGAGAGAGGTAGAGAGAGAGAGAGAGACGTTGAAGTCTATAGCACATCATTTTCTGTTGGATCGTAGTGACTATCGCACGCTTTAAAACAATATTATATATTGAGTTGAACAATTTCTATCATTTCTAAAATGTTACTTTTACTAATAAAAAATGTCTATCAATCGCACTCTCTCTCTCTCTTTCTCTCTGTTTACCACCTTCTACAGTATATTCATCTCATTCTCTTAAAAATAACAAGAATACTAAGTTTCATTTCTACCGCGTGTGAACTCACACACTCGATGTTTTTTATATTATAATAGTAACGCCATAAATACGATTGTGCACTATATTATTTGCTATCGTACTAGATTTCAGTCAGTTGTGCTACATATTATAGAAAAATAACATATGAAGTATGATACTTATGTATATTTTCATCGCGGATTCACCTGCCATGCATTTTTTAAAACTCATCACGGGAACGAAACTCATTCACGGCGCGCAATCACTTGCGTCACCGCAGACAGTTATCAACTTTCCGTCGTTGTCTATTTGTCGATAAACACCGCCCGATTTTCGAGAAGATTAACTAAATTTACATGTGTTTATTTATTTTGTACTATAAAAATAATAACATGGAAAGGGATGCCATATGAACGCCTAGCGAAGGAACAATTACAAAATCAATTTAAATATTTTTCGGAATCTTTTGTTTTTACGTAAACAATTTAGTCAGTCACGAATATAAAATGCGGAAAAGGAAAGAAATAGCGTTTGTAAATAAAGTGTAATTAAAAATGAATCGAAAATATATTTTAATGTGAATCTACTGGCTATAACAGTAATGACAAATACATATGGGGAAAATAAATAATGTAATAAATAAATAATAATGAAAAATAAATGCGCACTGTTTTTGACTTTTACAAAAGTCCTATATATTTTACGTTTTTTTTTTTTAATAAAATATACTACATTATATCATAAAAGAAGGTGGGAACCCTGTTTCTAAAAAAAACAGAAGATGTTCATGACATGAAAATATTATTTCTCTGAGTACCTATCAGCAGAAAATAAGGTACGTCACTCTGTATGGTCGGCGCTAAAAGTTACATTAGAAAAAGAGCATAAAAGTTAATCTTAGAATGACTAATTGGTGGCATATTCAAAAAACTAAGAGCATGCCGGACCATACTCACTGTAAGGTCCCGAAGCTGTTCCTACAAAGAAATGCACTACAGATGAAAAAACTACATTATTAATTTTTTTTCTTATTTTCCCGCACATAATCGGAATAAGCTTTTTAGTCGTTTATAACTAGAAAAACAAGTAACTATTACAACTATTACTCTTAAAGTAGTGTAACCTAAGGTGCACCTGCAAAAGAGCGTATGTTCATAGCACTTACGTCCTTTTGTTGAAAATTGCAGTTTTTCGGCAATAACTCAAAAACTGTTTATCCGATCATGTTCAAAATAATTTTCTTTGAAAGTATTTATTAAGCGTTACCTTTTCGATTTTTTTCATATTTTTTGGACATACTTTTTAAAAAATAGAAGAAGGAGACACAATTTCTGCTAACTACGAAGCGATTACATCAGAAAATATTTATTTAGTCAAAAAAAAATTACTTAGAAACCTTAAAGTGTTTTAAAAGAATTGTCGAGATATGTGCCACATATTGGATACGACGAAACTATAAGGGTTCCGTTTTTGTCATTTTGGCTCGGGACCTTAAAAAGGGCCAAATTTTAAGCACCCGAAACCGACGAATCTGAAAAGTTTGACGCATGTCCATAAATCAAAAGAGATATGCAAAGATCGTACCATGTGAGGATTTATAGTCTCTACATCTTTTCTTATAGCATTATAAGAGAAGATGCCTATTTGGGAAATAGGCATGAGTTTATAAAAATAACTAAGTAAAAGGGAAATGATGAAGAATGACTTTTAAAAATTGGATTTTGTTTTATGCTAGCTTTCGCTCGCAGCTGGGTCTGCGTCTGTCTTAGTTCCAATGCTGTTCCATTCTGTGTTCAGTTCTGGTTCTATTCTCAGATTCTACACCATCTTCGCTATCGATCCCGATTCTACTTTTAACTGCGATCCCGTTCTCAATCTAGATTTCAATTCCCGTCCCGCGTGTATTCTCGATTCAGTTCCGCCTGGGATTTACCTCCGATCGAATTATTCCACTAGAAAACATAAAACATATTCTTACGCCAATAACGTACGTTATTTTTATTAGTAAAGGTAAACTCTGACTTTTTTTTACTTTTGTATATGTATTTGTGTATAGGTAATATTTATTAATTTAACGGTTTTATTGCAAATTTGAGTGTTAAAGGGCATAACTAGTTTCTTCAGGTGAACAAAGGTGATGAGGTCTCCGCGTCTTCCGTTACTACATCTAAATACGTAATATCGAGCAACGTCCGTAAATTACAAGAGTACGAGCTCATCGGTGCCTTTTACGAATACACCACTCTGAAAAACAGCTTCGTAAATAGTTCCCATATTCTAGTGCGTTTATGAAAATATAACACTCCCTTCGAAAATCCGTCGAATACCGTCGCGGACGACGGCCGGTGGTCGCGACGACGAACTAAAAAAAATTGCGAACTAAAAAAATTATCTGATTAATAAATAACATTTTGAATATCATGCCAGCTTGTAAATTTACGTGAAATCAGAGAGATAGGAATGAGCTCTTTGGGAATATCCGCGTTGTCACGCGACACAGAGGCTCCGCGCAGGCGCTATCGGCACGAGACGCTGATAAGGCGGGCGGCGGCGGCCGGCGTGCGCGGGCGGCGGCTGGGCGCGGCGGGGCGGGGTGCGCGGACGGCGGCGGGCCCCAGATGCGTCACTCTGCAGATAACCTGACCTATTCTCACTAGACCAAATACAGTATTTTATCGCACAAATAAAAAAAAAAGCATCAAGTGCGAATCCAATTTATAAACTCATTTGTATCTTAATTTCCTTACATACGATATCGAGAAGATTAATCTAATAAGCCTGTCTAATAAGAAAATTTTCACTGTTTTGTTTTAAGATAGCTCTTGAGACACCTAAGTGTGACATCGTATCGTGGTGAAATGGAATCGAGCCATCTTAACTTTCGAGTTTGACTCGTTTATTATAGCTCATGTATATATAGAAATCATAAAGATATATTATTTACATATACTATAAAGCTTCGGTTCACGCCGGCCTCGACGAATACATAAAATGAAAACATTTCTTACATTTTAGTTCTACCCCATCCTTAACCTGATACTACCTCTCCTTCCAATCCTGCTCTAAATCCTGATTTAATAATTTTGATTTCGATTAAATTGCTATTCTATGCCGAAGTCGATTTTCTAAGCGTTTGTATTTTATTCTTATTCATACGTATTTTAAAAGATTATTGTAAGTCAAAGAAACGTGTAAGACATTGAATTCAGAATCACTATTCACAATAGTAATATTCCGAGATTTTGATCCATTTCCATGAAGTGGACAATGAATTCTTGGTATATGTCTATGAAATTTGGGATTACTATTTAATATTTTTATACTTCCGCTTCGACCATCAGACACACACCACCATACAATAAGCCTAGATATAATGGCGTACAGCCCTGGACCACTTCTAACCAAAGGTTGTCCGCGACCTTTATCGGGTAATCGGCCCACCTCGTGGGTCGTCCCACACCGCAGCGTCTGATTCGTAGCCACCTCTCGAGAATCATTCTTCCCCATCTGTTATCAGTTCTACGAGCGACATGGACAACTTTCCGTCGCTACTTGAACTCGTTGATTCTGAAAAGCATGTTGGTAACTCTAATTCTTCTACGGATCTCCTAGTTTCGAATTCGATATGGTAGGGGAGGAGCGACCATTATTTATCAGTCTTTCCAACTCTCCTCCGTCGATTTAAACTCTGAATGTGTCTAGGAGACCGACAGCAAGAGACCGAGCTTGGGATGCATATATCGTCAGTTCCTTGAAATTTATGAATATATTTTAATTTTATAACAATTTCTGAATCGCCCTTTCGTGTGATTTCGCGAAACGAATACATCAACTCTACAAATTAAGCGGTTTTCAAACAATCCGTTGGGTCTTTATTGATGATGTCTTTGTACTGATGTTTATACTGTCTGGTTTTTATATTGATCTCTTTATACTGATGTCTTTATACTGATGTTTTATACTGATATCTTTATTAGAGGTCCGTTTTTCGGCTTTTGACGCGGAACACCAATAACCTTCTTACTGTACGATAAACCAATTAATTGAAAACGTTATAGTCACAGTGAATCGCGCCTTATTACATGTATGTAGTGAGTTGCGAGCCGCTTGCATGATAGTCATTCGCTTCATAATTAATCACGTACGAGATAGATGATAGATGTATTACGTAATGGATAATTATAAGTATTACTTCTTTAGTCGTCGATTGTAATGATATCTTGTATACTTTGTTGTAATATATCTTACTATTGTAAAAGACCGTATCTGGCACGACATATTTCTTTTATTTTTCACGTGTGAAACAATGCAAGTCGATTTATCCCATTTCCAGTTGCAGTGCCGTTTCAAAACTTCACACGTGCATACGGAAGCGACGTCGACACATAAATCTGACTTACCCCATATAATAATGACACAGAACGCCCGACATGTTACGGAAGATCAATAAAGAAGACAAAAAAAAATAGAAAATCTGTTGGAATCACATTTAAATTTTGTTTCTCTTTATTTTGTCCAGTATCGAGTTTAAAATAAATAAATAGTTTTTCTTTCTATTTTCGGGGTACGCTTACCACGACAACATAAGAAATCAACTGTCTCTGCTTAAATTTAATAGCTCGACGAATTCGACAGTACGACAATAAATCATAAGCAAATAAGTACGTATGTACACAGCGTGTAAGCACATTCAAATGTCGCGAGGTCCTACGACAGGAAGCAGAAAACTAGACCTTTTCTTTATGACCTACGTGCATGCACGTGCTGCGTCATAAGCATGATGCATAGCACTGCTTTTCCTCTTCGCGCCAACCGCATACCTACATCATTTTCTCGTGCCTACCAATACATTTCTTCTTATTTAAACAGTACTTGCGAAGCTTGGCGTAATTTGTGTTTGTCGGGAAAATGTAATGATTTGAAGATTTGTCACGGGCAAACTACTTTACATTACCAACAATAAGTATGTAATATACGTACACTACATACAATATTTTTTGGCTCCTGCCTACCATCATCTTATTAGTGTCACATAGTGCCATCTATTGTTGAGAACGTTACATCAAACCTACTGGACGTTACATCCAATGGCATAGCAATAATGTCATCACCTCAAAACTCTCCTAAATGACGCTATAAAGCAACTTTTAATTTATTTTTTTCAGTTGCACTTTTCTACAGAAAACACATAATATATGTATATAGATAAACTTGATGGTTGTATCAAAGTACTTTTCATCAAATTTGTTAAAGCCTCTTCCGAGATAACATTGTATTGCTCACTTAAAGTAATAAAATTTGCCATTTTTCGCTCGCTTCAATGCGCATGTATTAAAATTTAGTAATGATTGTTATCGATCCCGAGCTTGCTCTCGATTTTGATTCGATTCCTGCTCCCTGTTATAGTACCGATTTCGTCGACCTCAGTCCTTCTTAGGGCATTCATTACTCCTATTCTCTTCATCATAAGTTATTATTATTCATAAAATATTTTTAAGCTATTGCATAGCTTCTATCGCGGGCCTTGAGCGTGGAGATCGAATCCAGAAATTCCGTAACGAAAATAACCTAACACCCCCCACTCCGACCGGCACAGCGGTGATACTTTTTACTTTTACCATCTATCGATGAATAGCAGAACTTTTAATGACTTTTTTGAAATATCACGCTTGTCTCTTTAGTTCAGCAACTCGCCTCTAGGTGGCATTGGTTGTATCGGCGTTACTGCGCATGCGTAATCCCCCTCTTCGCCCCGCAATCTGGTGACTCATGCCTGCTTAGAGTTTCGGCGTTAGGGCACCTCCTCAAAAAAAATACTGCACAAATAAAATAAATAAATAATTATAATTGCATAAGTTGATAAAAAATACTATGCAATAGCTTTACCGCGGCAGTCCCCGAGTGCCACACGTGTTTTTTGTTTAAAAATATTCTGTTTCATATTCAAGCGATAATATATTTTTTATGAAAAATCTGATTGCAATACGTTCAGTTGTTCAGAGATCAGCTCGGACAAACATACAGGCATGCAAACTATTTAATTGTATGTATAAATTTTTCTTGTATATGCTTTACCTAGAGAGTGTATTTTTTACTGATTAAATTAAAAAGGTAAACAAAAATATATTTTGAATCGATATCTTGGATAACCGTAATAACTTAAATTTGCTAAATTCAAATGGCGACGTCGTTTTTAATTTTTAAATTTTGAAGAATTAATAAAATAAGAACTGGTTAATGAACTTACGTAAACGATGAGTTGATGTATAGTCAGTTCAAATTCAAAATGTCTTTATTTCATAGGTTATAAAATTACACTTGAAATGCTTAATATTTTTTTTCCAACTTTACAGTTTACCGCTCGTTCGAAAAGCGTTTTTCCTTTAAGGAGAATGAGCAAGAAACTTAAGGGTAGTTCTATTCTGACTTCATCATGTATATTTAAAACAAACACAAAGCCATTGATGAATGAAACAGTTCAGTAAGAAGTCGAACCGCTCATGCCCATGGATATTTGTCTTGTAAATATTCGAAAATTCTATATTACCCATTTTTATTGAGTAATTGTTCAATATTGCTCTTAAATTTATATAAGGGTTATTCTCGTATATCCACAGGAACCCTACTGAACATGCGCACACAGCGCTCTCTAAATAAATGTGTGACTGCATTGTCGACTAATATGTAAATACATTTTATTTTTAATTCTATTACTGAGCTTATATCGATCACTATTTCTTTTAAAAAAAATCTACATTTTTTGCAAATAATAAATTTCCGTTATGAATTGGGTTGCCAGAGTTAAGATTCCAATTTCTTTAATCTTATTCTACGCTAGCGTTCATAAAAACCAATGTTTTATGCATTTGACGTGAAAATGTAATCTTAAAGATTATACGAAAAATATGACAAACAAACATGATATATTAAATATCACGTTGCATTTTCAGGGTATTTTCTTCGAATCTGCTTTTATTTTGATATACACAGGGTTAAATGGCCGGATTATACATATGTAGTGCACATGAAGAAATTTTGATTTTGGAAACAAAAGGGAAAATAAAAAGAGTCTTTTTCAGCTGCATCATCTGGCGTAACAAATGGCTTGTTACAATTATTTTTTATTTTCTTAAAATAGATACGTTCTTATAAAGATATTAAATGAAATATACTTATATGGAATATTCCTCCTTATTCTCGAAACCATTAACATAAAATTTTGAAAAACTTCTCTAATCTTTTACCTAGAAAAAATATAAATAAATTCCTAAGTCTTGAATTCCTACGGAATACGAGAAATTTTTATTAAGAGAAAATTCTTAATATACTCGAGGACTAATAAGTTCTATTCGCGGTCTAATAAATGCTCTGATAATAATTCCAATGACGACGGAGTTAGATACGAGATTTCTATCAAAACGTCGTAGACGATACAATGATCTACAGTATTATAATATACTATATTCTATAGTAAGGGACCCTCTCCGCGCAAGTCCGACTCACAATTGTGGTTTTTTATATTGCAACTTGGGTGTCAAATTGGTGCATTAAACATGTCTCTCTTTACCGTTTCTTTGATTTACACCGTAATCTTCATTTCTTTGGTATACCGTCTTCTCGCTGACGGCTTCATATGAGTTTTATCTGAAAAACAGCTTTGATAATTCTTCCCGTGCTTTTCTTCGGAAACTTTTCAAAAATTGTGAAGTAAAATTTACCTAATAAAATGTTTTTCAATAGATTCCCCTTTACATAAATTTCGTATATTAGCTTTAAGGAAATTAAATGGCTTCTCAGAAAAAATATTATCGTAATCTGTTCAGTTGCAATTTCTCGAGTTTCACAAAACAAAACACAAAAGTTTCATTTTAATCATAAATTTAATAATCCGCATTTACTTTTCCGAGGAAAAAGGTTCGCATTTCTATCTAGTGTTTATATAATTATTTATATATATATACACTCCGTTATTCAGCTATACACGTTCACCTCGCCAAAAGCACGGATTATCATCTTTCTCTCGATACCTACAACCATAAGATAAGCGCAAAATGAGTGCGGAGAAACGGGTGACTGGCGCAAAGCTATTATTACACTATTTATCATAACACGTACAGACCCGAGGCGCATTTAGTTTTTACCCGAACTCGTCTGCGGTCGCGACTACCGGCGCTATCTGCGCGTGCGCATGTCGGCCCGCAAGCCGTCCGGCCACGATTCCTCGAATACCTACTGCATGCAATGCCAACCCCGTGTTTAACATTTAAAACTGATAATATTTTTTTTTCATATTCATTCCATAGGCTTCATACTAGTTTATGTCTCTGTTATGTTCTATGTTACGCATCCATTAGACGCTGAAGAGTTTTCCTATAAACCCATTTGGTTTAATACATTGAAATGAATTCAATGATTTTGTTTTATTTTTTTACCATCTTCGCACACGATTCGATGTCATCTGCCTTTCACGTCCTTATTATCTCTATACGTCGTTCCCACTCTGTGATACAGAAAGCTTGACAATATATATTGCCATAATTTTGTTGGTAAAAATATTTCTATAAAAAGACTTGTTAAAATTCAAATAAAAGGTTAAAGTTAAGAGTACCTTGACGAGAACGTGCCTGCAAAGGGAGCAATTGTTAAGTTCGTATTAAAAATATACAATAAGACATAGAGGGTATGAGAATGTAACCTCGATGCAATGATAAAAAAAACATTGCATAGAGGTTTGTGGACTAGTTTATTACATCTGATCATTTTATATTTCCCGGTAGAACACATTGTAGTAAAACAGACAATCAACAGGCATTAATAACGTGTTTATTAGATAACTACCTAAAATACCTACCTACTCAGAACACTAACTTTAATCAAATTATTGATATAATTAAGAAAATAAGAAATATTTCGTCTCCAACATATTTTTGTCTTATCATAGTTTCCTATATTTTTAGTTAATTATAATTTTATTTCAATTCTCGTAGTCACATAGTGGCTGTTGTCTGTTAGTTAATATTAACTTGACTCCGAGCGTTCTCTTTAATTATATGTTCCTACCAAGTTTTATCTCCGATAAAATATCAGTAATATGAATTTAAGTTTCTGTATTAATTTATATGAATAATTCATTGTTTTCAAATGACACGATTTGATTCTATCAACTTCAAAATACGCATATCCGTATGTACTTAAGCATCTCGACCTGTCTTATACTTAAGATAAATGAAAAATGGCATATTAACGATACCAAAAATATATGGACGTCTATCCGTTCGTTGCCACAAGTTCAGGAGTATCTGAATGGATTAGGCGTCAAATGTTTTATGTAATGTCTAGCCGTTTCCCGCCCCCTTCGCTGTACGTAATTTAATAACGATTCCAATTCCAGCTGTCGGTCGCGATCTGGCCCAGCCCTTCGTTCCAGTGTCGGCCCCGATGCTGAATTTAATCTTCTCCAAGAGATTACTCTTATTTTTCGGCGATTTGTAAAATTATTCTCGTACAAAACGTATCCTGTCTCGTATTTTAAGAGATAACCTGCCTCTACACAAAATTTGGATGTAATAAATTTACTCGTTTTGGAAATTAGTCCAGACAAACATGCAGACAGGCATTTTATTGTCGCAGTATTGTAGTTTCGCAAACGCATGTTTTTAATGAAATCAAAATTTCATTACGATGGGTTAAGATATTATTTAGTTATAAGAGTACAACAGACAATACATAGACAAATATAAAAAGTGAAATGGCAAACACAGATTAAATGCGTCTTAAAAAAAATTGCTTATCATAAATTTGTCGAAAATGTTGTATGTACAACCAGAGCATATAGGTATAGTTACAGCCAACCGGGTATATAGATATATCCGGATGGCTGTAAGTAGGGTTGTCAGATCCTAAAACTAAAAAGCCAGATAGACCAACCAGTTTAGCCAGATGTTTAGGTAAAAAGGCCGGGTCTTTTCATATTCATTATACAAGCCGGACGCGTCCGATTTGTCCAGACACTGATTCAAAAATGTTAACTATTTCCAGCTTTATTATTTCTCGGTAAAAAGATTTTAGGAATAAAAAATTAAAACTAGGAGAAATAGCAAAGTGACATTATTGTGTTGAGACTTCGAGAACTAAAAAACAAATGCCACAACCTCGCAGACGAAATATATATATGAGCGTGCGTAAGTGCGTGCGTGGGTAGCTAACAACGGAACCAGAATTGACATCTGCAACAAGACCAGGATTGTGATCAAAATTGACAGGGAGAATGGCGAATATTAAAAACGAAGGAATTCATTCTATGCATACACGAATGAAACCACCGATATATTTGTATCATAAAAAAAAATCTGAACAACGATTGACTCTGCAGGCCAACCCTAAAACTTGCCGCTATGATATTTATCGATGTATCTTTACCTCCTTGAGTTATAAAGATTATCTGAAGTTTTTACGCTTTCCGAATTCAAAAATTTTAAAGACAGTTGAACCTGCAGGCGATCCTTGAAACTTACTATTATCAACCTTAAAGTGTTAAAAATGAAGGTGCCGTAAATTATTGAGCTTGTCACGCTGAAAATCTCCATTTTAGTGCTTTTTTCAAGCGCTCCAAACTGAAAAATATAATGCTAGTACGTTTTGAACTCTTCTAGTTTTCAAAAACCTATATATATTTAAAAATCGCAACTTTTTCATATTTCAACGATGTCTCTCGAACACATTATCGATTTTAATCTATTTTACGGCAATTTCAAGATATTTAAAAAAAAAACTAGAAATAAGTTCCAAGGACCTTAATACGTGAAGATGTGGTTAAAACTCAATTTTGAAAAATCGAACTGAAGACAATAACTTTCCAATGTTAGTTTTGCAAATCTTAAAAAGATCTATGAAAAATTTCGGGTTAACATATTACGTCCATCTTCTAAGGACGAACGACAATAGATATTTTAGCCTTCAAAATCGGCGGAGGCAGCACGGGTCTCGCGCTCACTTAGAAAAGAACTTAGACGATAATTCTGTAGTCCACGCGAACGGAGCCACCGGCAACGCTAGTATTGTACATCCATATGTTACTGTCATAAAAGCATATACGATTTATTTCTACAATGTGTAGACTAGACTATATATACGTCTCGATATACACAACAAAACTAGTAACCAATAAATTGTCGAGTTATAGCAATACTCCCGATTGTGAAGGCTCGAGTAAACTCATAGGTCGTAGAAATTACATAACAGAAAAAAAAGGCCAAATATTGTTCGGGATTTGAATAGATTAATTTATTTTAAGAATATTTTTTATCGTGAACATGTGCCATGATTTTCTTGGAAATAACGAAATTCGGTTCTACTACACAACAACTACATCATACAAAAGACTTATATTTGAATTTTATTACTTAGTTCATCACTAACTTTTGCTCGCGGCTCCGGCCGCGTGGATAAAGATTCTTGCTAAAGGCTTTGATCTTTATTAAAACTTCGGTCCCTTTACCGATTCCGATATTGATTCTTTTCCCTATTCCAATCGCTGGCCCTTCTCATATCTCTCTCTCTCTCTCTCCTTTTTGGCTTTCCTTCTCTATAAAATCTCTCTCTCCACTACTTGTCTTTCTCCTTCTCATTCATTATCACCCTCCTCGCCTTTCGTCCCTTGCAATCAAAGATATATTTAAACAAGTGTTATTGTTTTATTATGCATATATGTGTACGGAGTATTTGGGACGATGTAGCTTCTTTACAGTTTACATAGGATAAAATTTGTGTATTAGCAGGACAAACAACATGCCGTGATTTTTCTTCCTAAATGAGGCATTAAAATTGTTACTACTAACCCGAGGTTTAACCCCGTAACCAAAGGTGTATTAAAACCTGGCCAGACCTATTTTCATACTAAAAGAGAACCACATAAAGCCGATGAATTTTTCTCGTACTATATGCGCACAAAAGCATAGACGGACGGACAGACCAACAGACGTGGAGACATTCTGCTTTATCCTTACTAATATTATAAAGGCGAAAGTTTGTTTGGATGGATGTATGGATGGATGTTTGTTCCTCTTTCACGCAAAAACTACTGAATGGATTTCGATGACGCGGTACAATAATATATAGCTTACACATCAGAATAACACATAGGCTATAATTTATAAAGATATAGTGGGAATTAACCAAAATATAACGAGAAGTGTCAAGTAAGCAGGAGAAAATCTGCCATCTGCGAGGTATTCTGGCGCGCGCCGCAAAACCGTTGGAATTACACGTATATAATGTACAATGGAAATGTTTATCTTAAATAGTCCTACAAAAAGCTCACGACAGCATATAACTATCTTTTATGTGTAAGCCATTATCGCCAAAATAGTGAACCATAAATGCAATAATAATAGATAATTTATTTCTAATGCACATTTTTAGTAACAAATTGATCCTTATATCAAAATATATAATTTTATCGCATCTGGTGTTTAAAGTAGATAAACTTTGTCTTTACACTCCATCATTTGGACAAATATTTGAATAGTTATGACGAATGACAAGCGAGTGCGCGATATTACGGTGCGGTCCGGCGGCAGGGTCAGACCATAAAGGTAGCAGGCATACATTTGAGCACGCAATGTTTTCCCACGGCCAGCTCTATGTGACTTGCTCACGCGTTTCTTAATCGCAAAATCTGCATGTTTATACAGACCAAAATAAATCGTTTAACATAGTTTATAGGAGTATATTGCAGTAGCCACCTATAACTTTTGCACTACCATCAATCATTATATACTTCCGTACCTATCCATCCTTACAAACTATAGCATTTATAATACCTATAATACATATTAGCGAGTTCATCTTATAAAATACTTAGTTCCAATTTAAATACATTACACAATATAACTGTTCGAACACTTATAACTGGAGAATAGCTGGACCGATTTTCATTTTAATTAATAGTGATGAAATGTACAAAAAATCAGTAGGTATGAATTATGTTTAACTTCCAACAATTTTTTAAGTTGTCGCTTTATATTGCTTTAAAAAACATCAGCCATGTAAACGAAATAGCTACGAATATATAGGGGCTGTGGTTATATCACAATATGTATAAATTGGCCCTATAAAAAAATTTCCATATGAACAAGATGAAAGAATACATTTTATGCCTACGCGGGCGGAGCCGCGGGCAAAAGCTAGTAATATATAAGAATTTATTTATTTCTAAAATACTAATATAAAAAGAATTTTATTCTATGTAATATAAATACAATTAGGATAAAGGAAAACTTCTAAATTATATAGATTGTTCGTGGGTCAACAGCCAAGCGGTTCACGGAGTTCAAGGCCTGCGACGCGGCGCGGGGTGGGGCCGGCGGCCGGGGGCGGGGGCGGCGGCGGCGGCCCGTGTGCCGCTCCTGCCCTCCGTATTACGGTTATGGACTCATTAATCGTGAGAAATTTCACATTTGGCGTTTTTATACAACGCCGTTCTCGCCTTTTGTGTTTTATTTAGGTTTATGCTCGAGAAGTTGTGATTTAATTACCTATATTATTCTATTTTTTTTTTTTATTGACGCTCTTAATTGTCGTTCAAGGCTTCGAGACTTCGGCCTCCATAGATCTGGTATCTATAGACAAACTAAGGATAGACCAAAAGTATACCAGTGCCCGTGTTATATTTATTACGTGTCCAAAACGCATAGTGACAATAACTATAAAACATATGAGATTACATTTACTGTACCTATATAGAAAAAAAATTATGAGAAAACTTGTCGCACAAATGCGGTAA
Source organism: Eumeta japonica (assembly GCA_005406025.1). Classification (NCBI taxonomy): domain Eukaryota; kingdom Metazoa; phylum Arthropoda; class Insecta; order Lepidoptera; family Psychidae; genus Eumeta; species Eumeta japonica. Next base: position 275,850 of record BGZK01000298.1, on the reverse strand, counting down.
CTTTTCCCATCTCTTTATGTATAAAGCTGTTGTGGTAGTTCTAAAGTATTATATTTAGACAGAGAAATACTTTCTTTTTACATGATAATGATACGTACAATGCCGCGAAAATTTTCTTTTTAATAAGCTAAGCCCGGTTACTACACACGTGTAGTAACCGGGCTTTAGTAACGCATCTACTAAACACCGAATTCACCGAAACCTGACGTTTTTATATAACGACCACAATTGTTATTCGGCATTATCGCGACCAACGCCTGGTCCAGAGACCATAGAGTGTAAACGGATATGTCCGTCCATCTGTCTCGCCGTAACTTACGCGTGTAGTAGGCTCTGTTCCATTGTCGATCTAACAGAGTATAGACTAAATCTATGTTCCTTTCGTAGAAATGAAACAACCCGACGACGGTGATAGAGGTACAACAGCGGTATCGAGAGTTGTAAGTTACGTATGTGTACGATACTTTTTTTATGTTTTATGTTCAAATCGCGCATAGAGTATAGATATAGTGGAGCACTCGTGAAGCTGTTAATAATTTATTATTCGTTTTTATTTTTATTTTATAAAAGAAAAATAAAATAGTTCGAAAATATTTAAAATAGTAATTTATCATTGCTACATTCGAAACGTTTTAAAACCATTTGATATTATTGTTTAAACAAATTTGAGATATCATTGCATCGAAACATGCCAAGTTATTGTTATACCTAATTAATGTTTACAATCTGTTTCAGTTCTATATTCATATCTTTAGTGAAGGGTCATTATATTTCATTGTGTAGATTTGGCATGATTTGGCATTGGCACGAGGATGTACGATCCGTCTTTCACAAATTCTTGACAGAGCGAGCCATTTCACTTAATTTTGTGTAAATTGTGTCGTTTTCGATATGGGCACAGACGAAAACGGGAACGGGTCCTGAAACGGTATCTAAGATCGATGTCGACTAGAGCGATACTATATATTTATACCTAGCTCAATTGCTTTATACATTCATTTAATTCGTAGAACACAGAGAATTTCCTAAGGTAAATATATATCGTAATAAAACAACAATACTTATACTGGTAGAAGTTTCTTAAAACATCCAATATTAATGCATCATAAATAAAAGAACTCTAATTCTCTATCCACATCGATATCAATAGTGTACGGTGTCATAATACATTCACTCGCATTATCTAGGAGTGAACAGCGACTGTAGGAAGAAATATTATCATTTTCATTGAAGTAGCGGGTCAAAGATAATCCGTTAAGGACGGACATTGCGTAAGGATGGATGCCGCCGCCGGGCGCCGGCGCGCGGGCGGCGACGCGTGCCGGTTACATATCGGCGGTACCGCCGGTCGTGACAGGAGAGATCGCGCCAGACGCCGCTCAAATTTGGGTTAGACGATTTTTTGTATGGCGCGAGCGCCGGGGCCGGCGGCGCGCGAGGTCGATGCGCCGGGACAGCGCCCTGCCGCCCCGCGCCCGCGCGCGCCCGCGTCCCTCGCGACTCGCGTCTCGAACCCGTTCCGCCGACGAGTTGCTGCCCCATCTGCCGCCGCCGGCGCCGATCCGCTCTTTGTGTCGCGGCCTTTTTTCCACTCAAATTGACGCAAATGCTTAAGAAAGATGAAACACTCCGAGGTGACGAACTGCAAAGCGACGTGGAATGTCGGCTTCACGAAACATGAAACGTTACTTCCAAAGTTCTCCATTTCCAGAAAAAACATCGATTCCACATATAATAATGATCAATATTTAAAAGATATACAATAAAGGTACTGTTGTATACTTTGTATAATAATGTGCAATAGTACATACTTATGGAAATATTCAAAAATTATGCAATTCCAATAGAATGTTTAAGTTTGAATAAAAATTATTTCTAACACCTTTCATAAAGTATACAGGTACAATACGATGATAAATTTGTAATCATTGGTTAAAATAGTCGAGGGCTGAATAGATGCATCGACAAAAGACCGATAACATTGCCTGGGGAACCTTTAGTACATAAAACCCTAAATTATGCATCTTGTATTTAATATTAAGGAAAGTCTCTTGACACTCTCTCGTCAGTTCGTCACGGACACAAACATTTTATTGAATTAATTTTTATAGATTATTTTTGTTTCTCTCTTGTACCCTACTGCAGCAAATTCAAAAGTGAACTCAGAAGATAGAAATAAATTGATATGTCTAATCAAACATGACACATACTTGCTATAAAAGCAAACTTGGAACAAAAGTTGCAACAATTAAGAAAACATGAATTTAATATCCACGACTACGAGTATTTATTATTGAATCATTTTTTAAATCACTTTATTTCTATCTTTTCAATTTACTTTTAAGCAGTCGGATTTTTAATTTTTCTAAATGTTTTTTTTATTTATGACTATTTATTTCTATTTTGACAATGTTGAGATTACTTTATTGTCATTAGCGATGTTAACGACGTGTTTCGTTGTAATAATCATGATGAATTTCTTTCATCGATATATTGTTATCAATTAATAATTAATATTGCACCTATTTTGTATACGTTATTCATTTTAATTTTTTTTTCCCTCACTGTGCTAAGTAGCGCGTTAGGTAACGGTCGTCAAAATTACCTTTCAAAACAGTAAAATTCTGGGTTTGTCACCCGATATTGAATTACAACAATAATTTTTCACAATAATAAGACCTATTATACTGTTATATAAGAATTTCATGACAGTTTTATTATAAGTTTTGACAATTTAAAAAAAAATATTCGCTAATGAACTTAAATCGTTACAGATTCTAAACGATCATTCAAAACGAAAAATGATTAAAGACACCTAAACATGCTAGGTATCTTAAGTATGTAAAACTGTTTTATACCGGATGTGACATGTTTACATATTATTGTTATAGATGATTTATAGGTTTATTCACGTTTGAAGAACGTTCAAAATAGCTAATTGAGTAATATATATATATATCAGAGCTCAAGTGCTGGCAGTCAGTTTTATTTCTGCAATCAGTACATTAACAAGCCAAGTGCAAGCAACTACAAACCTTCAAGTGGTTCCGTAACCATTTATTGCTACGCTGTATTACGGAATATACCCCTTCTGCTATTCTACATGTTTTTACTATATGAAACGATTAATTATTGTATCAGTACTATTAAAAAATTAAAGTACCCAAAATCTACGAAATCAATCGAATTCAAATTTTTAATACATCTGATATAAACCTTTTTAGAATATCCATAATTTGAATTACATCAGCCGATTCGTTTAAGTAAAACTTGTAATTATTTAATGATTGCCAAATATTGTAATAAAAACAAAATATTTTTATCGTGTGCAGACATAAATTTTCCTACATGAAATGATACAAATAGTAGTTTCTAAAGGTTTTTTATCTATCTACCTAAAGGTAAAATAACAGGGCATTCCTTTGGATCTGCCATTACAGTGATTTTTTGGCACACGCCATCCATCATTTGCTCAACCATTCGAAACTAAACATAAGTAATCCACAATTCCATCAATTTCACAAGTCCTTAAGAAATTATATTCTGAAATGTCTATGATTTTTTGGAAAAATATTTTTGATTCCTGAATTGAATTGAAATTTTTTAAAAATATCAGATGAAAATCAATAATATCTTTATTTCGAGGATAATGGAATTACACTTCTCAATTACACAATTACACACGTCATTAACGTTTTTTTAATTTTATTTGTAAAATACTACATCAACTTGTAAATTAAATTTTATAAATTAATTTCGACATTAATATTACCGAAGTCGGGAAGTTATTGTTTCGTTCTGATTTCTAATGTCAAATTTTCGTCAGTTTTAAAATCATAGGAAGCAATTTCTGACAGCAAAAAAATTCTTATTCTCATGAGGATTGCTTGCTGTGTGGGTGTATATGCGTGTGTGCATGTGCGCATGCGCGTGCGTGTGTATGTGATTGTCTGTGTGACGGTGTGACACCCTACCCCCCCATACCGTCATACACGGATTTGATATTTTCGTAACTGTAAAAAGAAGGCCGTAACACTCGTTAATATTGAGGCTAAAGGGCACTTCCATAGCAGTTCTTCTGGAAGACACGTATAAAAGTAATGGGAGAGAGGGTTGCTCTATGCTCGAGAAAGACGGCTTGAGTTTCAGCACCCACACGGGCGGGGACTTTGATATCCGCAGCTAAAACTCATATATAAGAGCTCGTTTGTGGTTATAATTACATATTCACTAACATTTTCTTCCACGATGAACGATGATTATGAAAGGTAGAAAGACTGAGAGCTGGTAAGACACCCAAAAAATCCAGCCACTGATAGGTGCATGTTTCTGTAAAACATACCTAATATGATAGCGACGCAGATGCGGTGAGTCTAGAAGCAGGGAGTTTTTCTAATTCCTTCTCGATATCTAAGAAAGGATTTCCAGAGACTTCGTCGAACCCGGCCACGTGATGTACCAGACGCTCACGAGACATAGATGCCTTAGAAAAAGGCTTTAGAATATGAAATTGAATAAGAGAATGACTTAACAAGCAACAGAATCACAGACTCATCACTTAAAGGAATGGTTGACACACGGAACGCGCGACCGAGATGTATGTAGTATAATATGTATGTAGCTTTAGGTGGCGCACTCATCAGATATTGGATCCGTACATAAGAATGTAAGTGGAGGCATTCGTCTGACCCCAGGCCTCGGCTTTTGCCCTCTATGAGTACGTAGAGGTAAAGATGATGAAGGGATAAACTGTCCGCCAGCCCTTACATCACAGCCTTATAACTTTCGTATTGTCTCATCAATATTGATGAAACTATACAGGCATATGTTTTATGTGAACTGCTATGACATAATGTAAAGATATAATACAGTACAACGCACTAAACTCTGCCGCTGTGAAGTTAGTCAGGAAAGCATTGCAATTACGAAAAATAGAGTGTGAAAGGAGAAAAGGTCGGAGAGTGTTGTACCTGCACATATTATCATACGCAGGCAATTCAGAGCGGCAGAGTTTCGTGCGTTGTACTATTTAAGGGTAAATTAGGCGTAGCATTAAATACATAAAATCACGAAACTCCAATTTTTTTTTCGTGCACTCTATTTTGTGTGCCGTTGCTATTATTTAAAAATAAATTAAAAGTTCTTAGGTTTCTTCTCAAGCGTCCCGATTTCTTAGCGTACAGTTATAGTAGTTAACTTTTTGTCGCTTTAAATTTTAACCTATGTACTTAAAAAAAATTAAAAATGCCATGGAGCGTTAGTCATAGAAATTCATTAATAAGTCAAAGGAAAAAAAATATTTAAAACCGAATCTATGAAATAGTTTTTTCTCATTGGGAGTTTAATTTTTAACGCAGCATGCAAACAAAAACTTATGCCTGTACCGTTTTAAATTTAGTTTTTTTTAATTTTATAAACAAATATATGATCGCGAATTGCGTAATTACATATTTCACGTTATTTGGTTTGCCGATGCGGAATTCTAGTTGCTGAAGTGTCACTCTCGACTTGGCTGATTTAATGTCATAATCATACATAGCAGGAAAATGATCGACTATACTAATTCGGTAATTTGTTTGTTTTTTCTTATCACCCGTGCTTGAGTTTGCGTGTGCCAGATGAGATTTTTGGGGAAACCGAAATAATTTTTCAAAAAAAAAAAATAATTTAAAATATTAAAGAATTTTGACACACAAAAATCAAAAAAGTAAAAAAGAATGAAGTGGCCCTTTAACTTTAATGTAAGTAGTAGGCAATACTTTGACACGAACGTCATCACGTAATGTCACGTATTCATTCCTTTGATTCCTTTTAACCATCTCCCCAGTTGGTATATAGTCCGTTCTCCGCACTGCATGCCTCGTTACATTCAGCGCCGTATTGTATCAAATCGTGTTTATTCATTTACTTATTTATTTTTTCATTCCCTTTACACTTTCATACACTGATTCACCACGAACGGTACGACATCGTATGATAAAAATTCATATCAACTGAACGGATGAAATCAACTTATATAGAATACTAATTAATCTTCATTTCTCTTTCCTATTCCATCCTCAGACTCTGATTATCATCTATCTATAAACTACTCATTAGACCATTCTCTTGAACCCACACACACAATACGCCCATTGATGAGAGAGTTGACTATCCTGCTAATTCCGAGCGATGCTGCAGCATCAATTCATTTCAGGTCACTATTTTTTTCTTATATCATCGAAGAAATAGAATACCGAATTTGACTCGATCAGACCCGTGCAAGATGGTCACATCCATTCGCCAACAAGAAAAAAACTGATAATCGTCGAACTCGACGAAGCCACCATCCAAAAAAAAAAGAAAACAGACGTACAGATACATACGTTGAAGCTATAACACCCTCCTGTTTGCGTCGGGCGTTTAAAATAACCCACGAAATAATTATAATATGTTATGGCATACAATATAAGTTGCTCAGACAGCATTTATAGTCATGGGTATAATCGAAGCGGTTATTACTGATATACAATATTATTAATTTAAATTCACGTCTACTTTCCGATGCCAACAATACACTTGGGATTTCCTCCGGCGTAATGATATATACACAATAGACAATGAAGAGGTTTCAGCCTTTATAATTTTATTTATGATTAACTTTCTGAGGCTCCTGTGCAGCTAAGGTTTTCCTAAGCTTTCCTTTTGTATATTTTCCCGTTTAACCATTCAACAAGGAAAATTTTCTGAAATGATTTTGATAGGCTGTTTTCAATGTCCTATAGCCGAGTTAATTTATGTATGTAGCATATTTTTTTTAAGTTTGTACAATACTGAAATTATGTAGTAGTAGAACAAAAAGAATGTCGATCTTTTTATTGTATCAAAATTTTTCTCTTACAACTTAAAAACCTTGACTCAAACCTGGCAAAAAGAATCATGAAAGTCGAATGAATGGTGCTCAAGCTACTGGTACTACACAAATGCACAAACAGTCAGACACATACAGAGGGAGAGACGATTTGTTTTTAATGCATTCTTTAACAACAAAAAGAAATGGACATTTTGGTGAAAATAATCAGAATATAGTTCCCTAGAACTTTAAAAACATTAAAATTTCATGAAAAGTGGTTTTTGAAGATTGAACTGATAACAACTACTCTCGTATCTATTCCTAGTTTTAATCTCTTGAAACTAACGGATAATGGTCAGTACGAAGAATCCAGAATTTATAGAAGTGAGAAAAAAATCGTAACGTATTTGACAGGCAAGATACGAGAATGTTGCTTCATACGACTCTGCCACTGACAATTCATAAACCAGAAATCGGACCGTTCCTCTCAAATCATTTATGTATCATATGATATATGTTCATGAGTACCTACATAACATAAATATATGTATGTATGTATGTATATATAGAGCTACAAGTGTAATATATTTGACAGTACATAGAACACAATAACATATTTAGATTATTGATTTTCCTATTGACGTAACCGGAACTATTCGTCTTATTCGTTTTCCGTTATCGTACAGTGGTACCAAACATCATATTGCATATACATCTTGGATGTAGGATATAAGACAGCGATGTGGTTTGAACGAAGATGTAATGATTAGGGCAGAAAAAGGTATATTGCTTGTTTGGATGAACGAAAGTAGACTGACAGGACAAACGGTTAGAGCGAATGTGTGTGATGGAAGGTCGGTGAAGGTCACCCTAGAAAATCCTGTTCAGATCAATATGGTGGCGTATCAAAGAATCTGTAACACGGTTGATCCTGCCGGCCATCCATGACATTTTTCGCTACGATATTAATCGACGTGTTCTCGAGTTACAAATATGGTTTATGAGCAGTTGAGCTCAAAAATTTAGAACACGGTTGATCCTTCATGTCATGTATGAAGCTTTTTACTACTCCAAGATCAAAGTGGTAAGAATACAGGAACAGTAAATTGTTGAGCTCATGAGCTCATTATTTGAACAGAAAAAAATTAATGAGCACCAAACATCGATAAATAAAGAATTTCACTTTTTTTTTCTGAACCAATTAATTTTGTCGAATTTTCTATTAACGATATTTCTCGAACGAACATATTTAGATTTTGGAATTTATCAATAAAAGAGTCCGAAAAATATTCTAAAAAAAAACTTTCGAAAAAATTTTTCAATTCACCGCGCAAAGATACATACAGACATACCGACGCTATTCGTAAAATGGTCCAAATACATTTCTAGCAGCCCAAACGTAAGAATCTGACAAAAACTCCAATTTCGAGTCTGATTAAAAACAGTACTGCCAAATTTATAAAAAAAATTCAATTTTCGTAGTGGAAAGTTAAAAAGCAAATTTTTCAATATTTGAACTGCCTATATCTTTCGAATGTTTAATTCAATTTTAATCTGCTTTACGGCACTCTACGCAGTTTTCTAAGTAGAGAAAAATGACTGAGTATCAAACATCAATGCATCAAAAATTTCACGTTATTTTGAAAAATATCTTTTTTTTAACATTTTGTTAACAATATTTCTCGAATAAACCAAGCGATTTTGATACAGCTTATGACGATCGATATTGTTTATTAATAAAAAGAGCCGTTTAGATTTTAAAATTTATCGCTAGAGCAGCTTACAAACTATTCTAATAAAACGCTTTTTGAAAATTTGCTTTAACAATATCTCTTTAAAAAATCAACCTATTATGATTTCGATTGAATTTAACAGCGATAGACGTTGTCTTTGAAGAAAAATAATGGACTGATTTTAGAACTTATCGGTAGAGTAGTATAAAAATTAAGAAAAAAAATACTATAAGAAATTTTCTCCAGCGACATCTCTTTTAAAAATCAACTGATTTTTATGCTGTTTATGGCAGTCAATTTAACTGTTTCAAAGAAAAAGCTGATTGGATTTCGGTATCGATCGTTAGAATTGTCTAAAAGTTGTTTCATAACAATATTTTTCCAGTTGAAGGTTACAGAAGTCTAAATTGAGTACACTCCTTTTGAATATTTGAATACAGCAAATTGCGTTTCGATTCGTCGATCCGTTCTAAAGTTCAAAGATTTCATACACACGACACACACACAACACACACACACACACACACACACATTATATATATATATATATAGATGTGTAAGTGTGTGCGCGCGTGCGTGTGCTTGTTCGTGTATGTTCGTACTTGCGTGCGTGCGTGTGTGTGTGTGTGTGTGTGTGTGTGTGTGTGTGGTGTGTATATATATGTCACTCGGTTAATGGTGGAAATAGATTCTTAGGGCCCAAAAACGTTAAGATCTGGTGATAAATCGATTTTCTACGATCGGGATGAAAACAATATGTCTCTAATTTCATCAAAATTGAATCCTCATTTACATAGCGAACAGTTAAAAAAGCCAAATTTGAAGCACCCAAAACCGACGAGCGTCCATAAAAATTTGATAGATGTCAGCGAAGAAAGAAAGATATTGTACCAAAAAAATTGTACCATGATAGCAATCGATTGTGTCTGCTGCCCCACCCTTCTGGGAAATAGGCGTGAGTTTATGATAATAATTATAACAATAATAATAACAAACACATCTACGCCATAATCGGCCAAGGAAATTTTGTGTCGCTCGTACGGCGACGCCCCGCCAGGTTATTTTCCGTAAAGCCGACACGTCCGCCGGTCGCTCAGTCAACGGCCTCGACTACACTCGACAGTCGGAACAATAGACGGGCATTTCTAATGAGAGATCCATGAGAAGAGAGCGCTTTTCGCGACCAACTTATTGATGTTATTTTTTTTTTCGTTATTAGTAAAAAAGAAACTTTACGTTATTGTACATAATCATTTTTTTATTATTTAAAAAAAAATGCATATTATGCTTTTATTATAGTTTTTATGATAAAACGCAGGGATCGATTTTACAAAAAATTTGAATGAAAAATAATTGCTTTCCAAGTGTTCCGTTCTAAAAATAAGTGGTCCCAAAGAGTTTGTCCGGTGAACATAAATATTTTTCCCTATCATAGCGAATGTTCTTAGCTCCGATTATAAAAACTATGTTCGTTTCGACGTATTTATCAGCAATTGCACCGCAAAACTTTAGTTGTTTCATGACACTTTTAACTTTTTGCTAAGAATATTGATGTTGTTTCTGGTGTGTGTGTGTGTGTACAAGTGTGTACGCGCGTGCATGTCGTGTGCGTAAGCGTGTGCGGGTGGGTATGCATGTGTGTGTATGCATGTGTGTTTTACACTTTTTTACAAATTAATATTTTAATTCAAAGACTTTTGCACCTAAAAACTACATCGAATCCCGCAAGTCTCATTTAATTCAGTTGCTTCATAAAGATATTTTTGATACAATATTTCAAAATATAAAGGCGATTTTCTAAGATTCCGAACCAATATGGTAAATACGGAACCCTTAGAGTTTTGTTATGATTGTACGTCCGTCCGTCTGTATGTCACAGACATTTTATTCAAAAATTACATAATCGATCTTGATGAATTTAATAATGTATGTGTCTTTTATAAGCCGCTACTTAATTTGGTAGTTAAATATCAAAAATAAATATTTTCCCGGGGGCACTTCATACATGTAACAGAAGATGGAAAAAATTTTTTTTCAGCAAACACCAACGTGTGGCACATACTTCACCAATTCTTTTAAAAACACTAAGATTTCTAAGCACATTTTCTGATTATGTAAATAATTTTGGAAATAATCGCTCCAAAAGTAATAGACATTGAGTCCCCCCTTCATTTCCAAAAAATATTGGAAAATTAGTCGAAGATAACATTAATAAATATTTTTTAACTAAAATTAGTTTAACAATAACCGGTTATACTGTTTTTGAGGTATTACCGAAAAACTGCGCTTCTCAACAAAAGGATGTAAGTGCCATAAAGATACGTTCCATTGCTGTTTCACTTTAGTTTACACTAGTTTAATAGTTATGTCGACTATTATTATTAAACTAGTGTACTATTACTATTAAATAAGTAATCTTCAAATAATGTAATAGACAATAAAAAAAATACTATAAAAAAAGTACTACAAAATATTAGGAGCACAGATAAGTGTCAACCATTTTTTGTCAATAAAATAATATTTATTGTGAAAGAACGGTAATTTAATTTTAATCAAAGTATTGTTCATCACTAGTAACTTCTTTTTCATCTTTTAGGCAGCGTTCGGATTCCAAGTCTGAAGAACTCCTTATCTTTTGAGGCTATCCACGAATCAACCCAATGTTTGGTATCTTCACATGATGTGAACCGTTGTCCTAACAGAGCATATGCCATTGACCGGAACAGATGATAGTCGGACGGCGTCTGCTGAATACGGCGGGTGGGGTAGTACTTCCCAATCAAGTGTTTTCAAATAGTTTTTCACCGGAACCGCTATATGCGGACGAGTATTATCATGTAGAAAAATAATTTTGTCGTGTCTGAAGTAGGGCGTTTTTCCATCAGAGCTCAGCTCAAAGTAGTATTGAGGGCGTTTTACCATCAGATCTCAGTTCAATCTAATCAATTGTGTTCGTTATAGAGTTCCAGTGATTTTTTCGCTTGGATTAAGCTACTCGTAATACGACACACCCAGCTGATCCCATCAAATACACAGCATGAGCTTTTTTCAATGAATATTCGGTTTTACTGAGGATGTTGACACGTGGCCAGGCAGTCCCCATGATTTTCTTCTTTTTGGATTATCATAAGGTATCCACTTTTCATCACCAGTGACGATTCAATGTAAAACACTTTTTTTTTCGTTCCTAACTAACAACATTTCACTCATGCATAATCGGCGTTCAATATCTCTCGGCTTTAATTCGCATGGAGCCCAATTACCTTGTTTATGAATAATTCCCAACGATTTTAAACGATTTAAGACTGCTTGCTGAGTGACTTCGAGAGTAATTCCTCCAATTCTGCATCCTTATAAATTTTTGACCTTCCACTGCGATCTTTGTCTTCTACGTCAAAATCACCGTTTATAAATTTTTAAACCACTCACGACATGTTCTCTCATTCAAGGCAACCTCATTATATGCTTCTACGAGCAATCGATGTACCTCAGATGCAGATTTTATTTAAATTAAAAGTTCCCGCAAATGATGCTTATTTGGCTCAAATTTAGACATTTTTGGATAAAAATAAATACATATGATTCTAATATGAAGATAATAATATGATAGGGTTTTGTTGTTCTTGAATGAGCAACCTAATTTTCAAGCCGGTTATCATCTGCGAATTGTAACTAAGCCTCGTGCCATGCCATCCTCAAAACGACGAAAACTTATTTGTACTCCTAATAAACAAATAATCGACCATTATTATTAATCAAGCAAATAGATACTTGCTTTCTAGTTATAGGCGCCTAAATTGCTTATTACTTATTCAGTGTGGGAAACATGGAAAAAATATAACAACGTACTTTTTTCGTCTGTAATGCATTTCTTTGTAATGATGGCTTCGGAACCCTATAATGAGCATGTCCAGCATGTTCTTGGCCACCTTTTTTATACGTCTATTAATATGGGAACAAAACAATGATGATTTTGAGCTCGAAAAAGTGAGCAAAAATATTTTATTGTTTTCAGCCCTTGAAAACATTACTGCTCAAAATAATACTGAGTTTTATTTTTTCATGAAGAGTTCTCACGATTTTTTTATATTTTTTATTCAAGTATATCGTTTTATATTTCTTGTTGATTTTTATAACCGTTCGTGTTAATTTAAGCGTTTCATTCTAAGTGTTTCAAGACGAATTTGTGTCTGGAAATACGTTAGTAAGTACTTGTTCAAATTACGTTCCTTTAACCTGTAAAGCCTGAAATTAGCCTTGCGAAGGGTCAGAGTACCATCGCGAGCTCACGAACCCGGATGTGCCACTAGAATGAGATTATCGGATTATGGGGCCGTTGCGAGATGACATTGATTATACAAAACTTTAGTTCATCGAAACATGGAGGAGTCGTATAAAATTCGCTTTTAGCGAACATCCTGGCCGAAACACTGAGAGGTGAAATACGTACGAAGCTCGTAATCCATAGCGAGTGTTCCGTTTCCATTGAAAAGATCTATAACAACACGTAGCACGAAGACTCCCTACGAAGAACGCCGCGCGGTCGACGGCACGTAATGTATTGCGCGTTCGTGTGCAAAACTAAAACGACCGAGTCAGAAGGTGCGGCCGTGTTTGTACTAGGCTTTACTAAATCACTAGAACTTCGTACACTCACGTGAAACGATATATTTCTTACTGACGCCGTGAAGAGATGTGATCTTCATGAAATGATTGAACCGATCCTGAGATTTTTTCACTGAAAAAAAAGCTACAATGTTTCCATGCGAAATGGGTTATTTTCTTTATGTGATGAAAACTTGCTTTGTGCCGAATCGCTATATCTACATGTGGATCAAATCAAGAATAATTGATGTATAATATACGAAATATAAATTTTCTGCTTCATCGAAGTGCGCTGACCCAAACGGCTTAACATAAATAAACACAATGTATTGCTGCTTGAGCATAGGTATTAATTTATGCTAGAAAAAAGTCTGCAATATTATATGTTTAGCTTTTATAGTTGAAACGATATCGCATGTTAAAGAAAGGATTATAGTCATAAGAAATTGTTTATATGTATTCATTAGGCAAAACATATCAATGCATGTAAAAGTAAACTACCCATAATAATAACGGTGTAAAGTTGTATTTTTCAAAAGCGGATTAGAAAACAAAAATAAATAAAAGGCATACAGATATAATTAACAATATTTATTTGTATCCAAGAAACATGAGCTTCAGGGCGTATGAAACTCATGTCTCCTATTATAGACCTTAGGCCTAAAATGGCTAAATATTTTGTCAATTATAAATTGTAATAATGTTCTACTTACAATTATAATGTATGGACGCCACCCGATAACAAGTGTCGAGAAAAAATATATTTAAAAAAAACTGTCTATACAAATTTTGCAATAGACTGATTAATGATCAAACCTTAACGATATTCACAATTAAACTTTCAGACAAATCCGACACAGCTTCTTTATAAGGAGAGCCGATAAAGAAAATCATAGTTGTACAAAAATATTAAAATACCTGAATTCAAATATTTAAATGGGTTCACTTCCCATCTATATTCATGCTTGGACCCTCTTTGACGTGATGGAACTTTGACAGTAAGTGCAAGTAGTGCAAGCAGATGTGTTCTAGCAAAATGTTACAAACGAACACTGTCTCAGGAATAGAACGCTGTATATTTTCTAACCGGGGTCTGCGCATCAAAATATCTGTCATAGATTCTTGCAGGAGTGAAAAAATAAAAAGGTTCTTAAAAGCACCACATACACGTGCCCCTGATTGTAACAGAAACATTTGGTTTTGCACATCATTGTTTTGAACAAAACTTCGTATCTCCCCGCTCCTTATGAATATCCCACAATAGAAATTAATATTAGACAGGAGTAGATTCACTGGTTATTGCATTTCCTTGTGAGAAATTTGGTTTTCACAATGCCTTTTCTGACGTTTCTCCCATCAAAAAAAATAATACCCACAAACTTTTGTATTTTAAATAGAGAGTTTTGATGTGACTCAAATGACATATGGCAGATCAGTCTAATAAAGAAGTGAACGACGTTGACATTACTCAAAATAGACGTTTTTATATTTCTATCTTTTTATAATCCTTAGACTGAATCGAGTTATAAATGCAAAGAAGTTTTTTTTACTTTTAACACATAATTTTCAATCAAAACCTAATCAAAGTTATTTTGATGGTTACAATCAAAATAACACTACAACATCTCATTCAGAAGCTGTTTATCAGGATATAAATTTATAAGGGAAATTGAAATTTCTTAGTAAACGCCGATGTTCATTTTGAGGTTTTACAACGAAATGATTCAGAATCAGGATCGACATCGAGAACAGACTTGTAATTAAAACCGAACGATAACAATAGCTCCACCATTATTAGAATTCAGAGCGGAACAATAATTATAGGTTAGGATTAACAACAGGACCTAGAACTAATCTAAAATGGCATCGACGTAAAAGATGAAACAATTTACTCTACGTTCGTAAGGACGAAGCTGCGAGCCAAAGCTACCTATTACAGAGAAAGAAAGTGACAATGGAATCGTTATTAAATAATATTCAATAAGAACGCGGTCGGAGCCGGGAGCGTTCGCCGGTACGCGTCGGCGTCGGAGCACACTCTGTCGTCCGTTCCCGCATCGTTTCCAATGTAACAATGCGCGGCGGCGACGTCGGCGCCGCGGCCGGCGCGAGCGCGTGCGCCGCTCGGCCCGCAGCTGCAGTCGCGCCGGTGGCGTGTGCGTTTTTGCGCAGCACTGCGCCGCCGCCGTATTTTTGCGGGCCGTCTGCCGCGAACCGTCTGGAAGTCGTCCACATGAATGGCCGGCTGAGCGCTGCGCCTTACGCGAGCGACGACGATGACGTCACAATGTAGATATATATATATATATATTGTAGGACGTAGTTCGGGGCGGAATACCTTTAGGATCTTGGATGAAGTCCAAGGATTCAAGTGTTTAAATGAAAGTATTTTCAATTTAACATCAATATATTTATTGATCGATCCTTCAATGTTTCTTTCCTTACGAAGTTCGATACAATCCCTCATTAAAGCAATTATAACAATCCACTTTTCTACCGCTATTGCAGCTCGTGCACTGGGCGTCAGCTCTCGTCCCCTTTTCTCTCTTTTTCTATCTTTATATTTACCTCGCATTTACCTCGTATTTTTATTTGCTAGATCGGATTCGATTATTAAATATCAAATACAACGCGAATCCATAATTGCGAGCCTAAGCATGGTGGCCGGATGACTCAGATGCCACCTACACCTAGCCTATTACAATATATATATATATATATGTGTGTGTGTGTGTGTGTGTGTATTGGCATATACACGTCCTCGTATGTATGTATACCCTCATACAGCACGGCTCAATAGGGCTCGTCCTAAAGCCTAGTAACGATATGTTCGTGACCGCTCGTGACCGTCGCTTTCGTGCAGTTTCGACGGTGGCCGTCAATTCATTCTTCTAGCCGATACGTCATGCCAACTTTCGATTGATTATTGGCATCACCGGTGTGAACTACACAAAATCGTAGTAAATATTTTTTTTAATATTGGTAGTCATTTCTGCAATAGCGCCTCTGGAACGAGCGTGTTCCTTAGTTCAGTTGCGCAAACAATGAAAACGTATTTAAAAACTTTCGGCGTCACCATAAAGCATCTGACCATTTGAAGATCACTTCGTCCCCTCTACAAACGTATGCAAATTTTAAAATTTCACTTTATCCGTGGTAAAAATAACGAAGTTTTGCACGTTGGCAATTGTACTATGTTTAAGGCTCTCTAGAACTTTCAATAGTCTTCGAGCCCAAAATTTCATGTGCATTCCAACTGTTTAGCTGAAGGTAAGAAATATTTTTTTTTGAGTTCATCGTTTTCATTTAAAATAAGGCGTCATAAAACACTGTTTGAACATTCGAAATACGCATAGAATTTTATGTTCTAAAATAAACGTATAAAAAAGAAATCTGCATTCTTTTTATAGAATAAAATAAATTAACCATAATAAAACAATCTGACCGGACATACAGTACACGTGAACTTGAGAGCGACCCGTCATCCGTCAAGCGAGGACGGGAGCTCGGGAGGTGCGGGCGGAGGGCGGTCACAACTTTGCTGTTGAAACCCGTGCGATCATATCCGTGGATGGGCGTTTGAAAAATCTCTGCAATGCAATCTTGAAAAGTGTCTGCATTATTCTACTTAATGACCGTTGTCCTTGATTTTTAACTTCCCGCTACGATAATCGATAAATTTTCATAAATAAGGAAGACACGTCGTCAGTCCAATTCGAAAAAAGAGTTTTCAACAGAGCTTATTATATTACGGTTCTAGGAATCTATTTAAACATTTTTCGAGTGATGGCTCTCTCTCTCTCTCTCTCTGTCTCTGTGTTTCCGTTTTACGTGTGTGTGTGTGTGTGTGTGTGTGTGTGTGTGTGTGTGTGTGTGTGTGTGTGTGTGTGTGTGTGTGTGTGTGTCGGAGTCTCTTTCTGAGCACGTCGTGTCTCTCTCTGCGCATGTCTAATCTAATTAGTAATCGAATTAGCTCTTCTGGTTAGAAGCAACGTCAATCATTGCAAACTGCATCATAATCGGTTGAATTGCTTGAAAGAAGTTAATGAAAAATTCAGAATAAAGGATTTTTTTTAAATAATGTATGAAGCTATTTTCTGCTTGATATTTGATGTCGGTTAAATTTCTTTGCTTAAAAAACTGCGTTAAATGCCGCCAACTAAATCAAAAAAAAACAACGCGTTCGATAAATTTCTTACTTTAAAAATAAAAAAAAATTGCGTTTTATTTAAATAAAAAGTAGATGTTTGAACTCGAAGAGCTGAAAACCTATTCAAATTGTATTTTTTATACGCACAAATATCGACTTTTTGCACTCAAACTAAATAATTTACTTCTAGGTAAATTTTCAAATAAGAAAATAACAAAAAGTGTCAGGAATAGCCTATAAGGTCAATCGTTTTTCCAATTTTTGAACTCGAAGTGCTTAAAAATATATCTTTCAGCTTTGAGACGACTACATTTTTGAATTCAAGAAGCTCAAAAAAAATATCGACAAATAATATAGCGGGAAGGTTAGGGCTGGCCAGCAGGATCGACCATTTTACAGATTTCCTTTTAATACTTATAGGTTAATTGTCATCATCATCATCATCATCGTCGACCTGTACCCGGTTGTACGAATGAAATCGACGACATCCCGATGCACTGAAGAGGCCATGATCATGGGAAAGGTTGTAGTTTCCTTGCAGCTCAAAATGGGAATACACATATTATATAGCCGACCGGTTTATACATAACGCATAGCCACAAGCAGAAATCGGGACAGGTAAATGGATGCTATGTAAACATGTGCTACTAATTTTTGTCCGCGGCTATGCGCGCTAAGACAATACAATGAATTCTACAATGTTTTAAATAGATCAGTAAATTTGTCAATCATAATGCCGAGCCCGGTCCCGTTCTCGATTCCATAGCAAAAAAAAACCCATAATGTTGCCCTGAAAGAACACGCAATGCCGCTATTTTTCTTGTTATGGAATGATCTGACTCTCTTAATACTGAATAGATGTTACCAGTCCTTTTCGTAATTCGACCCCGAACTGATATTGAACCTGTACCTCTCTTGAGCATTGCTCTTAAGAATAACCAATCGATATAAGTGAAAAATTCGTTCTATTATCAGACTAGCAAAGTCGTGAGCAAAATTATCACTATAAATTATAGTGTGTATGTTATTCTAATGTATAATATTGTGTAAAGTTTTATCTAATTCTGAGCATAATTGAGTAACAACCACGTATTCTTTCACGTTTACAATATTCCTGAAATCTTCAAATCTTGCCAAGTATAATAGTCTTTCTACATACTTCCTTTTTATTTGCCTTGCTGTAAACTTGAGTACTGCATGTACCTATACTTACCTTGCTGTTTACACGTCAAACATCCATTGCAGTAGCAGTCTCGTGATATTTGTCGAACTTTCTTAAAACGGATATATTTTTTTTAAATGTCTCTCTCATTTCGTCTTAATATTGTTTGATTTGCCTTTGTGACAGCTGCTACAATTAACCATAGGCAAACAGATTCTATTCTGTATATATCAGTCTGATAACCATTTTAATTCAATTGATTTTGATATTTATTCTCCGTCCAGGAACGGAAGGAATAGTGGTATTAATTAATTGGTAGTGGTATTAATTAATTGGTAGTGGTATTAATTACTGCTTTTTTAATATATTTTTCCCTAATTATATCTTTTCGCTTTAGTGCAGTCGTAAGCGACGCACTTAAACATTTTATTTGACTAACCGGTGATGTTTCTAATAAACGAGAATAATTGTGTAGAGACAGAGAAAGCTCTCTCAATTTGTGTGGAATATGTACCACAATTATTCACCAGCGCCGACGAAATTTGTTCGTTACGTTTATTTTGCCGAACGTATTTAGCGAAATCGCTTCTAATAATGGAATGAGCGAATGTGGTTCCAAACAATTCGTTAATTTAACGACGCTATTTCTCTGAACAAATATGCCATTTCCATCTGTTTGGATCTCTAACATCGCAAATGTTGAGATTCATTAAACATGTTTATGGTATTAAAAAACATTTGTATATTTAGGTGCCATAATGTTTAAATATTAAGATTTAAATAATATTGTTTCAAAGCTATACTTATTCTCTTTGCGGATAGTAACTTTATTACACATAAAAGAAATAACCTTTAAATACCTAATATTGGAAATTGTACCTATGTACATACGTATTTTAGCAAAATAAGAAAGCATTGTTATGTATCTTTTTCAATAAGCATACATAATAACATATAATCTAATCAAATGTTTTTTACTTAATAGACATCATCAGCCTTTTATTTGTGTTAATCATTATTTTTTTAATTTTAAAACATTGCAGTGGGCCTAGCGGTCACAGAAAATAATATTATACTATTCAGCTGATATTGAAGTATTTTAATAATTATTAAATTGCTACGGAAATAATTCTTTATGAGGTCTATAATTTAAGAACCTACTCGATCTTAAATTTCATTACACGACGAGGACAGTACATACATTTTTCCTTTTATTAAATAATAATAAAAAAAACTAATATTTTCTACATTTATTTTATTCTATTTATATAACTTTATTAGTACAAATACATTGAAGATTGAACGTCATTATTTTTTGTCGTTTTTATTATTTTCTTATTTCTAAGTGTAATTGCTGTGATAGTTCAAAAATAAATTGGTCAATCTTGAGATATTAGATGAGTTGTCGTTTACATAACGTTTGAGTTGTTAACATCACCGCATTAAATCATAAAAATATGCTCGCCCTTACAATTATAGTGACGGTTACAATATTAACAATTTTTCTTTGTCCGTGCATCAAATATATGGGTGTGGGGCTTAGACCAATCTCCGCGAAATCGCTTGCGAATATTTTTAGAGTAGTTATTTATTTTTGAATTATTATCACACCACCATTTTTTTTTATTTAATCCACAACGATCCGCGTAGGGGGCTGGTGACTACCAAATATTTATGATGGATGTTACATGGCGTTAATACGCATCTTAAGAAATCGATTGGCATTTATTATTTATGTCTGAGTCACGAATAATAACAAACAAGTGGTCGTGTACACAGTTAACAGAACTTCTCGCTACAGCAAACAGATGATGCAATGAATTCTTGAAGTTGTTTTTCTACATTCTGCGGCTCCTTTTCGGACACGGCCATAAATAGAGATTAACATCGGGGTCAATCCTCAAAGAAACTGGACTAGCGCGGCCAAAGCTTTCTTTTCTTGTGTATTTAACATGCCGAGTATCACTTCTTGTCGCCATTGTCTACGTGCATGCAGAAAGTTTGAGCAGGCGCGCCTCGCATTCGCGCAAATATAGGGTCGGGGAAAAGGTTTTTTCGTATTTTATATACAAATTTAAGATAATTTTTCATTATATTTTATCTACTTTTAATTATAATATATAAGCTGTTTTGTTTAACGATTTGTTGACATTTTGAACGTAGTGACACAATACCAATGATGTAGAAAATTCGGGACTTCGAATCAAAAAAACTGTGACAAGTAGTTTTGACAGTCTTTCTTGATGTTAAACCAAAAAAAATCTGAAGAGGCCGAAACAGGTGAAAATCTATTGGCAGTAGACATACAGATTGATGGTTTTGCCCGGCGATAAAAGCTTATAATGAATAATACCCTTCCAATCCAACCATACACATAGAACAAACTTATCGCGAATTGTCCCGGGTTTTGCTATAGTCTGTGGAACTTGCTTGCCTGTTGACTATAATATTTTTCGCACATTCTTGTTATAGGTAATCCATTTTTAATCAATAGTAATTAATCTTTTCAAAAACGGTTCGGTTTCATTACATTTCAATATAGAATCGTAAATGAGTCCACAATTCATTAGATTTCTTTCAGTGAGCTCATGTGGGCCCCTAGTATCGAACTTTTTCGTAAATCCAGCTTTTTCCAAATGGGTAAAACTGTTTTGTAATCAATTGCCAGCTCTTCTATTATATTATTAGAACTAATATGCCGATCCTACCCTGTTTTTTCTAAAATGGCGTTGACTTTATCTGTAACAGATAAACCAGAGCGAGGTTTATCTTTGACATCAAAATTACCAGACTGAAAACGCTTTAACCAGTTTTGTACTACTATCACCGACACTGAATTAAATCCGTAAATGTCACTATTTTTTCGCGGCTTGGGTCGCATTTTTCCTTTTTTTATAATAAAAATTCAAAATTTATCGAGTTTCTATGTTCGATTCATTCATTTTGGTGCACAAAAAAACAATAGTAAAATGGCGGAACACCGTTTTTACCTTTTATTTTCCTTATTTTTTTTTAAAATGTCGTCTATTTAATGGTATCAAAACTGACCATATATAAATAACACAACCAAAAACATTCTATTGCAACTTTTACTTATAAAATACGAAATATTTTTTCCCTTACCTAATAGATTCCTGTACATTTCGTATCAGAATTCTAATCAGTTCAATTCTCCCAGATTTGATCTACGGCGTTTGTAAACTTTTGAAAACTTCACCGCTGACCCTCAAATCTATTATTCCATTACGAATTCTTATCCAACGAATTGAATATTGCTTTTGAGAGAATCGAAAGATATCGAACACCTAAGAATGTGGTAATATTTTGTTTATAATCCAGCTATATAATCAGAAAGCAATTTCTACGTATGTTTTGTGACAAATCACCCCCATCTTTACAAAAGCCAAACAGATGCGACTATAGCCCAGTTTAGCATCCGTTTAAATATTCGAAATAATCTCGGAGCCCTCGTGATGGATCGTTTTATACAAAATTACAAATTTGACGTGTAAGTTTTTTTCACCGACGCCAAATGTGACTGTACGATTTTCTTCTTTCTCTATTGAACGCCGCGCTGAGGAAAGAGCCCCGGCAGACGGGCGGCCTGACAGGCATCGCCCAAGTTTCGGGTCAAAACAGGAAATCGGGAACGTTAAAGAGAGATTTGAACGCGCCTCTGACGAATTAGATCAACAAATGCGTCACAAACATGTAATGAGATATCGTATATTATAAAAAAATTAAAGAAACGATGAAGATCTCTATACTTGAGTTCACCCACATTTGCTTAATTCCGATACAGCTCGCGACTGCGCCCATCCATTCACAAAAGAATCAGGTTTTTCTTATAATCTTCATTATTCTCGATCTTTTATTTTTGATCTCGATCCTGATCCCGAGTCATTCGATTCGCGCTGTGGACGACCAAATCATTTCCATGAAATCCTTCAAATAATGTCCATGCGCGACTTCGTTTACGTCAATACGCAAATAGTCTATATTTTTAAGTTTCCGAGAATTTAAACATACCTTTCCTAATATTTGGCTACGTGACGAACTAACTAACAGCTTTATTTGTAAATCCAAAGTCAACTGTCGGACAGCGATACCCATATAATAATATGCATTTCCCTATGATTCCATTTCATATTTCTGTTAATTATATCCTAACTGCATTTTGGAAATTTGAGAATTTTTCTTGTAGAGGAAGAAATTTAAAGATTTTTTACCCTAAAAATAAATATTTATTATTATTAAGGCATTTAATTTATTTACATTATGTTCGCAGGACGCAAAACGGACGAGAATGCATGAAGAGATTAATGGAAGTCAATTAAGCATGAGACATATGCAAAGATCGTACCGTGTGGAAATCTATAGTCTTTGCCTCTACCCTTCCGGTAAACAGAGGTGAGTTTATAATAATAATAAACTGTTTTGTTTATATCACCAAAAAATGAAATGAAAAATACAATTTCACGGGTAATTATTTTTTAAGCATTCGAAGCATCAGATCTGACGCTCGTGGACAAAACGAAGACAGCAACCGAAAACAGAGTTCAGCGTTCGACACGAACCGTTCTGCTGAATATTGACATAGTTTATTAATTGTGGGTGCAGATGTTTCGCATCAAAACGACCTAATAGAGAAAAAAAAATAAAAATAAAGAGCAAAAGGTAAAAATTGTTCCCGTTCGCAGGCGAAGCACCCGCCACGTTCCGCGTCTGCGCACGTAGACACCCGCGTGGACGGTCGAGGAAAACCAGTGGCGGTGTACTCGGCGATTAATTTTCAACCCTCGTAAGGAGCGCAACTTCCCTAGCGATGCAATAGAAATATGTAAATAGTGGCATACTCACACAGCGTCTGGTCTCAGACAATCGAGTTGTCATTAGGGACAACGAACTGAAATAAATAATAATTTGTAAGAAGCAAGAAAAGCCGCGGAACTAGACTATCGGCATCTCGCGGCGCTTTTACGATTCGGCCCGTATAACCTGAAGGTTGAAATGGCTATGGGAGATGGTGAGTTGGTCTCAGACTAACCCATATTGACGAAAAGGAGTAGGCGAATATTAAAAAATAACTTGTAGGAAGCAGGAAGGGGCTGCAGATCTACAATTATCGATGTCCTGTAGAGCTTCCACAATTTGGCCCGTATGACCGTAAGATTGGAGGGGCC
This sequence comes from Eumeta japonica, assembly GCA_005406025.1. Lineage (NCBI taxonomy): Eukaryota > Metazoa > Arthropoda > Insecta > Lepidoptera > Psychidae > Eumeta > Eumeta japonica. The sequence goes on along the minus strand of BGZK01000298.1, from coordinate 252,185 downwards.
ATGGGGGTGGAGGGCTAGTCTCAGACTAACTGCGGGTTTAGATTTATTGGTGTCTCGCGGCGCTTCTGCGATTCGGCCTATATAATCAAGATATTAGATAGGCTAGGGGAGGTAGTGATGGTCTCAGACTAACCCATTCGGCCCAAATGACAAAATTGTCGGAGGAGCCACGGGAGATCTGGGATCGGTCTCAGACTAAGAAGAAGCCTCGCTTTTAGGCTGTTCACGTCAATTGAGCCCCTGGTACCGGATGTAAGGCCGTTGTCACAGTTGACGTGCTCTACAAAAACAGGTGTTTGTTTAAATTAACAAGTCACTAGTCACCTGTAATCAGAAAAACAACGCGCTGATCACTTGGCCGTCATCGTACCATCGTTCATATAGATACACAACTGGTGTATAAGTAAGTTCTTTCATGATGATTGAACTGGAGAATAGTATGTTAGGGCACAGTACAAAGAGTTTCAATCTCTATGCAGTGGTTAATGAAAAGAAATTGACGGAGCGAATGCCGAATATGGGTTTTAAATAGTTCGGCGAGGGGCGCCCTACAAAAGCTCATATGGGTCGAATCAATGCCGTGTGTCAGAGGCTCGGTTGAGGCGATGAAACGAAATAGGTGCCTAACGATCGTACGAAGTGGAAACATAGCTGTTCAGAAAAATGGTCATGGACTCGTGTCATACTGTGTTATATTATTTCATATGGTGACGTCATTTCAGGAAACAGTCGCAGGCGTATCGCGATGTGCCCGATTCTATGTTCGGATGGCGACATTTACAAAGTTAACAACCCGGCCAAAATACGTACAGCGGTATCGCCGTGACGAGAATAGACAGCGAGCGCTAAACGGGCGAACGTTATGAAAGTACGCGCCACCGACGATCGGATATCCTCAAAACTACTATGCAAATTCAAACATAAAAGTATCCCTACATAGCTACCACTGTAGCGGATCGATGGTTAAGAACGTTGCCTAGGAACTTTAAGGTGACAGGTTCGATTCTAACCGAGGCCGTATCGGCTGACGAGTTTTTGATACAAGTCAAACTGGACCACTCGCTCCGTTCTTCGAACAGCGCGTTGAACGATCGGTCTTAAAAGTCGTCGAAGCGACGAGAACGACGGACGTCGTCAAACTGCGACTCGTATCGGACCGACGCGGACAGCTTGAGAATCGAGGTGTAAGCTCTTCGATCGATCTGAAGTGAAAAGATCGAGCAATTGAATAGCCGACCGAAGGGGTGCTTAAATCTAAGAGGGCAACTTGTCTACGGTCAACCCAATATTATCTATTTGAGCGTGTCACGTATTCAGTGCTTCTCGGAAGAAAAGCGCTTGCATTTGTCTATACCCGTGTGTACGTATCGAACGGCGTCGTGTTCGCCCGTGCACGGTACGCGGAATTCGGCGGACGTCACAGATGGCCGTGCGCCGCCCGCCCCGCGCCCGCGCGCCGCCGCCGCCGTCTAGACGCCCGCCAGACGAATTTTTAATACGGACACGAACCGAATACTGTGCATACCTACCGGCGCGCGTCACGTGCACCGCCCGCGCCGCCGGCCGCCCGGCCGCGCTCATTCGCGGCTCGGCGGCGTCGGCTCGCGTGGTTTCGTAAACGATGCCGTGACGCCCGCCTGTCCGATACCCAGTTCGAGAGTTACACCTGTACGTGCCTGCTGCTTCAGCACTGAATGTAGAATGGATTCATTTGTCTTTGAGTCAATCCCGTTTCAGTGTAAGACCGCTCTCGCCGTCTACCGTAATCTCAGTCACGGTCTCGTTCTTGGAATTGCAATTCTGATTCCACACTCGATTGTGGATCTAGTGGCGATCTTCGTTTTGCTTTGGGCATCACCATTAACAATAATCGATAGATATAAAGCATTGTAAATTTTATTCCATATTCGTCAGGACGAAGTCGCAAGCACACACCAATAGATTTATTTATACACAGCTTCAAATGATGACGAAAAGTATATTCCGAAAAGCCGCATTCCGATTTTTTCCTCAATAGTATCTATATGTACGTCGACACACAGAAGCAAGTTATAAGGCGTTATTGTTATGTACACAGGAGACATAGATAGTAGTCCGCTATTGGAACAAACACTTTGGAACAATTTTTTGACGTGATAACGTCTTATAAATCGATGAACGCCGGCTGCACGCACGAAAAAGCATGACTCATTGTTACGTTCCGTCTGAGCCGAGCGTGCAACCGAGCGCAGAACGAGCGATAGAGAGGCACGAACGGCCTAAGCGTTCGGCTTGTGACACAGCCAATGGAGTGGAAGAAAGATACAAAATAATGATAATTCAGTAATAATAATTCAATTCAATTCATAATATTTATTAATAGCAATTTTTCATCAATATTTTCTTATGACGTTATCACGTACAATTATCGTTCGTACACCGACTTTACAGACAACCATTTTTTTTTCACTTTTTCCTAATTTTTCGAATATGAATATATATATATATATATATGGACAGTGTATACATTTAAATGTTACAAAGTCACGACATTGAAATGCCACCGAAACACTGTATATCCCATGGGAGATTCATTTCAGAACTTAACGTCCATACAACAAACTAGAACACAGTAATTAACGTACTCTCACTTCGTTATTAAAAGTTCGTCCCTCTCTCGTTAGATATACCAAAGTGACGGCCTCAGACGTAAGTTTTTGTTCCACGCCACCTGACTTTACGACTTTAAATAATGTAATGACTACTTTAAAATCACTTTCGCTTCAAACTACCTTATGTCGAATTACATTATAACGATTTACTCGAAACCGACGAGGGTCCATGAAACGGTTGGTGGATTTCAGTGAAGTAGGTCATGCCATATGACTAACTGTGGTCTCTATTTACCCTCTTGGAAAGTTGGCGTAAGCTTATAAAAAAAAGAAGGCTATCTGCACACATTAGAACCGCTTTAATTTCAGAATATTTTTTAAAGTCGACTCAATTCGAAAGGAGTATACCCTTCAGTTTCAACTTTTAGCTAACTACCTTAAAGAAGAGTGTTATGTTTTCAGGGTTCATTAATATGTGTGTTTGAATGTTTTAATTCACCCTAAAAAAATTCAAATGGGTTTGGTGTCACTGTAACCCTTATTATACTCGGGAGATACAGATTAGGTAAAATCATTAAAAAAAATCATGTGACTGGTGCATGATTAAATCATGCTCAAAAAAAAAAATATCAAATCACATTTTGTGAATGAACATTTCCCGAAAATCAATAAAAAAGTTTAGTAGACATCGTTCCCAATCTAGTATAAGTAGCTTGTCATACAAAAATAACGAATATTGTACTAAGAATCAAAATATCTCCAATATAATCTAGAAATATTTTACTGATTCTCAATTTTCCCTAATGGCTTACGTCATACATAGGTATTTATGACGTAATTAAAGTTTTAGCTAAATATTTAAAAAAAACACAATCAATACTGCAATTGTTTTTTTTATCTCCGGAACAAAAACCAATCCCCCCCCCTGCTCGTAATTACATTCAATTCAATAATAACATTTCATCAATACGATACTTGGCGATGACCGCAAGTTCTATTAAAACCATATAGATGGTCATTAATGATTGGCCAGCGAGTGAGTGGACAACGTCGTCTGTCATCCTACGGTGACTGGCCCGTCATGACAGTTCTACGAATACGAAAATCGTGATATGGTAATATCATGATTCATGCACATTGTTTTATTTCTTTCGCTTTTCAAACAATTATCCGTGAACATTGAACAAGAGAAATACATTAAAATATTACGTTTTCCTTCCGTAATTCTATTGAATGTCCTAAGTGTATAAAGCTGGTTGCACCTGAAATACATGTTTTTTTTTTGTTGTAATTTAACGCTCAACAGCGGTTTCACAACTGAAAAGTAAAGCCGGGCAGACGAGCGATTGTGACGCTGCACGATTTTGTGTAGGAAATTAGCACACAGTTTACAAATAAAAATTGGTTTTCTGTAAAGTCGGTTTACGAGAGATAATTTTACGTGATAACGTCATAAGAAAACGTTGATGAAAAATTGCCAACTTTTATGAATTGAATTAAATTATTATCACTTGCCGCAATTGTAATAAACAATGAAAACCACATTAACTTTTCATTCCCCTTTACAAACAGTTGGCAAAACAGTGCACGTGTAGGTTGTGTGGGGCCGCTGTCTCTCTTCTACTCGGACGCATCGGTCGACGGAGTGGCAGAGAGATCGCTCGATCTGCGCTCTCGCTCGCACGCTCGGCTCAGGCGGAACGCGACAATGAGTCATGCTTTTTCGTGCGTGCAGCCGGCGTTCATCGATTTATAAGACGTTATCACGACGAAAATTCGTTCGTCGTCGACACAAAGTAGTTCCGGCTTCCGCTTAGCGACGTCGCGTCGATGACGACTCGGCCGCCGGGACTATACGGATCAACTCAAGCGATCGCCTCAGCGGAAGGTGAAACGGCGACCGGCAGTCGGTCGTCCGTACCGACCTGTATAAGAATGCCTTCAATTGAAAATAGAAATAACGCAAATAGACATGGGTCATTTTACCTTACATCTTGAACTGTTGAACAATGAATTTAATATCTAAAAGAAGTTTCACTTGTTATCTAAATATCTTAAATTTAATATCTAAAAGAATTATGCGGCGTTTCAGAAGCATCTTACAAAAACACAATATGAATTCGATAAGTACATACGAACTCACTATCGTAAATACTCGAACGAGTGTCGATTAAACGGCGACATTAAAAATAAACTTTGCAAAAATAATCTCGAATATAAAGAGCTTTTCGTACGTTCATACGTAAAAACGTATTCACGGGAATACGCGGAAAAAAAAAAACAGTTTACACGTGTATCCAGAAAAACGTAAACAACTTATTATAGCATGCAATGACCCAATGAAATATTTACAACGCGGTCCGGCCGCCGCCGGCGGCGTCTCGCCGCGGCGTTGTCTGGATTAATTCGATCCGAGAATTATTCATTGTAGGCGAACGAACTGAAGGTCTCCCGTATTGTCGTGTTCTAGACTTCTCGTTCGCACGGCGTCGGGTTGTCCTTGCGCTCAAACGTTTTCACCGTATTAAGCTGAAATTCAAGGAGAATTTTTATTCCGACTGTACCAAACTAAATTTACTTATTCAACGTAACGCGAAAAAAACTACGGAAGCTTATAAAGTTTTCTACTAGCTGTATTGAGATCGCAAAGTTCAGAAACTCCCGATCCGATGATAAACAAAGCGAAAAAGAAGCAGCAGACAAGTTCAAACCGTTCGAACCTCGTGAATGATGAAACGTGAACCATACGCACTTTGCTCCTGAACTCGACATATGTTAACGGAGGCGTTTCTTTAAAACAAACTTAAACTTTCAGAATTCAGGACAGTACCCGCGTACTTGCCTCCTCTATCTTTATATTAAACGCTCTATGGTTTAAATATTCATTTTGATTCAAAAGGTGTGAGCATTCCCGTTCATGAATGCACGAAATGGATTACGAAACGGATTATATTTCTCATTGTATGAAGTTTCATTTAAGCTCTTTCAGGTGAGTTAAAATTTTTCCATGTCGTGAATTCTCACACCAAAGACGTGTGTGTTTTTTTTTTAATTACATAAGAAAACCAGTATTCAATTATGTGTTTGAACCAATTTTTTTTTTACAATTGTTAGAGTTGAACTTAAAGCTCAAAATAATTTACACATTACATTACGATGGCCAACTGAATGGAATAACAGCACAGAAGACAGAACAAAAAGAAGTTATTTCTTCGACCGTTATTAATTTTCAGGCGGAGGCCGGAGTATACGAATTACAATTTCGAATTCCAGAGAACAATGCAGCCACGGAAATTACTTTATACACTTGAAAAAATTTAATACACCAAAAACAATCAATGTAATATTAAAACCCTGAAGCAGAAATATCATTTTTATAGGAAAAAAAGAACAAACTAAATCATTGCATCCGTTTACATACTACGATTTATGATACCAGATGTATACGCCGAAATAGCCATTAGATTTATAACACTTTTCCTTTCTGCGTCAGGGATTAATAATTATTAACATATTATTCATAAGTCCGATATCAAGACAATGAGTATCGTTCTTATAAATATTATATAAATATTGCGAAGAGCCTACTTATCCCCTTTATATACGGAATTGAGAAACAACATAATTTTGACTCTTTATCGTCCTGGCGAACGTCGAGGTGAAGGCCGACAGCAGCCGGTCCGATCCGAGAATGAGATTTTCAAGGTCGTTTCTATATTTTTCCAAGATAATTGAATTCAAGGCTAAACTCTAATTAGCCGCAATCGGTATATCGATATACGAGAGATTCGAGACCGTATCGATATTTGTCTTAGATCTTGATAACCTTAAAACACTTTATACACAAATTTTACGCGTATAGCTATTCACCAGCAACTGCTATTCACTGTTGTACATAAGTACACCTATGTATACATATATACCTACATGTATACTTACGGGGCACATGCGGTGAGTGTGGCATTATAAAGATATGATAGATACCTATACACCCATATGCTTTCTCACAAACAGCTGCTTACGTATTCGTCCGATTTCGGAGCAGTTCTTCTCGATCCGTGCGAGCTCTGTACAGTCGCACACGTGGCAAGGTAGGCGGAGTGGGGGGTGTTAGGTTTTATTTTCGTTACGGAATTTCTTGATTCGGTCGCCACGCTCAAAGCCCACGATAAAAGCTATGCAATAGCTTAATAAAATGGAAGATTTTATTTCATTAAACGATCAACGAATAAATGGTATTTTTTGAATCACGTTTATGTTTTTGATAGGTGTGATAGTTTAGATTAGACAATACATAGATTAATCAGATCTTCCTAATTAATAAACTTGTTGTACATCTACCACTACATCTTACCTTAGTCTGTATTAAATTTAGTATGACTTTATATTGTGCAAGCTTCATTGTATACCATTGGACAGACCCAAAGACACCTCACACGTTCGAATCGGTTCATCGATTCAGTAGTATGATTCGTACATACATAGTCTGCAAAAATCATATTTTTTTAGGAATATTATGCCGTAATTATGACTAGAATTGAACTCCCCGCGGACCTCATCCACATTTATAAGATCTTCTGAAATCATTATGATGGGTCTCTGAAGCAACTTGTGAAGCTAATTTCCCGCACACTATCAATGTAATGCAGTTTTAAACGAGTAGCTATCTAGAAAAGGGCCATCGATAACCACGTCGGTCACTTTGAACATCGTGACTACTCGTTTGGTAACACACAGCAATGACAAAAAGACAGTTCGACCGAAGCCCTTGCGAGGTGGCGCGGGCGCCGCGGCCTCGCGCACGCAACGGCCGGCACGTAACGACATTACCGGCCGCGCCCACACGTCGCCCGGCCGCCGCGCCAGACCGTGACCGGCCGTCTAGACGTCTAGCCGCGCGCCGAAGGAGGGCACGCCGGCGCGTCCGGGGAAATCACGCGGCGTTTGATTTGTAACCGATCCGAATGTCGCACGCACGAGTCGGCCGACCGACCCCGCCCGGGGGTGCGCGGGGCGAAGGTCGCCTCGCCGGGATCCCACCCGAGGTGTTCTACGCTTAACCCTGATCTATTGACCTATTATACCTATGTACGTTGCAGCCGCGACCCTAATTCGTTCCTAGCGATTAGTCTGGTGTCAGATTAGTATAAATGGACAGGAATGTTCGTATCTCGAGGTATCTATCACAAAATATCGACATTTACAAAGCGTAGTTACATCTTTAGCGGTCGTGACCTCTAAATTTCGAATAAATATGGGATTAAAAAAATAAAATTGTTTTTGCAATTCGAATGGATATTCATATTTTTTTATATCTCTGTTCTAGGTACATATAATTTATGTACGTAAATATGTAAGTTGTTCGTTTGTCATGAGTGAAGTAGTGAATTACAGACTTCACTTCACAGTAGTTATACTTTGTCGATATTTATTTAAGTTCTAATATCGGAATCAGTTTTCAAATTAGAAAGCTGGAATCGAGAATTGTTTTCGGGGTCGTTGAAACGCAATTACGGAAATCGCGCGATTACTGCGTGAGACGTCTCATGGAAACAAAAACTGTGCTGCATATTAAACCAAAACCCGACTACGACAAAGATAATTACAAAGAATAGAACAAAGTTAGGTGTCTATTTGAGAGATAATGGTTACTATATTTCAAAGCCAACATAATGAATGACATCTTTTTTTTTTTGCTTTTAATTTTTTGTTTGAATTGTTTATGATATCCAACTGCTTACTACATGCTTTTGTATGGTATGTGAATTTTATGATTTGCTTTGTCTTTTGGTTCCCACTTCTATCGAGATGGCCAAATTAGCAACGGGTCCTGTGTACAGAAATATAAACTAAAATTAATGTTAATGTAACATTTTTATGGAAATAAAGATTCTCTAACTTCTATACCAATAATAATTTTATATCCATATGGTAACTAATCTCCACACCCGACCGCAGAGCGTGTCGTAAGACGCGACAAACCCGGACTTGGGGATGCCGAACAGCAGTGTTCAACTGGATAAAAGCAGATCAACACGCCAGCTATCGCGAACCCGCAATAGCGAGGAGTTGTGGAATACGACAAAATTCTTTCTACGATGGCCACACTGAAGAAACGGCTTCGATTTACCAACGGCCCCGTTGAACCTTGCAGAGGTCAAGGCGGCGACGGGGCACATCATACTAAGAATCCCCTACTCCAAAAATCCGTCTTCCATCCCCGACAATTCTACTTGACACCCACGCGCGCGGGCGCGTTTGTGCGTGTGGGTGTATGTAAACATCTCATCACTTTTGAACGGATTTCGCCCGATAGATTTTAAGGAATATCAAAAACAGAGTTTTTGAAAAGTATTTTTTTTTTGTAATAACTTCTAAACTTCTCCACCGATTGATACCAAAATCAAAAAAGCTTTTATTCCTCAAACAGATACATCAAGTACCGCAAACTGAATAAAAATTGTTTGAATTATTAAAGAGATATCGTTGGAGAAAATTTTTCTAAAAGTGTTTTATACAATATTTTACAAAAAGCTCTACCGATAAATTTCAAAGTCAGTCCAGTTATTCTCCTTAAAAAAACAACGTCGGTTCCTTTTAATTGCATCAAAATCAGATATTTTGTTCAAGAGGTATTGCTGGAGAAAATATTTTCAAAAAGTGTTTTTTTAGAATACTTTTCATACTACTCTAGCGATTAATCGAAATTTTTACCAGCTTTTTCTTTATAAACAATGTCGATCGCCGTAAACTGCATCAAAATCCGTAAGTTCATTCGAGAGATATCGTTCACGAAATATTCGAAAAATCTAAAATTTTGCAAATTAAACGTGTGACATTCTCAATGGGTTCATGTTTGGTAGTCGGTCATCTTTTTCTCCTTAAAATACTGCGTCGCATGCCGTAAAGCTGGTCAATATTGAATTAAGTGTTCGAAAGATACACACAGTTCAAATATTTGAAAAATGTGTTTTTTAACTTCCCTTCTCCTTTTCAGAAGCAAAAATATGAGTTAAGTTAAAAATACCGAAATTTTTATAAGCGTGCCTATAATATTTAAAAAGCTCTGTCGATTCCTCATGAATTCATAAGCCTACAAGTACATCTTTTAAATAATAATAAATCATCGAAATCGGTTAATAAATAATGATTTACTGAGAAATTTTAAAATGTACAATACAATGGAAAACCTCTTCCTTTCGAGGTTGATGTAAATCAACTTCAAAAAGAACAGGATTTTCGCAATATAAATAAGTGTTATTGGGATAAATTATCAAAATAATCTTTACAACGACAACAATTATCAATTTTGTTCATAATGCATGTGTGCATATATGTTTTACATCATTCATAAACAAACACTTCTTAAAAGATTAAAATACAATAAGGGCAACTTTCTAGACCCGAAATTTGGCAAGGTAATGTATGTGATGTTGAAATTATGCGTATGCGACCCTTGTCCTACCAACTCTCCATCCTCGCTACTTCTATAGCCAATTTAACTACTTGTGAATCAAATCAATCGAAATAGATCCGTTTCAATCTAAAGTAACTACTACTAAATCATTCACGTCATTGCGTTACGTTTATGCTAAAAGTCGCGTCTTTGTACTCCAAAATTTCACTCTCGTCATCATTTTTTAAAAACGCCTCAAAAATTATAACATCTACATACAGATCGTAACGGTGACGGCGTGCATCGCGTGAAGAGCGTGCGTAAAAGATGCAACGATGCTACCGGTGCATCCGTGTAAGTGCAACTCGCCCCCGATCACAAGTCGCCGGCGGCGGCCGCGCGCGCCCGGCGCACAGGACCCGGCGGATCTCCGCGACCGGTCGGACGGCGCCCGCACCGGTTGCGTCCGCTCCACTCCACTTTCCCCTACACAAAGTTACATTATAATCATGATAATGTGCCTACACAAGGCGTCGGCCGCGTACACTGAAAACTCGGTACATAAGCAAGTTTTTTATTTTATGATGAGTCAAATTAAAATATCCACGGCTAATGAGTCATACCACAAATTTTAGCGATTCAAGTGATCGATCCTGAAACAGTTATGCAACATCCTTCGATAAATAGGGATATTTTGACGGACCGTTCCCTGAAACGATTGATATTCGATTCAACCTATTTCATTTTCTTTCCTTTATGAAATGCTAGCCCAGCAGAGACTGTTCTGTCGCAGCATGCCCGTGTAGTATGTTCCCGGTTTCGCTGGCATGAACGTACAATGAATTCAATGATAGTAACGGAAAACTAACAGAAGAAAAAGTACACACAGGAAAATGTGGAACTTCTAGAAAAAAAAATGTAAAAGAGTAAACAACTAGAGCTAATACGACAAGTTTTTTGACGTGATAACTTCTTATAAATCGATGAACGCTGGCTGCACGCACTAAAAAGCATGACTCATTGTCGCGTTCCGCCTGAGACGAGCGTGCGAGCGAGAGCGCAGAACAATAGAGAGGCCTAAGCGATCGGCTTGTGACGCGTCCATCTCTTCACTATTTAATTTAAGTAAAAAGGTATTTGAATTAACGAGTGCAAATAAATGTTAATTTATCGAAAACATTGTCATTTTTAATTAACTCCTTCTTTGTATTATACAAAATAATGATAATTCAGTGATAATAATTCAATTCGATTCATAAAAAATGCAATTTTTCATCAATGTCTTCTTATGACATTATCACGTAAAATTATCGTCCGTAAACTGACTTTATAAATAACTATTTTTTTTTATTCCGTGAATTCTACAAATCTTTGCATAATAATTTTAGGTCAAGTCAACGTCTGAAGCGATCAAACCGAAGTAGAAGGTGGCGAAGTTGAAACGTCGATTTTCGCCATCGACACTCAAAATTTTGATCGACTTGGTTCGAGTGGATCTCGTCTTTTTCTAGGCTTCCTTCTTTCTTAAGCGTCAAATACAATTCTTGTTTGCTCTTAAAAAAAAATTTAATAGTTGCTCAAGGAGATAACTTTTATTATTTGATTCCTATTTTAGAATTGCTATCAGAAATTTATTAATATGGGAAAGTGGTTATTCCTTAACGACAAACCTTAGCGAATATTCAATTTTTATACAGACGTTTTTGCTCGAAATCTATCAGATAGCTTCGGCGATAGCTCGCTTTTAAATGAGCAGCGATTGCGCAAGACCTCGTCTTCAGCGCACGCTCGCACGGCCTCCGACGACACCGGGAGAGTTGATGTGTGAAGAAATCCGATATCTGCCTATTTTGTAACCACTGAATCGATCTTTACAATGGTGCCGCAATTATCGGACTTGATTCGCACAAAGTTCTCGGAGAGAAAATATTTTTGTCTAGCAAACACTGAATGACCCCCTCGGCCTAAAGTAAAACGTTTGTCGTATTCGGGTTAAAAGGAAAAAATACTCGTCCAAAACGACTTCGCCGTATGTTATTTGTATATACATACAATGATTTACATAACGCACGCCATGCTAAAACACTTCTAATACGATTGGTTTTTGCCAACTTTTTAAGGTGAATCACACATATCTGTATAGCTCACACGAAATATTTATAAATTACGGGCTATTTATAAATTATAACTTTTCTCATGAATCATTAAAATTATTAGTTTCTGAGAGTTTCTGAAGAGAGTTTCTGAATTATATATTTATCGATTTTATCTACGATTTTTGTAATCAATTTTAGTTAAAACTACAATTTATTGATTTATAAAATACTATATGAGTTGCCATGTTTGTGAAGTCATATTAAAATGTTTTCACATATGTACTATTAAGGGTTTTTATCTATATATAAAATTATTGAAGTTCATTAGAAAATGACAATTGTTGGTTATTAATTTAGAAAAGTATTTTTTTATTTATTTTTAGTTTAGGTGAACATAAAATACAATCACAATAAAAAAAGATTTTAACCGTATTGTTTATTAATAAACCTGACAAATGCCTAGTCATATGGTATAAATTAAATCTGTTTTTATGAGAGGCGATTTTTATTGTCTATAAATAGATATTAATATAATTCAAAGCATTTTTTACCTACACAGCTGTCGTTTTCAATTTCCAGATATACGTATGTAAAATTGTGTCTTTATTCGAATTACAAAATGTAATCTTTTGTAAACGAACATTGAAAGTCGTAAAAAAATTACATCGAAAACGGTTACCTTAAAAAATAAAATAAACATTTATTTTATTTTGAAATGAAATAGAATTTTATTTTCTAAACTATTTTTCGTGTGCCACTTAAATGGCCGCGGTCAACAACACTGCAGGTACAAACAACTATTGTTTTTTTTTATATATCATTAACACAAGTAAATATAAAATACCATTTTGTTATTGATGCAATATAGACATCCTGCCGACAAATTGAAATGAGTACAAATTCATCGAGAAACAGGCGGCAGCTAAAGTAACTTTCAATAAACACAACTATGAGAACTACATTTGAAACAGTTGCAGTTGTCAAAAACAATGTCGTTTTAAAATTGGCCGCCTTTCGTCACTAAAAATGTTTAGGTAGGCACGTAACCGGCCGTGTGCATGGTGCAGTGCGGGCCGAGGGGCGGGGCGGGGGCGGCGGGTGCGTCTAGACGGGCCGCAGACGGCCGCGCCGGAGGCTGCGCCGGCCCCGCGCCCCGCGCCGGCGCCGCCGATTTCACCGCCGGCGCCGGTACCATACTGTCACTTCACCTCGGAACTCACATGACTATACTAAATAACAAAAAATCTGTGTACTTTCCCAATGTAACTTATCCGTTCTCAGCTCTAAAAGTGACTTTTTTTATTGTCACTAAATTTACCTTTTGATAAACTTAACTTTGCTTTGTCATTACACGAGATTACGATTATTCAATAGTATCTGATTCAAATGAACGTTCAAAACATATCGTAAAAAGGATTTAATCAAATTTCAAATCGACTGAATTTTCTTCCAGATCCAAATATTTACTTATACGGTCGCGTATAAGGTTGAATGCAGTGTCGAGACTGAAAAACTACACTCTCGCATCAGTGTCATCGATATTAAATATAATTGTGCTTTTTGCATAAATATAATAGTTAGATCAGAATAAAATTTGAATTTTACACTTAAAATCACCATGACTTGATTTTTAGAGTTCTGTGCCTCGAAAGGAAAAAAAAAGAACCCGTATAGAATCTCTTAGTTGTAGGTCTATTCGTCTATCTATCTGTTTGTCTGTCTTTTTGTCTGCCTATCAAGACCCTTTTTCTCGGAAATGAGCGGAGGCCATTTAATTAAAATTATTATGAAATGGTTGAGTGCGGAATTCCTTAGAATGCAAAAAAAATACCTTTTATGTCAATGTAATTGAAAAATGGGGTCATTTACTTATTGCTATATATTTTGAGGTTCGTAAGGAAATCAAAATCAGATTCGTCTTATTGCACGCAGAGTTACGAAATTTTTAAGAAGCAGTCTCATAACATAAATAGAAGGAAATACCCAAAAATTGCAAATTCGTAGTTATATTATATGAAAAAAAATGTTTTAAACATCGGATATTTAAAAAAAAAGAAAAAAATTTTGAAACAAGAAAAAACATGATTTGTACGGAACTCTTGAGGTGCAACTGCTGTTCGCACTTGTCGGACATTTTTATATGTAAAATGAGTCATCTCGGAAATTATGTTAGTCTAGCATTTGGTACATAGTCTATAAATATACCAATTACCAGATACAAATAGCAGTACACGACGATCGCAGTAGCTCTGTCGTGAATGGATCGAGCGGCTGTTCGAGCATCGGCATCACCCGCATCCTCGATGTTAGAATTTCTTACTCCGCGTCGCTATCAGCAACGCGTGTTCAGAGCGTTTGCAACTTCCTGTGGCAATAAATCGTCGAACGAACAACGGCCACCTTTTTGTTCGATTCAATTTCTACCGATTAAAATTTAGTTATCCGATTCGCGAGATAATCTCGTGTTCCCCTACGTAGCGGTTATGAAAGAGTTGGCGAGACTACAGCAGAAAACGTCGGCGTCACTTGCCCGGAGTCTTTGACCCTCGTAATATAATATATACGAAACGCCAGGCGATTCTTTCGTTTCCAAGCATTTCCCGGCGTTTCCTAAGCTCAATATATCGCTCTGAATGTTTTATTTCCTATCAAGAAATATGACAAAAGATATCTACCGCGAATACTGTTAGGGAAAACAGTTCTGAGTCGAACGATTACATCCAGACCAGACAGGCTGGCGGGTACGGTCGAGGCCCTGATCCTCAGTCTGAAAACAGAGAGATCGCTCTCTCTTGACAGACAAACTAGACCCTATACAAAATAAACGAACAACTAAATGACACGATGCTCGATAAAGTAAAAGTTCGGTAAAACAATATATTCGGGTTATTTTATAAACTCGGGTATTCAGATCGCTTTCCCTAACATATTCAGAAGATACACATCAG
Source organism: Eumeta japonica (assembly GCA_005406025.1). Taxonomy (NCBI): domain Eukaryota; kingdom Metazoa; phylum Arthropoda; class Insecta; order Lepidoptera; family Psychidae; genus Eumeta; species Eumeta japonica. Next base: position 237,154 of record BGZK01000298.1, on the reverse strand, counting down.
TAAAATTCTTCTATGCGTACCGACTTGCGGCCCCACCGAGTGCGAAAAGAGAATTCTAACGATGTGCATTCGACAAATTTGTTTGGAAATCATATCGAATACGAACAGAATAGCACCTTTGTTCCCGATCACGTAACCCGAGTCGCCGCCGCCGCCGCCGCCGCCTCGGCCGCGGTCATAACACACAACAAAGATAATACGATATGTTATTTACGTATGTATCCTTTCTTGCGCGAGCGGCACTCTGATGTCACCATTCGATACATCCTTTTCTACCGAACTGAGAAAATATTACCTACCACCACTAGAATGTTCTTAATGAAACTGTGTTTTGTTACAGGAACGCAAGCGAAAAGTGTTAGCTTTCGGTTTTCATAAGATTTCGAAGGGGCGAACGAGCGTCCGAACCACCATACGGTGGGTGATGACCGTCGCCCATGGATACCCACAATGCCGAGTTTCTTGTGTACAAAATGCGTTCCCGGCCAAAAGGTCAGCAGCTGTTTTAAAAGGGAATAAGGCTTCTTTTACAATTCGTAGTTGACGTAGGCCTGTCTCACTTTTGACATTCTAAAACAAATAAAACTGTATGTTCCAAAAATTGTTACTCAATTTCGTTTAGTGATAGCAAAATTGATTATAAACGTATGTTTTTAATTTCTTAGCATATTTTTAGAAGATTTAGAAATTGTCAAGGGTTACAGGTATCACACGAAATACTTGACATGACCGGTACTAAAAGTAAAGAAAACGAAGTTTTCTTGCAAATCATAGATTTTTTTAAAATATTTTATAACTATATAAGGCGTTACTCAAATTAGATGTCGAGGTTTTATAAATTCTATATACTATATACAGGAAGTTTCTATAGTTATTTAACAGTATTTATACTTGGTTTTTTAATCAAGAGAGAGCTTATTTAAAAATTAGTAAATATCAATTATATGGAACGGGTTTTATTTCTTTTAATCGAATGAAAAACGATTACTCATGGTTCTATGAGTAACCGTTTTCCATTTGTTGAAATGTTTGTTGTTATTTGTGTACTGGAATTCGGTACAGATGGTAAAAAAAAAATCATCTCTTATACCTACCAAAACAAAAAGATCGAACAATTCCTATTCACTCGTTTATTGTTTTCAAAAGGGAGCCCAAACACAATTTTTAGTTTTTAATAATTCTCTATACTGGAACATAAAAACACTATGAACTCGAACATCATCATGATATACATAATTATATGTGTATGGTATATCACCGACGACATATGCAATATAGACTCTTACGGGGACAAGGGCAGACCTGCCGTATCTAAGATCACAAAGTTTGCCCGGACGAAGATCCTACTTTTGACTTAATCCGTGATCGGAAATAATAAGTTAATTGTTACGACAATGTCATGAATTATATGTCTTTGAAGTTACAAAAATAGCAATGCAACTACAAGATGCAAGAGACGTGTTTCTACTGGTGGTGCATATTTTTTCATTGGAATAATAAATCATTGCTGCCTTCGAGCACAGACCGTTGTCATGTCAGCACGTGTAAATTGCATTTAAAAATTAATCGAAATTCTGAATCCTTTTGACGTGACAACGTCTTATAAATTGGTTTGCCGGGTGACACTTCAAGAAACTGCGTTACGCTCCGCTCACGTTATGCGCTCACAATGAGAGCGAGTGAGAGGCACGCGTCCCTTCCACTCGGGCATGGTTAGCCCGCCTAAGAGCGAGAGAGACAGACATAAAATTGAAAGGCACGCGTCCCTTCCACTCAGATAGGAACAAGTTAAGTTGTAGTAAACGCTGTTTCATTGTACGCAAATGTATTGCAAGTTATTGTATGTATATTTGTATATAAATACGTATGTATGTGTAAAGATAAAAATAAAATTTTGTTAATATGAAATTCAGTGCGAGATTCTTTGTATAAATTAATGTTTTAAATATAATTCTTTGTATAAATAAATGTTTTAAATTGTTACTATTATTTCATCCTTCTTCCTACTATACGAATGAATATTCACATTAAAATGATTTTACCACTCAAAGTCGTTGTCACGTAAAACTTTCGCCCGTATACCAACTTTACAGGCAACCAATTTTTTTTTATCGAAGAAACAATCCAAAACGTAAGACGATTCGAATAACATTTATGGTGTAACATAAGATTGTGATCCTTTAAAAGCGATACACAAAATTAAACTTGGCAATCATTAAGAATTAACGGGTTTTCAAATAGAAGTATCTACCAATTAAATGGAATACTCCAATACTCCAAAGATTCCTTTTTATCCATCGAAAAGATTGACTCGTACACAAATTAATAATGAAAATGTACGATATGTAAAGTTAGTAAGGTCCGACAGTGCTTCTATCGGCTTAACATCTAATCTTTTACAATGTGTAAATTGACTTAACACAAATAACATCACACTTAAAGGACATCGTGTTCAAGCACTCCCGAGAACAGATGATGGTGCTCACTCGAACTTGGCCAGCTTACACTGCACAGTGGACGCCACGAAATTAGTAGAGTGCGTGTCACCAACCGACGTATGTTTCAACGGTCGCAAATCTCGCGAGGCACTTACGAAAAAACGCTCTGAGACGTTTTTGACGTGACAACTTCTTAAATTAGGTTGCGGCTGGGAGTCACTTATGAAAAAGGTGTAACGCTCGGTAACGTAACGATGAGTCACCGAACGAGAGAGAGGCCCGCCGAATGCCTTGCGTCTCTCTCCCACTCAACTATGATCGGTCTGCCGCGCGCGCAGCATTAGAGAATTAGTGCATAGCTTGCAAATGTATTGCAAGTTATTGTATGTATATTTGTATATAAATACGTATGTATGTGTAAAGGTAAAAATAAAATTTTGTTAATATGAAATTCAGTGCGAGATTCTTTGTATAAATTAATGTTTTAAATATAATTCTTTGTATAAATAAATGTTTTAAATTGTTACTATTATTTCATCCTTCTTCCTACTATACGAATGAATATTCACATTAAAATGATTTTACCATTCAAAGTCGTTGTCACGTAAAACTTTCGCCCGTATACCGACTTTACAGGCAACCAAATTTTTTTATTTTAATACCAAACATGTATACAAAATGAAAGATTTTTTTGCAAGTTTACGAGAAAAATTTAAATCGGCCCCACGACGTCTCAGTTGTGTCAGTCAATTTATTGTACTCCGTGACACAACTAATTGACAACGTTTCTTTGTCATTTTTTTTAATTACGTGGATGGTTTCGTTCTAAAAAGGATACGAATTACGTCATTAGGGAATTATTATTTTCTGGAATAAGTAGATACCTGTTATAAAAACATTTTTTTTTGGTATATCGCAAAAAATACGTATTCCTTTACGTGCATATAAGAATTAATTTAAAAATGATAATTTTTATTATCAGCACATTAGTAGATTCGATCGATTTCTTAACGAGCATGGTTTCGTAAAATATATTTAGCTGTACAGCTATAATATTTACTATAAAATTCTTACAGACTTTATAGACTGTTTTTAATCTAAAAGTTTTTGTCCATAATTAGCGTGAGACGCGTAAGCGATAACGCGCTATCTACCAGAACGGCAGTACAAAGACGCACGTCGTCGGCAGAATCAGAGCGTGATAAGACGCGCGCGCGCCGAGGTCGACGCGCCGCTCGGCGAGCGCGCCGGCGCCGCGCGCTCGCCGCCTCTCACGGCTACCTGCACGGACACCGTGCTCATCGCGGTGAGCTGTAGCTGTTTTGAAAAAAAAATACGTATAGGACCGACATTTATAGAATCGACAATGCCCCGCCCGGCACTGAGCCGAAAGGCCTGAATTCGGACGCCCTCGACCTCGACTAAAAAGACTGTGAGAAGACGTACCTCCTCTTTGAAGGCCTGACAGAATGCATAGAATACACAACTGCATAATTGCCGCTTCGGATGTCGAACTAACGCTACAATGGTATTCACATAACAGTCTGACTTGGTTAATAAAAAGGTAACCAATAAAAATAGTCGTGATGACGAAGACGATGATACGTAGCCTTTGAAAAGAATTTGTTCATTTTTATCAGTCGCGGTCGATACTATCGACTATCCTAAAAAATGCGTAACTGGGGTTTCTTTCTTTTTTTTCGGAAAAAATACGCATTTTTAAAACGGAAAATATTCCCGACTCGTACACTATATACAATCTTGTTCGACTGTTAACCACAAAGAAAAATGGTACAAGTCAACCGTGGAACTCCTCGTTCACAGTGTATCTGTATAATATTAAAGATCGTACTAAGTGTACGAAACTACAGATTCCTAAACAGTCAGTACGATGTTTGCATACCTCTTTCGCTTCACTGCCATTCATCGATCGTTTTATGTAAACTCGTTACTTTCGGGTGTTTAGAATTTGGCCCTTATTTCATATAGCAACATTGCGTTCGCATAAGATTCTTTGCAGGGTGACCTCACGTCGAGTCTTCCATCACGTAAACTCTCTACATAGACTTCTTATATCAATATACATACACTCATTCGTCACTTTCGGATGGCCATGCTGCCTTGGCACATCTATTTCCATCCTAGTTGCTAAAGTCTTTTCAATCACGCGGTAGTATCCGATAATAACTTCTATACCTAACTTTCTAAGATACTCCATGCATATTGTACACTAATCACATTCCCACTTCATTGAATACCACTTTCATGATTCGACTGTCACAACCGACTTCCATTGCCGTAAAATCTAGAACTGCATTTCGTACAGCTGTATGCGCTTGCGACTATCGATTTTAGTTCTTACAATTCACCTCCGCCCCGGTCCTACGAAGAACAAAGAAATTTTGTTCATGCGCGATGACAATGTCCGGGACTACACACGGAGCAAGTGGTTTAATGTGGCTCGATGCAGAACTCATTAGTCAATTCAGACGTGGGCAACCAACGAATTCACTAACTTCTAATGCAAAATCAAACGCTCCGAAACTGCCGGAGTGGAGCGATACAAACCTGACACGACAACCTTAATATACTTGCCCCTGGACACTCTGCCTGTTCATCAAAAAACGCTTCTGTAGTTCCTCGTCATTTTGATTTCGTCACCTTAATATCAACCCAGTATTTTGCAACAGATGTTACATATGCGTGACAATATATTGCACCTGTGATAATATAGTAATACAGGTGTCATATACTATAAATGTATATTAAAAATTATTCCGTAAAAAATATTTTTCTTTTTATTTTAAAAATGTAAAAAAACTGCACAGTTGTAGTAATACTCGTCCATTAGTCGGGTCGTTCGCTTCAATCGTGTATTTTTTCTCTATAATCATCAACATAAACAACTTACGTCATTCTACCAAGAATATATTTCCTTTTCGGATCGGAATGATTTATTTTTATTTATTAATCGATACATTATGTTTATGAGACTTTAAATAAAATATAAATTGGAATGAAAACACACTAATTGGAATGAAAACACGCGACCCTAATCATTAAGAAAAGAAATGACATTATTTATAAAATGTAGATACAATTTAAAAGCTGATAATTCTGAATGTTCATTATCAGCAAATGCTTAGGTCACAAAACTGTTTTTAAAATCCGTTATCTGGTCTGCCCGTGTTATTCTTTTCACTGGCGGATAAAGGTTATCCAGAGATATAATATGTGAGACATTTTGTCTGTCTAAATATACGTCCGTCCGGGTCGACTCGGTTACGATGAACACGTATTAAAATTATTTTTAACTAACTTTTGACCGTGGTTCCGCTCGCGTGGACATCGAATCAAAACTTTCGTCTCTTACATCGACCGACCACGCATTTGCCTACGTAAATCCTTCTTTCGATTTCAGTCCTGGTTCAGCTTTTTCTCCAGACTTCAATTCTGTAATATTTTAAACATACATAATTCACCGGTCGCTCTGTTTGCATGGACATACATCGAATTATTTCCTCTTCCATGACACCATGGACCACGACCCCTGGTCTCGATACAGTTCTCGATTCCGTGCCAGAAGAACTCATATTCTTAAACCAAAGACACACATAATGTCGCCATGTTTTTTTTAATTATGAAACGGTCTTACGCTTTTAATTCTTATCCCGATCCCACTCGCGATTCCAATCCCCTGCCGTGTTAAATTTGAACCTCTCTTCAATATTGTTATCAATAACATATCGATATAATTAAAAACAATTTTCCACAACTACATAAACACAGCTGTGAAAAAAAATTATATATCTTTATAAATTATAGCTTATATATTATTTTAATGTATAGACTATATTACTGTAAAGTTTCAGTGATACTGTTCAGCTGTTCAAGCGTAATCGAATAACAAATATACAAACTTTCACATTTATAATATTAGTAAGAAAGCTAAAGTGACCACACGTCCCGTTTTAAACGGGACTGTCCCCTTTTTCGGTACTCCGTCCCGGTGTCCCCGAGAAAGGCTTCGGGACGCTGAATTATCTCGTTTTCAAGTAAAGGTCAAGGAAAAGTGAATTTTAATTGAATTACAACACACCGATATTCACCGATAAAAACATCTCTTATGATTTATCCAGCATAAGCCATTTAAGCGCGTCATCAGCGTTTTTTTTCTAACTCGAGTCACCATTATCGTCACCGCTTGTATCGTACGTCGCTTCATGTAACGTACGAAACAAGCAGTGATTTCATTTTTTGTGACACAGTTGCCGATTTCTTTTCAATGTCCCGTTTTGACAAAAAAATTGAAAAGGTCACGTTAAGGATAGCGCGTCGACAAGATCGGTAGGACAGTAGTGGCCGAGTGACGAAGGCGTCGCTTTAAAAGCGGAAAGTAACGGGTTCGTTGCCTACGATCGAAACGAACAGCGAGTGCTTTGATGACGTCAAATTAAACCACCTGCTCCGGCTCCCGGAGCGTCTTCCGAGTCGTCGGCTGCGGTCAGCAGAGGGAGGGATCAACACTCTAGTCCCCCGATCGCCAATGAGAATGTGGGAGTGGCGCCCGCTCAGTGGGATACGAAAACCCGACACCGAAGGGATGGTAGTTACTGTTGTACAAATAAGCAGGCGTCTTAATTAAATAATAAGGGTATATGTGTATGAATAAACATTCATATGAAAGAGTATATTTATGCTCATGGAGAATATTTTTAGTGACAATAAATTCATTTTTGACCATTTTCAGTAATTTTTTCTCATTAATTTCAGAATTTTTTAGTAGGCCCTAGGTATATAAAGTTTACGTAAGACTAAGTAATTAAATTACAAAACATCAAAGATCAATGTTTAAACAATTACTAAAGCATCATAGAATAATATTAATAATCACTCATTTTGCTTAAGTTTGGAAATTCAGAAAGTTTTACTATGATTTAGAAAATATATTACCTATTATTTCTTCATTACATCTTTTTGAATAACTCTCGATCGGCTTCCACCAAAAGTTTAATACGTCTAAATTAGTTTCCAAAAAACATTTTCCTTTGATGAACTATTTTCCCTTGAGTTGACATTTTATTTTGAACAACAAAAAGAATCTCACGAAGCCAGATTGAGACTAGGAACTAAGTCTAGTAAGAAGGGCGATCTATAAGTCTGACCGGTGTGCTGTCCAAAAAGTCCCATGTTTTAAGTATCTAGAGAGTAGATACGGTGTCACTGTGAAGCAGTAGACCATGGAGAACGGTGTGAGGACGTTCATACTAACAACAGTAAAAACTTTTGGCAAGAATTTGGTAATATGCCGTTCAAGATTGATGCTCCTCTGATCTCGTAAAGGAGCTTCACTTTTCGCTCGCTTCATTATGGTAGGTGATGATTCATTTCGACACATTCCTACGCTCAACTGGCGTTTCAGCTATCAATCGTACCGATAAATCCATGACACATCATCTGTGATGATAACACGAACGCACCGAAACTACTTCGCTTTAAATTCCTCTATCATGCCACACCATTCTACAGGAACTTGCTTCTGAGCAGACCTTAGGGTATGCGATGCCCAATGCGAAACCCAACTTATGCTAAGGTTCCCTTGTAGAATTTCATACACATTTCCCTATCCGATATATCTTTAATCATACTCTTAAATTGAGTTCTTCTCTGCGCGTACGTTTTCTTCTTTAACACTGCTCAAAGGGTAGCCACTTTTTACTTCGTCCAAAAAGTTACTCAGCCACACTTAAATTAGTCGAACCAGCGGCATACAATCGGCTTAGAACAGAGTTTGTATTTGAATGCCATTCGAAAGTTTCGAAATGATTATTCGGTTTTAGTCGACATTTGAAATCATACAAAATCATCAAGCGAAAATATTTCCGTTTCGTACACCATTTTCAGGAACTTGTAAAAATTTTGCTTGAAAAATTTTTCTCGTAAAAATATGTATGGAAATTTGAATTTACAATATCCATATTTTTTCACTTAGATATGAAGTTTTAAAATTTCGTAAAAGTCAATGTCTCTTTGCGAAAAGCGGTTTTTCGCAAAATATTTTGCCCGGCCCGGTGCTTCATTTCAAAAAAATAAAAAACGAAAATCTCGACACGTATTAATAGCAGGTAGATGACAGCTCAAATTTATGAACAAACACCAATTTTTTTTTTACTTTCCCTAACAGAGCACAAGCACTTTCGAATAACCGATTTGTTGGAATCGGTATCACCTACAAAAGACATCAACGGGTTCATATTCAAAAAAAATTGTACCATGATTATCTCAACAATCTCAAAATTTGTACATTCGAATGTGTGGATTTCTTATTGAACAAGAAACTTTTATGGGTACTGTTTGCCGCCTGTCCACCCGCCCGCTTGTCGCACGTCTGCTGTTATCTCATTTTTGTTTCTTTTTTTATACAAAATTTTGTAACTAACAAAATCTTTTCCACACAATCAGAACACGCATAATTAAAAACACTTATTGAACTGCATTGCGTTAAACGGCTCTTTTAAAATTAAAAATGAAACAAATGTGTTGACTTAACGTTTTAGTCCACCTATCACAAGAGATTTATTTAAAGAAATACAATAACATAAATTTCACACGTTTCATTTGTAGAAATTTAAGGAATTAATACTTAGGAAGAAAACTGATGCCTATACTAAATACATTTTATTGAGATGTAACTGCAATGCAGTAATAATATGTTATGTAATACATGCAGTATTACACTTATGATACTATTTGAAATAATGTGTGTATGGATCTAAAATCTAATTATGTACACATCCAAGAAGAACTTAATGAATTAATTACTAATATTACTCAGTCTCAACTAAATTCAGATAAGTTTTTGAAAAAAACATCCTGTTCTACTTGAAGTTTTGATTTCATGATCCGCCAATAATTAAAGTTTTACCTGCGATCTATATTGTCAGTTACAAACACCTCTGTCACTAATCTGTTAATATAATGAAGATTGTAAACTGTATTTTTTACACTGTAAATGCACCACAATACAAATGAAAGGGGACTGACAAAACAAATCTGTAGAGCGAATATGTGTGGTGGAAAGGTCGGCAAGGGTGGCCCTAGAAAATTCTATGCCGACCAAAAAGGACCAAAATTAAAAAAAAAAAACAAATTTTAAGCATCCAAAACCGACAAGATTGTATGAAATATCAGTGAAGCACGAATTCATGCAAAAATCGCGTCCCATATTGAAATCTACGGTCCTATTTCTAAAAAGGGTAGGCAGACCCTTCTAGGAAATAGGCTAAGTTTATATTTTTATATTTTATAAATGCACTTGCAACACAGCACTTTGCAAGACTCAAATTACTATACTATTTCGTACGAAGTAATTTGTGATTCCTTTTCAGTCGCGGACTAACACTGTCGCTGCTTTGTTTACGTTTTTGTTTTAAGGCCAAATACACACTGGTAAATAATATTTTATATACGAGTTTCGACCGTGTAAAATTTCAGAAATAGAGCTTTAAATGGTTTGCGCCGACCAATAAGCGGAGTTGTAGAAACATGTCGCCCGAAGTGGTGACTTTTGCTGGGTTGTGTATTTATTTAACTGTCATTTAGCTTAAAAAAGCGATACGATCAAAAATACTCATTACAAAGGGGACTTCGTTATGACATTTTATCATGGCATGCAATTGTTTGTTAAGTTTTCATCAATACCGACAGTTGATTTCGTTCCGTTTTGGGGACTAATTGAACCGTTAATAAGTAGACAAGAAATTTGTCTCTTTATTTTCCATAATTTAGACTTAACATAAAGGTGCCATATAACCCTTTTACTCTTATACATTTCTGTCAGCTACAAAACTTTTTCAGTCGTGTACGCTGGGTCTATTTCGCAATAACCAAATACGTAATTTTTGGAAAAATTGCGTATCTCGCTTTTCTGACATTCGTGAAATGTGACCATGGAGACAAACCATAAAACGCTATGTGACGCCTCGCGCGAAGCACAACCGTGCGAGACATGTTACAAACATTGCAGAAACACGTGAATTCTTGTTAATCGCTTAAGTGTTTCGAAATAAACGTTTACAATAGAATACGGGGCGTAAATATATGTGACATTTGACTTAGAGGAGTAAAGCGTTCGTTATTTGATCGGAACGCCACAGAATCACGTAGAAATTTATTCGCCATTATAAGAGGCACTTTTAAACATTGTATACGGCATGTTTTAACTTAATCGCGCATCCATTAGTATCTTAAACGTCTATGTTAACAGGAACAGCTTCATATGTAACTCCCATTCATATAGAACATACCCATTTGAGTTGTCTTCATTGTGTATTGATATATGTCTAGCATTAATGTGAACTTATTTTAATGAGTTTTATTGCCACCCTCATACGAATATAAGCCAATATTTGATTTGATTCCGTATTGATGTTTCTATTTTACGTAGTGAAACCAGAAATTTTCAATAAAAAATATACAAAAATTGAAAACCTTTTTTATTACTAACAATATGGTAGATTTCCTTTTTTATTTTAAATATCGTCTTATCCATGTCTAATCCCATTCTACTTTTGGTATAATATATTCCATGGAAATTATTATAAAGATGTGCTTTAAGAGTTATGTTATCTAAAAGATTAAAGATCAAAATGAAATGTATTCTCTGTTTTATGGGCCTCAAAAACCTTACCTTTGCCTTATGCTTCATTATAAATGTATGTATGTAGCAAGCTGATGGTAAAATTCATTCGTTCACGAACCGCCTAGATGGTGATTGAAATCTCGATGTTTTGCAAACAGTCCAAAAATGTCCGGAAAATAGAAAATGATGACATCGGACACTTTAACCAACCCTAAATTAACGTAATAGGCTGATAGAATAATAGTCCTCCATTAAAAATTTCATAGCCCGCATACATCACAATTATTTCAACCGCTTTAAAATAAATGAATAGTCATTTTTTAAACGTCTTTGCTGCTAAATAATAAACGCAACTATATCAAAATTATGGGTGTCAAAATATGGTATGTCAATCGACTTAACGAAAGTTTTGTGGCAAAAAATAGGTGGTAGACCAAATCAAATAAAATTACTAAAATCTACTTTTTAATACAGCATGATTTATTAGACAATTACCAACTGACCGTAACATTGTTCGAGTCTTAAGTCGACTAGAATACAGGATCACGTGGTTCTAAACTGTCAAATTATGTCTCTAATAAATCCCACTACAATACAAAGAAATCAAAAGGATGTTTATTTTGTACCAAAACATTGGGACAATGTGTAGTTGAGCACAAAGAGATTTATACATTGTAATAGACGCTTACTTTTGACAGTAATTTTATGCTATTTTAAGTTTTGAATTGCTTGCGATAGTGCTCCGCCCGGACGGCTAAAGAGACAGCGTTTGAAAATACACGCGAAGTCCTCTGGTGACTGTAGATGGATCAGGGATTTATCCAAGTCCACCGCCATCGGGCATAAGTTAAGGGCGGAGACCGTTCACGTCGCTAGCTATCTCTTTAAGAATAGATCTGAATTCACAATGAAAGTGCTTTATGGGCTGTCCACAAAATACGTCACATAAATTTCATCATTTTTAGTGTTCGCCTCGTCCTTATCACGGGCGGTCACGTTCGTGTGATCCCTCCATCTCTGGCGTTATGTGACATATTTTGTAATCTGTAACTTAGCAAGTATTAAACTAAAATAACTCTTCTAGAATTATTTATATATTTCTATGTAAAGTATTTTCTTACAGCGTCAACAATGAATAGAACATTTTAGAAAATTTACGAAGCAGCTTTTCATGAAAGCCTCAATGTCCTTTCCACATTAGCCGACGTGTGACAGCGTAGGCACCGCAAAGAAAGTTTTTTGTTAGAGTTGAAGTTTAGAATTTTAGTACTTTAGACTTAGGTACACATATGACGTCACGAAACAGATGACCCCCTTGCTACAGGATTTCACACTTTGTAGACCCCCTCTTACCTTCTTAATGTGTACCATAATATATGGATAGTCACTTATTTGACAATTTGTCGTTCAAAATTGCTTTTAATCATAATTATTATTTACAATTACACTTTTGTAATTTCTTCCCTTTTGCGACTAGATAAAAATAATGATAGTATACTCGAAGGGTGTAGAAAAAAAAACCGACCAAGAGCATAGCGGACCTTGCTCAGTGTAGGATTCCGTAGCTCTTACTACAAAGAAATTCACTACTGACAAAAAATACTGCTTTGTTATACTTTTTTTTCATGTTTCCGGCACAGAGTATGTGTAAGCACTTTAGTCATCTATAACTAGATAGATAAGTAGGTATTTCGTAATTGTAACACGAACAGTGCTGCTGACTTAGCCGTGATGCTTTTACTATTAAATCCGTTATATTTACTGCCATATTTTTTTTTCAAATTTTTCAAGCTAGGGAAGGCGACGTTCACCTCTAACAAAAATCACCACTTTATAGTTGAATATTTCACAAACGGATAACTGCATGGAGAAATAGTCGTTATAACGATGCAATATTTTTACAGACCTATCCTACAATAGCCCACACTAAGGAAAAAAATACACGAGAAAAAAAGCGGTAAAAAAATAACTATTTCATGTTTTTTACCTAAACACATAGTTATGTGTTAAATTTTAAGTGCGTTAAAACACAATTAAAACACTTACGACAGTCTAAAAATGTAAAAATACAATGTGAAAAAGTGCACCAGCAAAAGAGCGTATCATCATGGCACTTACGTTCTTTTATTGAGAAGCACAGTTTTTCAGCAATAACTAAAAAACGGTATTCCAGATGATCTTTAAATGATTTTCGTCGAAAATAGTTATTAAGCGTTATCTTTGTAATATTTTGGACATGCGGTTTAAAAGAAAACGGGGCAGATACAATTTATGCAATTTTCGAAGCGGTTATTTCTGAAAATATTCACTTAATCCAGATAAACGCTTAAAAATCTTGAACTATCTTTCAAAAAGCCATCAAAATGTATGCCACGTTGATATTTGCTAAAAAAAAATTCTCAGCTTTTGTTACATGTATGAAGTGCCCCCGCTTAGAAATAATTATTTTTGGTATTTAACAATTAAACTAAATAACGGATTATACAAGATACCTATACTCATAATTTCATGAATATTCGTTTTGTTTTTTTTAGTAAAATGCCTGTGACAAACGGACGGACAGACGAATGAACGGACATGAGGAAATTACAAGGGTCCCGTTTTTGTCAGTTCGGTTACGAAACCCTAAAAATTGTTGCATTTCCTGTCACGGTTAAGTTTCTGTTCTGAAGTAAGTTAATTAGGGATCCAGCGATAACAAACTTTTTTAACTTTTAACCGTCATTATAACGTTTTTTTAATCCTGCTCATACTAATCCCGAAATGATCTGGAATCTCTTCACATATGACGCAGCCTGCACACGTACGTTCTTTTTCAATTAGCTATTTGACAGTGACCACATTTTCATCAGTGACCGCTGTCGAGGGTCCACCTTCCCGAACCTCATCGTGAAAAGAAAGAGGACTGTGATCAAACTGAGTCTACCGACGCGTCGCGGTACTCGAGTATAGTGTTTCCTTTCCAAAAGCATTTTGTAAATAAACGGCACGACCTCGAGGCGAAAGGATTTTTTTTTTAAATCCTGAAACCATCGCTTTAAAATCTTTTCACTCTTATTCTATTTTTAAATCGGACCACGAACTTTGATTTACCTAAAAACTTGTTGTCTGTAAAGTCGGTTTACGGACGGTAGTTTGACGTGACAACGTCAAACATTACAGTAATATAATATACAGAACGACACAAGGAAAAAACTTAATTGTTCATACTATCAATTATATGAATCTTCATTATTTTTCAGTCAATTGTAACATAATTTATCATTACTGCTCTCGCCAACCGAGGCTACTTTTTAAATAATAAATAATAAAAATAAAAAAAATATTAATGAAAAGATTAAACACATAAGCTTGAACAATGAGATTTTTAAATGCAAGAATTACTTACCATTATTGTCGCAATATTAAACACACATGAAAATCACAATAACATTTCACTTCACTTTATAAACATTTGACGAAAACAGTTCACGTGTATCTTTTGTGCTAGGCTGATCGAGTAGAGGGGAGATAGATGCAGCACGAAACGAACTGAGCCGACCACTCGAGCCTCGCTTGCGGAACGGGACATCGAGCGTAACGGGACAATGACGTCAACTTTTTCGTGCATGCAGCCCGTAATATCGAGATAACAGACGTTGTCACGTCAAAAAAAATTACAAAGAACTCCCCGCCATAAAAACACTTCAATTAATAAAACAACGTCGTGCATCTTTGAAAAATATTAAGATTCAGAATTGACTGACATATTCGTGAGAGTACGAAATTTTCAGCATATACACTCGGCGGTACCTCGTTCAGGCTGGACCCAAATCTCAGAGTACGTGTCAAAGTAGCTACCGATGTTTACCTTCTAGTTTGTTACAAGTTTTAAAATCATTCTTAAAGTCATTTTTTTTCTCGTGTCGTATGTTTCAAAACACAAAGCATAAGAAACGTCATCTAGTAAATAAAGATATATATATATATATATATATATATATATATGTCGAAGCAAACCCACCGCTCGCCACTTACTAATGATAATTTAGAGTCGATAGTGCTGAGACGGAGACATCGGCGACGGGAAATGCACCGAGCAGGAGGCAAGGGGCGGGGGCCGGGGGCGGCGGGGACCTCTGCTGCATCGCGACCTCGGTGCAGTGACCGCGCACCCGCCCCGCCCACACGTATGCCGCACTCGTCCCCTGTAAACTGAGACGGGGCGCTGATGCCAGAAACACTAAAGCCGTTTTTTCAAAAATTCCGAACATAGGAAACACAGGACGATTGATATGTTTTGAACGAGTAATTAAATAGATATTACATATAGTAAGCTCGAAACTATTTGGCTGACTAAGTTTTCTATTTTATATGTTAAAATATTAATACAGTCAAATGTTATTCATTGAAGGTGATAATAAATTAGTCATACCAATAAACCAATCTAACACGTTGTCTCTTGTTTACTGTTGAAGTTTAAAAATTTAGAACTCAAAATCTTGCATATTTTTTTTTTTGTTTAAAATTAGGAATGAATTGAAAGAACAAGGCGTCAATTCTGACGTAATTTTATTTTTATTTTGTTATAGAACAAGCTTTTGAAACATATTTTGTAATGTTTCTCGAGTAAATTGTATCTAAAAAATTGTTACTTTTATCTTAAATTCCTGGAAAAGTCATGAAATACATATTGGAAATGAGTGGCGAAACTTACAAATTAATGTCTCGTAAGGTTTTCTTTTCCATTTCATTTGTATTTATGTCGATAAGGTTTTATCTATTGAAAAACATAGCGTAAACCGTCTAATACATTGGCATACAGAGGTATTTCGATTTAACCATACAAAAGGAACTGCATAGTCACGTATTTCTAAACGATTTCTCCAAAACAAATTTACCCTTTATATCCCGATGTTTTAATTCGGGTACGTGAATCGGAAGCCATAATGCAGGCCCATAACGATTTCTTTTACATCTTCCATGGCAAAATGTAGACCAAAAGCTAGCGAATATATTTCATCTGAACTGATCTAAAGTGGTCCACTAGCTTGCCTATTGGTTTTCTATTAATCACCAGGTTTTAGGACGGGACGCAAAAAGAAAAAGAAATTCTGAAGTGGGGACCATATTCAGACCTGGAAGAAAGACTGAAGATCTACAAACAGGATCAGCATTCGGATATATTCGGTTGAGCAAGAAGTTCTCTGCTGTTCTATACGAATTTCATTTTTAACTTTCCGCTATCGAAATTGAGAAATTTTCATACAGTCGGAAAATTACTGATTTAGCATTGGTTTTCGAAAATAGAATTTTTATCAGATCTTGACGTTTTAAGCTCCTAGAAATTTACTTTTACTATTTTTCGAATTATATTTGTATGTTTGTACATATCTTTGTATGCGAGCGGGCGTGTCTGTGGATTGAAAAAAATTTGAGAAGTTTTCTTTTTAGAATATTTTTAAAATGCTTTTACCGATAAATTCCCAAACCTAACTACCTCTTCTACTTAAAAAACAACGTCTATTGTTGCAAACTAAATCAAAATCGATGGGTTCGTTCGAGAAACATTGTTAACGAGAAATTAATAACAATTACGGATGTTTTTTTTTAAATAACGTGAAATTCTTGATGGACTGATGTTTGGTAGTCAATCATATTATTCTGTATAAGAAACTGCATCGGATGCCATAAAACAGATCAAAATCAAACAACGCAAACAACGAGTTCCAATGATATTGTGGTTGAAAAATAAAAGAAAAAGGTTTTTTAATACGTACATAAATTTTTAATTGTAAGAACTTAATACCCATTAGAATTATATTTTTGAGATCGGAAAGCTTGAAAAATACATAAAATCGGTCTTTTGGGCATGATGAGCTCGATAATAATTTTGTGCTCTTTTATTATTTAGACTTTGAGCGTCGTATGAAGTTTCAGTGATGGCCAAAATGATCAACCATGTTATAATTTGTGAGCTCAAAAATCGTAGAGACAATATTTATAACTAAACGAGCTCAAAAACATATCCATAAATATCACAGCGGAATGTTTCAGGGATGGCCTGCAAGGTCAACCGCTTTACAGACTTGTTTTTCCAAAACCTCATTGCTGTAGAAATTCGGTAGTTTTTGCATAAATATAGCTAAAGTAGTTTTGAAAATGCTTTGAAAAGGGTTGTAACCCAAAGAGCATTTTTTGTTAATGAACTAAAAATATCTGTAGCCTGGCATTATCACGGTGAAAGAAAACAGCCTTTTTGACGTGATAACGTCTTATAAATCGATGAACGCCGACTGCATGCACGAAAAAACATGAGTCATTGTCGCGTTCCGCCGGAGCCGAGCGTGCGAGTGAGAGCGCGGAACAATAGAGAGGCACGATCGGCCTAAGCGTTGGGCTTGTGACGCATCTATCTCTCTTCCACTCTATCGGTCGATGGAGTGGAAGAGAGATACAAAATAATGATAATTATTTTGCATCTCTCACGATGATACAATTATCATTACTAGATGATACAAAATAATGATAATTCAGTGATAATAATCCAATTCAATTCATGAAAGTAAGCAATTCTTCATCAACGTTTTCTTATGACGTTATCACGTAAAATTATCGTCCGTAAACCGACTTTACACACAACCATTTTTTATTAATCAACGCTGACCATCTTTCTCAATTTCTTTTCCTTGCATTAATCCATTCGATTGCCTCACAAAATTATAAAGATTTTCGGAATGAACGCTTTGTCCCGACAATAAAATACATAATGTTTAATGCCTTTTCAATCGCACCGAACGCACAACATCAGCTAGTTGCACATAAAAACCGGGTTTACCCGGCTTAATAGTTAAATGATGAAAATAATTTATGTCCTTCGACTAAGAAGGGTTTCACACATCGTCGTCGTATGTGATCTTGTGTGTGACCTTTCTACCCATCCGTTGTCCATACTTCGAAATAATTCCAATAATCTTCTTTTTCACGGAAATCCTCAAATGGAAACACGATTCTTGAATTGCTTTCTTCGTCAAAATCATGCGACACCCAAAAATTGAGCTTTTCCTTGTACACAGACTTTTTCGAATGGCTTACGGCACCGTCATTTGAACGATAACCAGTTTTATCCGGTCAGCAATATCGTGACTGCCACTGCATCGTTCCGACTTTATCTGTAGCGACCAGAGGGCGCTTCGCGTTTCGCAATATTTCCCGAGTTAAAACGTTTGAACGACATCTGCGCTTTCCTCGCCGACGCCACTTCAATAAACCGCAGTTTTTCTTTGCAGCTTGTGTAGCATTCCTGCTTCTTTGTAATAAAACTTTTGCAGCGTATCAAATTTCTTCAAAATATGCGTTTATTTTATAAATTGAAAAACAACCGAAAATGCTGTAACATGATTTGTTTAATTTTTTTTTAATAACAACCATTAATTATAGTAAAGCCAGCCACTTACTATCAATACAACTGAAAAGGGTATTTTTTATTTTATACGAGTAAAATATAAAAAGACACTTTTTCTAGGCTATTATTCGAAAAATTATTAATATAATTTAAACGAGTAATGAAAATAACAAAATCATCAACTAGAAATTTTTTCTCATTCTCATGTGCAAATTGAAGTTCATACAATACTTACTAATAATGAGTCACTGCTAAGTAGTGCTATTTATCTTAAATTAACAATCCTCTTTACTCTTATATTTATACGAAACTCAATATAATTTCATTATTTTTCAAGGAAAAAAGTTTTTATTACTTAATGAGCAGTCTATCAAATAACTTAATATGTTAACTGGGGTAGGCGGCGATCAGGTAGAGATAAGAGTGGGCATTAGTATTAAGTACGTCTTGATGACACTGTTGTTCCTAGCCTATGTCTTTAGAGTGCCTTTTAAAGCGCCTCTAGAGTGCCTTTAGCTATATAGGTATTGTTACGTAAAGCCCCTGTCGGGGCTCGAGGACTGAGGCTCCGACGAAAGAAACACACAGAATAACAGAAGGCGTATATTCCGCAACTCAGGTTAGAAGAAATCGCTACGGAACCTTTTGATCGCTTGCAGTTGATCGTACTTCACATGCGAACGCGCAGCAAAAATGAAAAGCTTGCTCATCGACACTCTAACTCCGGTATATACATACCTCCCGACTAGCCGTCTAGAAAGTTGTTCAAATATAAATAAGTCATAAGTCAATAAATTATCTAGAACAAATAAGTCATAAACATGTCACGTCTGACATAAAAAAAAACAAGATTATGGCACTCACAAAAATTCTACCCCAAAAATAAATGCATATGAAATAAACGTACGTGAGAAAATGCAACGGAAGGGAAGAAGAGGAGAAGAAGGGAACAGAACATTGTTTACGTTAAGAATAGCATTCTCAAATATTTTTTTCTTAGGGGAATTACTTAGTACTTTTCATTTTTAGCTTGCGAGCGCAAAGGTATATTGAAATTTATTGCGTTTACCAGTGGCGTAACTATAGGGTGGCAGGGCTGGCAAAATGCCACGGGCCCCCGGTCCAAGGGGGCCCCGGCCCAAGATGCCGCTAGCTCAGCAATATTTTTTTAACATTGCACCTGAGTATTTTATTTTATTTGAAAAGTATATTTTTTATTTATTTTTTTAGTTTTGCTTAAAATTTATAACTGATCAAAAAGATCTTGATCAATTTTAGAACGCATCCATTGGTTTCTTTCTACCTTTTTGTCGCGGTACGTTGGCAGTGCAGGTCGGGGAATTCCCTCATTTTGTTAACCAAAAAGGACTTTTTTCGTGGCGCTGCCGCTGGGGCAAGCTAGCAACACTATGTTAGGGGAATCCCGGATTTGCTATTTTTTATGAGGGCTCTACTGACTGCGCATTATTTGTGTGATTGTTTTGACAATTGATCATTTGTATCTTTGTTTTTTCGTAATTGTTGTTTAATTGAACCTGTAAATAGTGGTAAAGTAAAGTTGATTGTGAAAGTTAGATATTAAAATGTCTAGTTCCAGAAAATATTTAAGTGGGAGCGAAAAACGAAAGAGAAAGAGAGAGACTAAAGAAAAAATTAAAAAGCTTCCTAAAATTAGTCAGTACTTGAAGAATGATGACTTTAAAAATGAAAACTCGAGTGAACAGTGCTCCAAAAGTGAAGATTTGGACCGTATTAAAAGTATTCCAGAATTACCAGATGCAGAACCCAATACCAGTGTCTATCCAGATCCAGAACAACCACAACAAGGTACTAGCAAAAATGAAAGAGAAATATATTTTAGCGTGAACAATATTGTATCTTCGCCATATGTTACTGATATGGGTAATTTTAAAGAGCTAACTGATCAAGTGAAAAGGTTCGTGATTGAAAACGGACATTGTAAACCTAAGGGCCCTTTCTTAAAAGATAGTGACAATAGATCTTTTCTAGAAAAACATTACTATATTGTTTCGAAGTCTGGCGTGAAACTTGAACGTACATGGCTATCCTATTCTTTAATACTTCAGAAGGCGTATTGTGAACCGTGTTGGTTATTCGCAAATCGGGCATCTAAAAAAATACAAAATGTTTGGATTGAGGGCTATGACGACTGGAAACATATTGTTGATGCAATAGAAAGACACGAGACATCCAAAATTCATCTGGATTCTTGTCTTACCTATCGACAGTGGCGGCTACATGGAACACTCGATGAAGAGCAAGAGTCCATGATTAAAAATAAAAATCTTTTGGCGCCAAGTACTTTCTAGACTCCTTGATGTTACTCTGACACTCTCAACATGTAATTTAGCCTTTCGTGGCCACAGAGAAAACGTAGGTAGCAGTGATCCAAGCTCCCAAGGAAACTTTTGAGTATTGTTGAGTTATTAGGAAAGTACGACCCGATTTTACAAGAATTGTTAAGTAAACCAAAGAGCCAGATAAAATACTTAAGCCCAAAATACAAAATGAGCTAATTTCTGTCCTGCTTCTAAAAGTAGAAAATGCACTCATAAATGAAATGAATGCCGCACCATTCTACTCTATCATATTTGATACAACTCAAGATAATTCAAAATTTATCAAATGTGTGAACTTTACCATTATTGTATGATAGAAAAAGATGACAATGGGATCCCAAAGGCACTTGTCATTAAAGAGACATTTTTAGGATTTCATGAAGTTAAGGATCAAACTGCCTTAGCAATGTCCAAGCAAATTATTAAATCCATAAATGACAAAAATATTCCTCTAAGTAAGTGTCGAGGACAAGGGTATGATGGTGCTAACACAATGAAAGGGACTTATGGTGGAGTTCAAAACTCATAAAAGATGTCGAGCCAAATGCGGTATATGTTCACTGTGCTGCTCATAACTTAAATCTAGTACTCAATGATGCAGTGAGAGGTTATTGATATGCAAACTTTTTCGATACAGTTCAACAAATTTATAATTTTTTGGGCATAGTATCAAGAAATGGAATATTTTGTCAAGTTTTATATCTAATAAAGAAAGTGAGTCTTCAACTTCAATAACATTAAAAACATTAAACCCTACTAGATGGGCAGGACGTTATGATGCTGTTTTGCTTTAAAAGTTCGGTTTGTTGAAGTCCAAAAGCACTAACGAAAACAATTCTGTTAAGTTGCAAATCAGATGAAAGAAATGAAGCTGTTTCACTCAAGAAGAAGATCGAAAACTACAATTTTATTGTGTTATTGGTTTTCCATTGCAAAATTCTACAAACTACCGATGCAGCCTCTAAAGCACTTCAGTCTAAAGCCACGGATCTTTCAAATGCCTTAAAACGTTTGAAAATATGTCTAGAAGAATTGGAAAGGTATCGACATGAATTTGTAAATTTAAAATGGAAGCAAATAGTGTAGCTGGAAAATGGTCCATCACCCTGAATTTTCTAAAACTCGTCAGAGGAAGGTAAAACGCCATTTTGACGAACTTTGCGAAGATGAGCGCCTCAAGACCCGGAAGGTTTGTTCAGAGTGAACATATTTAATCGAGTATTGGACATCATTATTAATCAACTAAAATCGCGTTTCCTTCCGATGAATGAAATAGTTTCAAATTTCAATGTTTTGGAGCCTTCAACTTTACAAGTTTTAAATGATACTGATCTATTAAAAAGCTCTAAAATTTGTTGATATATATAAAAAGACATATCTGAATCATTTGCCAGGAAATTCTCAGTTTTCGGTCCACTTTCAGAGACGAAATAGAAAAGTGTTCGTGCATTAGAGACCTCGCAGATTTATTAATAATACAGAATCATTTTATGTCCTGCAGTTTTCCTGAAGTATGCACTGCATTAATGTTATTTATTACAATTCCTGTGACTACAGCTAGTGCTGAACGATCATTCTCAAAACTAAAATGAATAAAACCTATTTGAGAAACTCTATGGGACAAGACAGGTTACGTAACTTGGCTATTCTGTCTATTGAAAATTCTATGGCCCGATCTTTAAACTTTGATGATGTTATAGACACTTTTGCAGAACAGAAAGCTCGAAGAAAAGATTTTTCTTAATAAATATCCTATTGAAATTAAATTGTTATTTTTATTTAATTGTGTATGCAGGTTTCCTCACGATGTTGTTCCTTCACCGAAAAGCTAGCAAATGGAAGATGAATATGAAGTCTCCAATCCGAATTGAGAGGCGGCCTATGCCCAGCAGTGGGACGTATATGTATAGGCTGGTGAATGTAAATGAATGTAAATGTATAAACCCATGTCCATGTTGGATTACTACTTTAAATCATCATCATCATCATCATCATCATCATAAACAGCTCTTAGCAGTCCACTGCTGGACATGAGCCTCTCCAGTAGGAGGAATTGCCATAATCTCCACGCTTGGCAGGCGGATTGGAAATCGCAGTATTTGAAGACTATCAGAAAACGCTGCTGCCCATACTTTAAGTGAATTATTAAAATTAAACTAAGTACAACGTGACCGGCCTTACTGATAGGGCCCCATCAAAAGAATTTGCCACGGGCCCCAGATGGTATAGTTACGCCACTGGCGTTTACGTCCCCTAAATTACTCTCAGTGCTGTAATTATGCTCGAATATATTCCGTCTACGTCATAATAGATCTATCGACACAGCCATTTATTTTATTTCATAATCAAAAACGAAAATACGTATTATATACTTTAGATATCGCAGTGATCTTTTCTGTATACAGGCATCCGGTAGATTTCAAATGATCTACAGTAACTTCTACTTTTTTAAATATCAATAATTTTCATAGTTAATAAAAGTTTTATATGTCTAACCTGAAATGACAGGTCTCATTAAAATAATTTATAGCTTAAAGGTTTATATTGAGAATAGCTTTAGTGGAGGTGCAATAGAAAAATACACATTTACATTGACTTATCCTATGATGAATACCGACTCCGGTTACATACGGAGAGGCCTCGGGTGTCCAGCGGCATGCCTTTGGCATTAGTATAGGTAAGGCACACTTTAAGTTTCTGAAACTGGCCAGTTATATAATCAATATTTAAAAAAGTAATTACTGCGTTTGAAAATAGAACTAACTCTTTGGCTGTAGAATACAGTTTGTGTCATCTAACTGTGGATTGTTTTTACATTATGGCGTAATTTTCAAAATTGCATGTCTTCGTCGCTATGGATTTAAGTCGTGAAAATTTTCATACTATTCTCAGTGACGAATTTCGTGATAGTCGCCCGTCCACTGCTGTGAACAACAAAAACATCGATGCTGTACGCCGTATGATCAAAACAGACAGGCATGTGACCTACCACAAGATTCCGGCATCCTTAGCCATAGGTATGAATCAAATACAACCAATCCTACACAAACGCTTAGGCATGAAAAAGCTGTCCTGGTAGTGGATCCCACACCATTTTACTTAGGCTCAAAAAACTGACCGCGTCACGAGATGCAATGCCATGCTTACCAGATACAAGGAAGAGCAGTCAAATTTTTTTATGGGATATAGTAACAGGTGAAAAAATTTGGTTGCCTGTAAAGTCGGTATACGGGCGAAAGTTTTACGTGACAACGACTTTGAATGGTAAAATCATTTTAATGTGAATATTCATTCGTATAGTAGGAAGAAGGATGAAATAATAGTAACAATTTAAAACATTTATTTATACAAAGAATTATATTTAAAACATTAATTTATACAAAGAATCTCGCACTGAATTTCATATTAACAAAATTTTATTTTTACCTTTACACATACATACGTATTTATATACAAATATACATACAATAACTTGCAATACATTTGCAAGCTATGCACTATTCTCTAGTGCTGCGCGCGGCAGACCGATCATAGTTGAGTGGAGAGAGACGCAAGGCATTCGGCGGGCCTCTCTCTCGTTCGGTGACTCATCGTTACGTTACCGAGCGTTACACTTTTTCAAAGTGACTCCCAGCCGCAACCTAATTTAAGACGTTGTCACGTCAAAAATATGGATTTCTCACTACCACCCCAAAATAAAAACAGCTATCGACCGTATGGGTCTAGGAGATGAGCCGAAACCAACCAAAGTGACGCACAAGCGTAATGGCCATTACTGCTTTTGACAGTTGTCGTACTGTGAATAGTGATTGGTACACGACCATCTGTGTATCGGAAGTTATTGAAAAACTTCGTAAAAATAAACCGTAAACATCGTATCATCTTGCACCACGACAATGCCAGTTCTCACACGGTCAAACAGATAAATTAATTTTTGAAGGAGAAAAACGTAGAACTTATGAGCAATCCTACACGCAGTCCCGACCTGGCACCTTGTGTCGCTTTATTTGATTGCATAAATTAAGAAGCAATTACACGGTCAACTATTTTTATCACCAGAAGAAGCTGTTAAAGAGTACGAAAAACATGTTTCCGAGGTCACCGAGGAGGAGTGGCATAAATGTTTTCAAAATTGGTTTATTCGTACGAAAAAGTGCATTTACGCTAACGGAGAATATTTTGAGAAACAGTGAATTGATTTTTGACCATTTATAGTAATTTTTTCTCATTAATTCCAGCAATTTTCAGTGTTCCCTACTTATGTCCTCCTACTTATGATCCACAGAAAGCGGCTTGTGCCCCAACTCTCCTTGCCATGTACCTACTCGTATATGAAGTTTCTTATTGGAGAAAACCTTTTAAGTATTATCGACCAACACTGGAACGACTGATATCTTATCCCGACAACCAGTAAGAGGCATCAGCATCAAAGTCGGAAGCGAGGGACGCTCACCACTAGACCGCCGTAGACCGACGGCGGAGCGCCATGGACGGCAATTCTGACACGTGATCCACTTGATCGCGTTCCATTCGAGATCATCAAAACGAATTGGAATAACAAAGTTTCCTTTTCCAATAAAATGTCTATATTACGGAACAATAAATCCACCACTCCGAGCCTAACCACAAGAAAGGCAATATTTTTTAAAAGTACCTAAATTTTTCATTTTCTTCTCAGAATTTTCTTATGCGATACAATAATCGTATTTATCGGTGAGAGATTTTAAATTTGTATTTTCTGCTCTAATAATTTGATATTCCAAGTGTTCGTGTAGCGCGACGTGCGAAGGGATTAAACTTTCCATTTAAGGCTTCATCACGTAGTCAGAGAATTCTCGCGCTTTTTCGGAGATATATTCAAATTATGGCGCGCAGCGTTCAGCACTTTTTTAAACTCACAGATGGTAAC
Source organism: Eumeta japonica (assembly GCA_005406025.1). Lineage (NCBI taxonomy): Eukaryota > Metazoa > Arthropoda > Insecta > Lepidoptera > Psychidae > Eumeta > Eumeta japonica. The sequence goes on along the minus strand of BGZK01000298.1, from coordinate 211,422 downwards.
ACTAACGCAAATATGTCTGGACGCCAGCTAATTTAAAATTGATAGTTTTTGTACTCATTGAGAAGTAGTGCGCTTATATAGTATTCTATTTGTAGTAAAACGTAAATACCTGTTACAATATGTTTTTACATAAGTTTTTTTTCCTTGATTATAGTAAATTTCTGATAGAAAAAAAAAATGATTTAAAATCATATTTATGAATTAATACGTGAAAACTATGGGTCTTAGCATATACTCAGGTTGGTCACCGAAGGGGGGGTTGCAAAATATGGTCACGTAATATGGGTATGTTCCTTAACAATCACTGACATTTGCTCGTGCTGGGCTTGTTAGGTATTTCAAACTCTTTTTGATGCAAGCTTTCCCCTGATTTGCATTTTCTATAATTCCGCACATATTTACGGATACAAAATAACATCTTTAATTTTTTTTTTTATAATTGTCGAAGATTAGAAACAGTTTAAGCGTTGGAAAACTGTCTCGCGCGGACCACCGCCCGGAATACGGGACCGCGTCAATTGTTTTCGTATTTCATGTAAAAGGATAATACGCCCCGTGAACTGACAACCGCTCAGAATTAAATGATGTATGAGAACGGGAAATTTTATATACAATTTGTACAATTAAAATATGTTTTTTTACGATCGCTACTACAAATGTAAACCTTTCCATGTATAAACGAAGACTAAATTCAATAAGGCCCAGGAAATATTTAGTTTACTTTAAAAAAAAAATTGGTTTATTATTTTTGTGTACAGAACGAAAGTTATGTTAATTTGATGTAAAAATCAAGGATTGTTTTAACATTGGGTTAGATTGAGTGCTGTAATATTGAATTTTTATACAGTAAAAAAGGAATTCTTATTTTAAGAACATGCATTTTCTTAAAATATATTGTAACTTTGATAAATTTTTATCACAGCTTAATTTTTGAAACTGAAAATACAGTAATTTTGGATCGAAATACTTTTTTTATTAAAATGTTTTTTATATTTAAGAGAAATTTATTATTGTCAAGACATATCAAATTTAGTTGAACAATTTCAATTAACCTGACTTCAAGAAATTAAAATGCATTGGATATAAAAACACTAACTAAATTCTTATACCAAGACTAAAATACTCTTGGTTATGTTTCAAGTAAATATTTTCTTAAACTAAACAACAGGTTGTATGAGATTCTAATATGACATTTGATATAAGATAATTTCTTCTTGGATTGAAACAAATCGTTCTCATTTTATTCGCCTCTAAAATAACGCATATATTCTTTAATTTCCTCATATTGTGTTCAAGACAAAGTATTCTCGCTTTCAATATTACTAGTTATCACAAATTTATAAATTCTTTTATTGGTCTAAAGATGTTTATCTCATAACAAAGTAACAAATTCCAGATATTTCTTTGATATATTTAAGAATATCCTTTCTCACGTCTGTAGAGAGAGAACGATTTTCTTGAAATTAAAAAAATTGTGTTGGTTTAAAGAAATTTGCTTTGTTTTAAGAGACCCTTTTGTACTATGTAGGAACAGAAAAACAATAATATGAAAGGGAATCGCTTGAAGACTTTAGATTTCGCGTGTGGTTCTTTCTTCGATACACTAAATCACACTTTTAGTAATCAATCAATGAGTCAAAATTTTGAGTACCTATACTTAAACGTGTTTTTCTTTTTAATTTTACGTTGTTAGAATTAGTATGGGAATGAGTTTTAAAATTTGAACGAATGTTTCGACAATTTCTCTAAAACTTCCAGCTATTTTAGAAGAACTGGCCTACGATTACTCTACCAGGTAACTAAAAATATAATAATACTCATGGATAGCAAAATTGCATTACAGCATATTTATCGCTGTTTCTCAGGGTGACGAGAATCACCGATTGCATGTTCTAGTTTGGAAGCGTTGCACGAACCTAATAGAACTCTCAGACTTTGCCTCTTCAGGGGTTTCATCACGCATGGATTGTGAGGCAATGAAGGAGCTGGTCGTCTAGCAAAAATGGCTATTCTTTAAGGGATACAAATTATTTGAAACCCTACTGAAACCTTTCTAACCGCACATAATAGGTATAAGCACTTTAGTCGCCTACAACTAGAGAGACAAGTAGTTATGTCGGCTATTATTCTCAAACTAGCTTAACCTAAAGTGCACCAGCAAAAGTGCGCATCTTCATGGCATTTAGATCCTTTTGTTGAGAAGCGCAGTTTTTCGGAAATAACTCAAAAACGGTATGTCCGATGATCTGTAAAATATCGTTGAAAGTATTTGTTAAGCGTTATCTTTGCAATTATTTTTTTTATATTTTTTGAACATACAGCTTAAAAATGGAGGGGGAACACACACAATTTGTGCTACTTTATTTTATTAAATTAAATTACAGTGCTATACCCTTTGGAAAGAATTTTTTAATAAGTCTTACATTGAAAAATGTGTAAGACATAAAACCATATAAAATCAGTCTTTGACCATCCATGTTCTTTGGTGAGAAGAAAATAAGACAAAAATGTAATTGTTGTTTTCGACTCCGTTTTGGACGTATTCTATCAAACGAATTTATATTTCTAATGAAAAAAAGTAATTCACCCAATGGTGACATTTGTTACGCGGTCGAGAATGTAACGCATGTTCTCGCGGAACGTGCGAGATGTGGAGCAGATAGGAAGAATATGTGGGAAAACATAGACACTGAGGGCCAATCCGGGATTAGTTTAAACTATTTTGATTTTGATCCCGGAACTGAATCTACAAATTGTGTACTTGAATATGTACATAGTTGACCGTGAACATGGTTTAGTAGACGTTAAAAGGAATAAAATACACTAGGTCGATGTGTCCATAAGAACCAAGGTCTCATCAAATGCAAGAGAAGAAAAAGACATCACAATAACTAAATTAAATTGAAATTTTACTCGAACTAGAACGATTACACTTTTTTATATTCATAATTAGTTATACATTTTCGGAATTTATAAATTAAAATTTTTCAGTTAATGTAAAACTTTATGTTTTTGTGGTAATTTTTTAATTTTTTAGCATAGCATATTACCTCATATTGATATGAATTATAATAAGCTGAAGGAAGCTAATAGGTACCTTGATTGTCAAAATATAATAAGTAATATGGAAATAGACGAACATAGGTACTAATAAAGAAGGATGCCCATTTTTGTTAAATGCGTGTACCCCCAACGCTAATTGACGAAAATTGCAACATATATTAAGAAACCTATTTTAATAAAGTAACAAATCTATTTTCTTATTTTGGACTAGGGAGTTTAAAATTATGCCTGAATTTCGAACTTACCTCCTCAAGACATTTTTTCTAAATAGTATTGATAATATTGTTCAATTTCATATAAAAGGAGTATAGAATTAACATATGAATTATAAACTAAAAACTAACAACAAAATATAGAAAATTGAGTCTAGTTGAGAGCATATGTGATTGTGGAGCGTTCCCAATACATTAGCCGCATTACCACGTTAAATGGTTATGCTCAATATTAATTATATTTGCTTTAGTAAACCGAAAAATGAATTAATTACATTTTAATATGCTAATGTCAAAAATTAGTCCAAGAAAAATCTCATAGGCATAATATACTTATATGTAGGTATATCCTTTACAGAATGATGATTGACGCGCTTTTTAAATGTCAATAATGAAAGATTGACGTCTTATTTAATCATGATAATAAAGACATACGGTCAAAATATTTGAACATATGGGTTTTTTTTAAATATTTATCTATGTAATATGAAATAGCACTTATCAAGCATTGACAGAGCTATAAGTGTATAAAAAGAATAAGTTTCAGTAAAAATATCTTAGCAGATTGTTGACTGTATACGTTCGAAAACATAATTTGTTAATTCATCCGGAAACTTGATACATTTAGCGAATTTTAATTATAAATCGGCTCCTCCTAGTTAATATAAATATTTATTCATTTGTATGTCAAGCTGGAAAAGTTATCTATACGTGGAAGAAGTTTTATCTTTGAGCGTGTGGATACAGGATGGGCACCCTCCTATACACACGTACGCTACCAAAATCATAACCCTCTTTTTGCCTTGTCATAGTCCACGAAATTGGGAACGAAGTCATCAGAATTGGCATCGAAATCACATTTGAAAACGGAATCTAAATTGTTCTGATTCCGCGAAAACAAGGAAAACTTACAAAGAGCACAAAATATTTAAAAAGAGGAATGCCGTGGCGTAACCTCTGACGATCGTAAAAAAAAATAGGTAAGCCCTGTAGGCCAACCTTAAAACTTCCCGCTATTTTCGAGTTCAAAACACTCGAAAATATACGGGATTTAACGCGATTTTTTGAGTAAAAAAACGGTTTTTTTCGATTTCTTTCGACAACAATTTCTCACAAACGAATCAACTGATTTTGACCCGGTTTGGGGCAATCGACATGTTTTTAATAGGTTAAGAGCTGATTAAATTTTGCAAGTGATCGGTCGCCCATTTTAAAGTTATTTTGAAGAAACCACTTTAAAAAAAAAAATTCTTAGTTTTTTGAAAATTTCTCAAAATCTGCCGGTCCAAATCGACCCAAACTTTCAGGAAATCTAAGTTTGGTGAAACTCTTTGGAACGCCGTTTAGTGGGCTTGATTCGGTCAAGCCGTTTAAAAGTTATAAGAGGTTTACATACATCTACACATATACACACACACGCACACACACACACATCCAACAGGCATACGGACATCATCTCAGGGATGATCAGGAAAACTTCCTAGACCCTCAGAATGTCGAGATCTGATGAGAACTCGATTTTTGCAAAATGGTGTGAAACCAATAACTTCCCGAAAATTTTAGAAAAATTTCAATTTTCTTAGCGGGAAGTTAAAAATGGGGAAAAGTGGACGAGGAACTGCGCATGACATCCCTTGTACCTTAAACTCATCTGTTTGATGTCGCTCTTAATAAGATTAATTTTAAATATTTTTTCACGACCGCTTTTATTACCTAAAATAACTGACTGCTACTATTTTGTAATTTGAACTTTGTATAATAAAATTGTCTTGACCTTCTTCCCACATTCGTTTTTTAATTAATAAAGAGGTAAACGGATTGATCCTGAATTGATTCCGTTGGAATTTTATATTTGCATTCATAATTGAAACATGGAATGCATGAATTAATTTAGTATCAATAAAATTAAAAATGCCACGTTAATTAGGAAAATCTTAATATTTGTAGAGGTGAACTACCCGACGAGATGCGGCGAGATTAATGAAATGGCGAACACCTCAAAAACAGAAATAATTTCGGTGCTAATTATACGCGTATACATAAGACCTTACAACAGGCGACGCACTAGGCGGTGAAAGTGCATGTCAGTATCCTTGCCAATGTATGCTATACCACAATGTATGGAGTCGGAATGCAGTGCAGCCGAGAGAGCGCTGTCGCTCGACGTTATATGAGTTATCCCCAGTCAGCGCCAGGCGCACGCGTCGCTGAGTCCTCGGCCTGCACAGCCTCGCCACGGCCAGGCCGAAGGATGTCAGGCCAGGTGCCGGCGCCGTGGCTCCGAACGTACGACGGCTGCAGATAGATATCGCGTCACCGCCCGCCCGCAATTCCGCGTAAAATTGGCAGCGGGCGGACGGCGGGCGGCAGACGCTGAACGGCACGAGCGTGGCGCGGGGCGACGCGGCGATCCCGAAATAGTGTTCGGGCGGAGTCGCGCACGCTCGGGAGCGACGCCCCAGTCGCCGTGTGGCCGCGCGCGCGCTCCCGCGTCGCTTCGCCGAGCCGCCTCGTCGCCGCACAAATAGCCGGCCCAGAGTGGTGTTCACCGGTACTCAGCCGGGTGGTGCGCGTATTTCTGTCGCGGTACAGCTCCGGGCCGCGTGGGGTGCGCTGCCCACGCGCTGGCCGCCGCGCTCTGGTGGTGGTGCGTGGCGCTGCTGCGGCTGGTCGCGCTCTGTGCGCCCGTCCCCGGCCCCGGCCCCGGCACCGGCCTCGGTCCCGGCCTCGGCGCATCGCCCACCCGCGCCCGCGCGGAAGATGCGCCGCCGGCGTCCGCCTGCGCCAGCGCGCCCTGTACCGCCGACGCCGCGCCGCCGCCCCCGCCGACTTCGCCGACACCACCGTCCACTGCCCCCACGCCACCCTACACCGGTGAGTTGGCCGAGCACTGCAGTCTCTCTCTAACCATACCCGTTCTTCTTACTATTCCGTCTCTACTCCACATTATTACTGTCACTTCTAAAGCGACATTCTATCCTTTTCGTTCTCTTATTTGCTTTTCACATAGTTCTCTACTCTGATTTCTTATTATTTAGTCATTAACAGAATAATTAGCAACTAAACTATAAACTTTCCTTTTAATTAAATGTTAATTATTAAATTTTTATTTCTATTATAAAATATTTTATCTGATAATCACCAAACGAATCAATATACAACATTGTATTATGCACTATCTATGCCTTGCCGAAATGATGAGAACGTGAGTGGCGTGCGCGGGGCGCGGGACGCGGCGTGCGCGGGAACAGTCCACGGAACTCGTAATCATCTATTCACGTATTGTTTGTTGTGTCTGGGCGACCCGACACGAGACGATTTGAGGAATCGACACGGGCGTCGGCGGCCGCCCGCGCCGCGCCGCCTCGGAAATCCAAGAAACGTGATTCATGCCAGCCATAAACAAATAACCCTTAGCGGCCAGCTCTTAATAAAAATGCATAAACAATTTCGCGTTGCCGTTTTTCTTAGTATAGCAAAATTATCGTTTACCGCACATAGTTCATTCGGCCGATAATTATATTGCCTCCACGTGTCGGAATGAAATGTTTTAGAAACTACCATCTTTTCGTTGAAAACAGGCAAAGCAGCGGTGGAACAGCAGTCGGATATTTTGAGAATGCAGATACGCGCGGGTACCTGGAGAACGGAAGTTTCCAAGCTTCTCACCTCACCTCCAACCCACTTTCACCCGATCACGATATCTAAAGAACAAGATATCTTTGTAGGCGGATAGTAACATTTGATGATTATTCTTGTAACAAAAAAAATCTGTGCCTACAAGAAAATCTGCCATAAAACCCAGACTGGACGGCGTATGATCTGATGACGACAATGTAGACAGTGAATGGAGAAGCCGTAAATCAATATACCACCCTAGTTATGGAATAGACTCGTTAGAACAGAGACCGCGTGGAGTTCTAGTGTTAACTTTTGAACTCATTTCTACGCCATTTTCGCTCGTCTTTCTTTTTAATGAACAAATACGGTCTAAACGGCTTATCTGATCAATTGAGGGTCTGTACTGCTTTCGATCTCTCCCATTTCTGTCTGCATATCCGTCGTCAGATTACATCCCGTTCCACCCGAACGAAGAACTAAGACTTTTTAAGTATCTAAAGTATTTTATAAACGCTCTTTTGATTTTGTGCCCCGACGCCGTATATAATTCTGAAATCTTTGAATAATAATTTATATTATATTATAGAATATTATCAAAATTAATTGATTTAATTCTGCATTTTATGAAAAAATTGAGAGAAATACGAAGTTTATTCTGTTATAGATATATATATAAATTTACTCGATAATATACAAACAGCTACCAGCGATATCGTCCGTGTTATTAAACGGAATAAGTAAATAATAAAAGGAATAAATGGAGAGTGGAATTATGTCTCTTATTATGTATGAGTTATTCAATTTGGGTTAGAATATGATTCATCTTTGAGCAAATTAATCTTAGATGGCCGTTAATACGTCCATAATATATGAGAGTCTGTGTGTAATGTGTCTGTCTGCTCTGAGCGCCTAATTAGTTCGATTACGATAAAATTTTTGTAATAACAATTGACTTGTACATACGCGCGCTCGGGTAGGTGTTCAATAAAGAAAAATAGCATTTGTCTCCAATTTCATAAGCTCATTTGAACTATTAAACGGAGCTATTGTCCTTATTCTAAAAATTATGACACTAATGAAAAGCTAAGTTATCCATGAACCTCCTGGAATCCGTGAACTATACATGGAAATATGTATATGTCCCAGACTTGATCCCTTGTAAATCGTGATTGATAGCGGGAGGCAAACAGAAGACCTAGTTAAGAATCGAAATCGGGAACAATACCGAAATCGAAATCAAAAACGGAATATCGGATAGGATTTGACACCAAAAATGAAGGACATCATTGTAATGCAAGCAAAGCTGCGAGCAATATATAATATACATACATAATTATAACATATTGTTAATATTGAATAGTTATTCAATATAACAATTACATTATACTTTGTAAATTAATTCTCGACTTAGACGAAAGAAAGAGAAAATATTAATTAACACAAATTCAAACATAAACAATTATTTTTTTGATAAATGACATCTCGAGTTGCGCAGCAACAGCAAATCTAAGAATAGACACAATATGCACGCTATTATTTATAATTGAAGTTTGACTTCCCATTTCTCTATGCGTAAATTAAAATTTAGCTGTGATGGTTTCCGATCCCGATCGCGCTCTCGTGTAGTTGCTGGTCTTGATATTCATTCAATTAGCGGTCTCCATGCTGATCTCTCTTACACATTACTCGTGTATTCCTGGTATCTTTGCTTTAACCTTTTTTTTTGTATAGAATCTACATGACATTTTACTACAATCCGTTCAACCTTTTCCGAAGATTAACCCCCGGACAAACGAACAAACCAATAATCGCTACGATATATGTAATTTATCGCTTGCGTAACCACATTTTCTTACTACACATTCGATGAAGATAGATCAAGATGTTGTTTAGTTGTAACAAAACGTAGATAGGAACAGACAGACAGACAAGTAGTTGTAAAGAAGTCAAATGCGTGTTAAATGCGCCATATGACGAATGCTTATCACAATTATTTGACAAAAATATGGTGTATATACATACAGAGCCTACAGATTTATATATCTATTAATATAGACATTTACGCACACAAGGATCCGAGTGTTGCACTCACCGGAACCGTCGATCATTGTACGACGCGACGCGGACAGCTTCGGCGGCAGCGCACCGTAATTGGGTCACGTATCAAAGTGCAAGCGTTTGTGACCGATAACAGGGGCGGCGCGGCCCGCCGAGGACGCGTGCTCGGCTTCCACGGACAGCACACATATTGTCGATTTTAAATCGTTAAAGGCATTTCGAAACCGTTTTACGAAAAGTAAAATGAGATGAGAAAAAACCCACATTTATACGTCGTGGTATTTGCTATAAGAACGCGCCCTTTCATACACATAGAATTAATGTTTTGGCTTCGTCGGTGCTCGAATGCCACCTCTGGCGTATATACTGGATTGCATTGCATAAACAGTAAAATTTATAGTGTGTTATATTAATGTATATTTTAGATAAACAATACTACTTTGATTCAAAACATTTGAATATTTAGACGTGAAGAGGACCTGCTGACTCTTATGGTCTTTCTATTATATTTCTAAACTCCATTATAGATTTCATTGCGCCGCACTCGGCATTTATGTTTAATAAATGTTTAAATGAAGGCATGTTTCCCTATTTGATGAAAGAAAGTAAAGGAATTACATTATTTAAAGGCGATAGTGCATGAAACACCAACAACCTTTTAAACCCATATCTATACTACCGTCAATTAGCAAATTTTTCAAAAAATTAATCTTAAAGCAGTTGTTAGTACATTTTTATACTTAATAAATTAATGTCTAATAAACAGTTCGACGTTACTTGGGGTCTCTCAACAATCGATGCTGGCGTTGAGCTTATGCAACATATCTGTGGAGCCTCGGAGGATTCGCGAGATGCAATTTGCGTATTTTGCGATCTCTCCAAGGCATTTGATTGTTTTTATCATGAAACTCTGATAGGGAAACAACATCACTATGAAGTAAAAGGCCGGATACTCGACCTCCTGAAATCGTGTCTGAGTAACAGAGTTGAAAGGTTTAATGCCAACGGCATTAGATTACCTGGATCTGCAGTCCACATGGGTGTACCGCAAGGATCAATTTTTGGTCTCTTTCTTTTTTTAGTTTAAATAAATGACTTATCTTGCCTTGTTAAGAATATTCATCAGATAGTACTGTTTACAGATTACATTTTTTTATTATTTAAAGTTAAAAGACAATAGCCCACTTATGGCGATGTGAACAGTGCTATCTCTTTAAGTAGAGAAATGGTTTACTACAAATAACCTATTTCTTAATAAAATGAAGACAAAATGTATAAGATTCTCACAAATGTAAGATATGGATCGGGAACTATTTCAGTACGTAACGAAGAGTTAGAATTTGTTAATGCTACTGTATTCCTGAAAATTACTTTAGATAACAGGCTTCAATGAGGTACTCATATCAGTAAGTCGGAGAAAAGGCTTACCTCTGTCGTTTATGCAGTCAAAAAAATAAAAAAAATAATTAGACGTTGAAACTGCTAGATTAATTTATTTTGGTTGTTTCCATAGCCTGATGTCATATGGCATCTTGCTCTGGGGACATGTCGCATATATTCATAAAGTTTTTGTGCTGCAGGAGCGGACCGTTTGCGCGATTTACAAGCTCGAACCTCGTGTATCTCTTGAAAACAAGTTCAAAGACATTGGATTCTTAACTCTGTCATCCTGTCATTTATAAAAATTGATTATATGTTAAAAAAAAATTGAGATGTATTTAAAAGAAATGGTGATCTACATAAACTGAATATCAGAAATAAAAGTAAATTCAGTTTACATGTTAGCCGACTACACAAAGACAAATTCATTTAAAGGACTCTGTATGCGCTTGTTTAATAGGTTTCCTGTAGGTATAAAAAATTTACCATTATATAAATTTAAAAGTATTATTAAACAATCACTCAGTAAGAAAAATTATTACACAATGTCCGGATATTTAAAAGATTTATTTATATTCACGGGCATAAGCGGCTCGACTTCTTACCGGGCTGTTTCGTTCATTAATGGTTTTGCATTTGTTTTGGCTATGCTTGATGAAATTAAAAAAAAAAGCTACTTTCAAGGAGCTTAAGTTTTTTGCTCGTTCTTGTTGAAGGGAAAACTGTCTTTCGAATGAGCGGTAAAGTGTAAATTCACAAAAAAATATGACATATTTTCAAGTATTATTTTATAACCTATGAAATAAAGATATTTTAAATTTAAATTTGAATTTGAATAGAAAAAACGCAACAAAACAGAAGTATTCTAAATTCAATAGACGTATGATAAGTAATTACGTCAATTTTATTTTTGGACATTTATTTGGGCATTTCTTGGGATATCTAAATGCACTAAAAGGTATTAATCCAAACTACAAACTATAAAAGATAGTTTCACTAGTGTCAATGGAATTTATTAGACGAACTATCAAAGAGTCATCTTAAATACTTAAACTTTTGATCTCAATTTATCAAAGTGGTCCGGAATAAGTAGGCAGATACTGTGAAATGTCCGTAAAGATTTGACATAATCACGTATAGCAAAATACAGTAAAAATTCTTTAACATTATTCATTTGCCATTGATAGAATGCATTTAAAATATATATTTAAGTAAATAAAATTACTTTATTATCTCATCGATAACTTAAAGTTAATACGAGACCTCTGTTTCTTATTTTTATATTCGATTTGGATTTAAAAAAATGCAATAAACGACACCTATTCGATTATTCACCGAATAAAATATACCTCTTCTGGTTACAAATTCCATATAAAACATCAATTCTATACAAAATTGTATGCTAATTAATGTCCATGACAACAATTTAAACACACATGCATTTTAGTAACGTCAACAAACTCTAAATCTAATAAAGAAGAGGAACAAGTTTCGAAATAGACAAACATCTAAAATGACATTCAACGATGGTCTCTCGACGCTGCGTGTTTTATCGTGACTCATTTTTTGGATGGTAAACGCGTAATCGGACGCCGTTTTGCAATTTTATCCTTGAAACTTAAATTTGACGTTCAACATCCTGCTCCAAGCCTCTCAACCTGACACAAAAATGTCGTGAACGGGTATGCCTGTGCAGTGAAATGAAAAAAATCCGATTAAAATATTCAACGTTCTCTAGCAGTCGACTACCGGCTGTATCTATCTCATACATAGGTTTGCTCTCATATTTACAATGGAAAATTGCAATAGCGGATTTGTCCCTACAATCTGTTGGCATTCGACTGTCGGCCGTAAGCGTCTTTTAGACAGGTTCGCTCTAATCTTGACGTTGCGCGATGACATCAATGGACTTTTTCCAGCCGCTATGGCTCTACCCTTAATTAGCGATTATCCTCGAGCATCAAGGTAGCGTCTCCATTGTCGATCGTCAATAATAAGCGATTCTGATGGTCACTTACCATCTTATGATATTGGGGTCAACAGATCTGATGACATATTTCCGAAACTATATGTAAGTTATCCCCTACAAAGTAACATAAGTTTATAATAACGATACACAAGAACTAAAGAGTTGTCATTTTATAATCTTTTTACCCAACTTCACTCTCAATTCCTCCACCGAAATATTTTTCAAAATATTCTACAATTTATCAGTCTCGACTTTATCTGAAATATTTTGAATACGTCTGAATATGTGTGAATACGACTTTAAATTTGCTTCCATACTGCGAGACAATTCAGAGTACAGATAATAGCAAATTCGTGGATTCAGTTTGACGCTGAAGCTACATATCTATCATCTGGATCCAAAATTTTATTTCATCACTCGATAGCTAGAGGATCAAACAAATAGTTACGCTTAGTGAAGACTGTAAAGCATCACGCGCAGCGCGCGAGGAGGAAGCGCCAACATTTTGAGGTTTGTTTCACTGCATCAAAAAATTTCTTTTTAGTATGAATTTTGACTTGGAGAAGCTACGATCTTCTTTTAAGTTTTATTCGTCAGTTCTTGTCAAAATCTATAGATTACGTATATTAAAATATTAGCCAGAAAAAGTTATAGAAAATTTAATTATAGTAAAAGTAAAAAGTTTAAATAAATAATACAATATTAGCTTACAATCGCCAAAAAGCCAAATCAAAATATGGAGATAGTATACTGTTTGAAAGGGCTTCTCATGAACAATCCAAGGATATGACACTACATGACTGCCGGGGACGTAAAAGAATGAAGGCGTCCGAGTAGATCAACGACGGCGCCATTACACCTGCGGCTGGGGCGACTGATTCTAAGCAAGTGGATGATGTAAACGCTTCTATATCAACGCTAGACTGTATAGACATTGATTATGTGTGAACACCGATTATTGAAGACATATTTAGCAGCAGCTAGTACACGTTTCACCACTACGTTTATAACAACACGAAATTCGAAGGACTTCTTAGTATTCAAAAATAATTACAAAAATAGTACGCTCAAAGCAAATGCTATCCGTTATGTATATGTATTCACGTAAAATACAGGGCTATAGCCAAACCCCGGTTTTTTTTGACTTTTGGGTCGTGTTAAATTTTGTTATTCCGCTGTAGTTCCATTGCCCTCCGTCAACCTTTCATTTCAGCATAAAGACGTTGGGCCTCGGGCTTAAAATGAAACTTAAATTTTAGTTTTTAAAAACTAAAATTTTAAAATCGTTGTATCGGAAAATGGTATCTACTAATTCAAATAATTTTCGAATCTACAGTTACTTGATTCATATTTCATTGAACTAGGCCAGTAAATAAAAAGACTAGTTTATCTGTTAATAGACATATCGATTATTTATCCTATTGTTGAAAGTTCTAAGCAAGCGATACAATATTCATCTTATCTTCAGGAATAGTCAGTTCGATACATACACCAATGTTTTAAGAGCATTGATATCACCAACAGATCCGCCTCCAACTTCACATTTGAGCATGCAATGTTGAAATATCTCTTGGTGACAGAAGTCCACTAGCAACCAAAAACAGCCTATGGATATGCATACTTGCCAATAGTCACAGTATAACCAATATCGAAATATTATCCAGATTGTCGCAGTTCTTTAATAACGCTGATTATCATCATCATCATCATCATCGCTCAACCTTCAGCCAGTCGCAATGACTGAAAGGGACAAGTCCCGATACACCGAAGGGAGCGTAAATATCGGGGGGAGTGTAGGTTCTAGCTTGGATTAGGAGTGACGGGAGTGTAGAGCCAGCCGGTTTGTAAATATTAATTTGCTCATTGAGAATGTTATTAATATCTTTATGTTTCGAAATTTCTAAAGATTCAAAAACAATAATTAACCTCAACCCTCTCTCGAATACATCTAAAACATGAAAAATATGATTATTGATAAGTCTATGATCAGTATGTGATACGTATGTCAGCATATCCAGTTATGTATTTTATGAATAGTTCGCGCCAAACGGGTCGCGAGCATTAGGTTCAAGAAAAGAAAATACGCTTACGAAGTATATAGTACGCGTACACGAGAGATTTTCGTAAGACGTAAAACCGAGGAAGTTTTATTGGTTAATCTTGAAAAGGGAGTGGGTGGCCACGACGGCGGTGCGGGGCTTTGTTATGGCGGCGGAGCGGCCGGCACGTGTATCGGCGGCCTTGAGACGACGGGTTGACGCCCGCGCCGCCCGCGCCGCCGCGCCCCCCGCGCCGCCGCCGGCCCGCCGCCCGCGCGCCGCGCCGCCTCCTGGGGAAACGAGATCCGCCATCGAGTTCGTATTACGCGACTCTCGGAACCCGCTACTCTGCTAATACTCTGACATAAGCGCTCGCGCCGAACGCGCACACGAGAGCGGTTTCGATTTCGCATTTTGCGAATTCGAGTTCTTGAAACTCGCGAACGTGGGCATCTACAGCACTAAAATGTATTTGCCTACGTGATTACTATACGATTTGAAACTCTCTATACTAGCTACTAATCCGACTTCTCTTTCTCAATGTTACGATTACAAAATACAAGAAATAGCTCAGCGCAGGAGCGCACATGCAAATTCCCATATCGACATCGGGCAGCGGGCGTACGCCGGAGGCGTTGACACTTCATTTGAAGAGTGCCCGTCTATTCACTGTTTTCGTTTATTCATTAGGCGGATACATAAAAGAGGTTTGCGTAGAATAAATATTAAACGAAACGTTCGTGAGAGAGAAAATATGTACTCACGACCGTAATACTACGGTGACGTTTTAGAGATTGCGCCAAGATACTCCTGTCTGCCGATGCGAATATTTGAAGATCATAAATAATGTTGAATATTTTATATTTAGGAATTCAGAATTTTCAGCCGAATCGATTTCTTAATTCCCCTTTGACCGTCACGCTCCGACTGCTGTGTGTAAACCTTGAGTGTCTTCAAACGATCGGCATACATATTTAAAAGGACGTGACTGAACTTAGACTTGCTTTAAATTTGACATCAATCGATTCGATAAGGGAATACCGTCTTCATCGATCGGCAGCGCGTTATAAAATCACCATACTCTCACTTGATCAGATATATATTGGTTTACTCTTCTCTTCATCATCGGCAACATTGCTATCTCTAAGAGAGGTCAGCGGCACTGCTCCGGCCAGTGCGAAGCGTGCGAGCTCGAGCTCATGCATCATCCGTCACGTTCCTACGGCGATATGTATTTAAACATGATACCATGACCACATTTTTTAACCTACTTCAAAAAACGTAAGAGGATCTTTGTTCGTTTGTATGTATTTTTTATGTATGTTCAGCGTTAAATATGGCAATTATATACCGATTTCATTTTTTTTTAAATATATACTCCCCATGTCGTTCCGCTGTCATTAAGTCCAGAATTTGATGATGTGATCCCATGCAAATCGAGGAATACCCTCAAATAATATAAGCACTTATAGTGCCTTTTAGCTCTTTTTTTAAGTAATTCAAATTTTTGCGTCTGGCATTTAACATCTTATGATGCTGAGCTGATGATGGAGGCGACAGAACACCTTAACGGCCAAAAGTTAGGGGAAAAACTGCTATTTGTCGCCATAAACTACTATTCAATGGCTATTAGAAAACCCAGTACACACAGGATTAAATTAATTATTTTGCAATCTACCTACATATTTTCATGCACTTATGCTATTTCAAAGTGACAATCTTAGCAGGAAGATAATGGATTTTTTTAGCAATAACAGTAGAATCGATCAATTTAATGTATAAGTCAATGAAAATGTGATGTGCAGGTTTTGTAGAACTATTATATTATAAAGAATAAGTATAGTTTATGCAGTTTGTATAAGAATAATTTAGTAGTGGCACTCCAACTGAGAATGTAAAGACCCTGGAACGACTACCAGTGGACGATAAATTCGGGACCGGACTGCTTCACCACTTGCTCCGTACAAAAATGAAAAGAGATGCATGGCGAATTTTATTAACCATAGTTTAATCCAAATGTCAAGTACGTAAATAAATTACAGAGTCATGGTTATTCGATAACTTAAAATGTGAAATAAAATAACTTTTATGAAAATAAAAAAAAAATACCGCTCTCAAAGACTTATTTAAATAATCGTTCAAAAGACTCCAAAAACAACTACTTGGTCATTTTTGGAGTCGGCTCCAGCTAAAGCAACGCAAAATAACATATAATTTTTAAACGTGAAACGTTAGTGAGTCAAAAAGGAGATCGTCTTTTAAGGAGACACAACTGTGTCTGATTTATCTTTATTTGAATAGGTTTTTGAAAGCTATTTTTATTATATATATATTTGAAAGTTCATTTTATTCTCCTTGTTCACCGTATAAGAGTCGTAGCGATGTGTTGTAGGAGGTTTTTTTTTTAATCATCCAACCGCCGAAGGGTGTCCTCCCACAATCATTTTAGACAGCACAGATTAGATAGCAATATCTACATGGAATAGATATCGAGTAAAACAAGAGAGACGTATCGTATTTGGACTTTCTAGGAATATTTTATGCGTCGAGTGTACACTACAATTCCTATGCCGATACGTCACTACAAATTGACGAATGGTATGACGACTCCTTAGTATATTAAGTTTGAATGCGTATCAACTTAGACGTCCTTTGGTAGTGCCATTGATGGGGTATACGCGCGTGTTTGTACCGTAACACTAAGTGCGTCCGCCCCAGCCCGCACAGACATATTGCGATAACATTTCTATAAACCGTTGTGAGCTAGTATGAAGGGCTTAAGATCTAATCCGTACTTTTTCTATAATTAGATTAAATTGTGACAATAATTATGGTGTACGTCAATTAACACATCGTTCTACTAATATAATAAATGTGAAAGTGTGTATGTTTGGACGTTTTTTATCCGATTACACTTCCACGGCTAAACAGAATAAGCTGAAACTTTACAATAATGTAGCTTACACATCAGAATAACATGTGCGCTGTAATTTATATTAATACTGACTTTTGCTCATGGTTTCGCTTATTTGAGTTTATAATTCTTTACTTATGTCGATGGGTTATTGGTGACAAAAATATTTAAGAGAGGATCGACTTCAACATCAGTTCGGGATTTGAATCGAGAGCAGGTTCGACTTTAGGATCAATAGCATAAGTGGGATTGTTTCACAATAAAAAAAGAACAGAATCACATGTGTTTTCGGGAAAAAGATATCGGTCGTTCTGGTATTAAATCGAGCACGGTATCGAAATCGGCATCATGGTTGATAATGTTATTGATCAATACAACACACGAAAGAACTCGTCGTATGTCGTCATGGGCGGTGCCGTGGATGAATTATGTATATTTTTAACAGAACCGAAATATAGATCGGGATGAGGGTCGGAATCGAATACTGAGCTAGGACTGAAATCGAAAGGATCAACAAGACCGGACCCACGATTGACATTGTGATCGGTCGACACCAAAGACGAAAGAGTTCATTGGATGTCCACGCGGGCAGACCCGTGAGCAAAAGCTAGTTTTAAATAAAAATAACGATCACGAGCGATTCACGTCGGAGTGTACTTTATAGGCTAGAGAACTAAAGTATAGTAATACTTATTCACTTTCCGTAAGGCCGGGGTGAAAAAATTTTTATGAGTTTATTACAATGCATTCCTTTACTCACAAAAAAAAAAAAGGATGGCATTTAATGTCATTCTCAAAAAACTATAATTAAGTCTTTACTGAATCGACATATAATTAACATGTATATTGGACCAAAAAAGCCTCGGTTTTACATTATTTCAGTACTATAAAATGTCTCGTATTATGTTTTTAAATACAATTTTTAAGCACACTATTAACCGTTAATTGATATGTAACGTGTTTGGCACTACATCTTAATCAAAATGTATTAGAGTGTACAAAGCAACACGTTCAATACTTTTATCGGGGTTTCGTAACCAAAGAGTAGAAAACAGATCCCCGTTGTTTAACTCAAGTATCCGTCCGTTGATCTGTTACAAGCCTTACGTGATAAGAAATACATAAAAATTAATTAATTATTACTTACATAAATACTAAATAATTAAAAATAATTAGTGGATTTCGTATAGCGCTGACATAAATCTAGGAGAGTAATAAACATACGAAACATTCAGTTTATTAAAAATATACAAGAAAAAAAACTCGCCTCCATTCGACGTGCATTACAAGGCATAGCACTGAGAGCGGCACACCTCAGTCAACACACGCGTGGCCGTGTACATCGTCTGCAATCGAATATATATCCATCAGCCCGCTGATCTTTCATCGATGATACGGTGAAGGACGATGGTACTTTTCCACTAATCACGCATCATAATATACTTCCCCTTCGTCCTTGTTACGCAAACCCTGGGTGCGAGGTTCGTCCAGCGATGTGGTCGGTTTTATTTAAAAACAATCCTATGCGAAATTTTCCAGTAATTATCCAATATTAATGTACGCCGTGATTGTTGTAATAATAACGCATAGCACTTATCGGAGGCTATTTGAGTTTCTCCTTGAACGGTTACATGAAGTGTCATAATAATGAGTCGAGTCGGGGATCTAAAATAGCTGAAGCAACGGAAGGTGTGGCTCACTGTGGGTCGGCAAGCGCGGCGGCGCTCAGAATACGAAATAACATCAGTTCGCGATATGAAGACGGAAAGACAATAATCCGTCCCTTAAGCATACACTAGAAATGCGGTAATATTAATATATAAAAGAAAAATATTTTTGCGTCGAATAATTAGGTAGGTGCCAAGCAAAATGTTCGGAACTCCGAGAAGGTTCACCGGAATCTCGAAAGGTACACGCATTCCCCGACACGCGTCGAGCCGGAGCGGAGGCGACGGCCCCGGCGCGGCGCCCCGCCGCCGCGCAGATCGTACATGCGGGTAGGTTTTACTGCCTGTTCGTTTGCGTTGTGCAAACGATGGTATACTTAACTTAAAAGGCGATGTCGAGCGAGCTGCGATCGGCGAGCGCTCGAGAACGCTGCTTTCGGAGCGTGAGACGCCGGTTCGAGTTCTGACCGCAGGTGAATTGACCGATGAATTTTTAAAGTAGCTCAAGTAAAGTCATGACTTTGTCGTCGACAGGCGCGGGCCGCACCGGGCCAGCGTGGCGGACTAAGTCTACATCCTTCAGTCCGAAATTGAAATATTGTAGGAGGGCGTTCCGAGCGCCGCGCTAAACACGAACGGTCACAACACCACGATGTCGACGCTCGATGGATTAAATAAATTTGCATGCTAATTTGGAAATTATATAATAGAGAAGATACATTTTATTTCCAGCCGTTCGTCATATTTCCCTTGCGAAAAGTTCCACAAATAAATATTCGCATAATCACTGGAAACATAAAATTTCGAAAAAAAAGAAAGTGACGCATCTCAAGGAAGGCCGGCGAGGTCGTTCCGGCAGGGCAGGGCGCGGAGCGGCGCTGGGCGCGCCAGGGCGGGCGGGGGTGCGGGGCGGGGCCGATGTGGGTCGCGAGGGCGACGGCCGTGCGCGGGCGGCGCGGGCGGCGCGCCCGCACCCGCCGCCGCGTTATCTACTCGATCTCATCTACCTACGTCTCTCGACGACGTCTCCCTTCGAACGAGAAAAAGAAATAGGCACTTCAAATAAAATCGATTTACGATATGATAACGTATATTCGTTAGTTCGTTGTGCGTAGTTCACACAAGCGTTTTCATATTATATAATAACAATCTTTTACTATGCATTACAAAACTTCTAATAATAATATACGTTCAGCTTTATATAGAAAAATAATGCGAAAAAAACCAGATTTACAATATTTGTATTAAGCTAGATTAAAAGGATACGTGAAGCCATTTTTATTCTTTCCTTGGAAACCTTATAATAATATTAGAGTATGCTTTCAAATATGGAGCCCTTTTTGCAAGAAAAACGTAGAGGTGATAGAAAATATACAGACAAGAGCAACAAAAATTATTGCATGTCTTAGAGACAAGCCATTTGAAGAACGTTTACTTAAACGTACCACATTTCAACAGCAAAGAAAACATGATCTCATAGAAACGATTAAAATACCTAATGGACATTACAATGTTAATTGCTCTAAAGGTTATATGAGATGAATCATTATTAAAAATTAAGAGGGCACTCTTAAAAAATTGGATTGGAATGCGTTACCTTCTCCAGTGGTAGATTCATTAAATACAAAACATAAAAATGCTGTGAAAACTAGGTACAGATATGCACTCCTCTTATTCAGGTAAAACACTGCTAATGTATTGCCTGAATAATAATAATAATAGACTTTAGGATGCTGCAGTTCCCCAGCATGTAAAGAATACTCTTACAGACACGATGGCGTTGCAAAACATATCTACCGGCAACGTGCTCCCACACATAACCTCCTAAACACCCACACCCCATACTACAAATACAAACCCGCCAAGGTTCTGGAAAATAGCTCCGCAAAACTATACCGAGACCGGGACGCAGTAACTGACCGCACCATCCTAAGTAATTGACCAGACATCACACTCACCATGAAGCATACGAAAACCACGTACCTCATAGATATCACAGTACCCAACACTAATAACCTAAAACAAAAACACACCGGCCGAATACAGAAATACATCCTCCTGGCAGAAGAAAACAAACAAACATGGCACCAAGAACACGTCAGAATAATTCTAATCATCATCTTATCAAATGGTGTCATACCCGAAACCCTGAAAGCAGCCCTCAAAACCCTACAGCTCCCCGAAAACACCTACATAACCATGCAAAAGTCAGTAGTCCTCGACACCTGTTCCATAGTACGCCGTTTCCTAAATCCAACATCATCAACACTGGTGAATGACGAAGAAACCGTCTAACCCAACAATACACACGAAAATAATACACACAAATTAGTCACACAATTACGACACACCGCACAAGCAACTCTAAACACATCGGAAGTAGAATACTTGGCATTAGCCTGTTCCTACGCCGTAAACCGACTTTGTCGAATATAGAAAAAAATAAAGAAACAAAAATAATTCCAATCTTTTTCATACGACGTAATTACCAATTTCCAATATATTCCAAATAAATTTAAACGAATCCTGAAATCACAACTACCACATTATTTCGTTTTATCAAATGCATTATCCGCTCTGATACTTGGATAAGTAAGTAGAATCGATTCACGTTTCAGTTTGTCTCGTCAATACCGTTCCTAATACCGATTTTAGGATTAATTTCGATTTCGCTATCCGTGTTCCGATATCCTCCTCTCCTGGCTTTATCCCCGGTCTCGCTTGTAGTTCCAATCGCAGCTCGCTCTAGGTTCCGATTCCAAAGCCTCGAGCTCAATTCCGAATACGCTTTCAGCTCCGACTCCGGTATTCACCCCGGCCTCGTGGTAATTAGGTGATGATTGTGATTCCGCTGTTGGTTTCAATCCGATGACAGTTTTGGTTTCCGTATTGTTATCAAAACCATCAAAAGCAAAAAACAAAGTAATACTCAGATTCAATTCCAATTCGAATTTAAGTTCCAATTTCAGTAATGATCTAGCTTTTAATATTAAACTCAATCACAATACCCGTCTCAATCTCATGGTGTTATAATATTTTTCGTATGTGGATTGACTTAGCAACTTTGATACGAACAAAATTTCCTCTGTGCATGCTTTATAGTAGGCGCCTGTCCGATTTCGGTAACGACACGATTATTGTTAAAATGTTGTTATAACCAGATACTTATTGGACTGATTTTTACATATTTATTATTATTTCACGCCATTGCTACGCTTTCGTGACTAATTTCACAGCGGCAGAATTTCGTGCGTCGTACTGTACCTACTGTACAATAAGGACCCCATGCGATAAATCTATTTTGGGATTGTATAAGACTAACTCTTCGTCCTCGTGTGCATTGTACATTACTTTAACTTTTATATCGAGTAGTCTCTCATTTACTCTTGTTTCAATCTCAATACCTCTCTGGATCACGACCCAAAATCTGCTCTTAATTCCAATGCTACCACCGCTCTCATAAATACTTCTTATTCAATGCTTCGTTTATGATTACATAGTGCGCTGACGCAGGTGGAACATTTGGCGCATTTAACACTGCAGATACTTAGTTTGAATTATGAAACCATTGCAAATAACTTAAAATGTCGATTATCAAAATTCTATCAAATAATAAACTAGGCGTTAAAGACCCGACTAGGAATAGTTTTTAGAGCGGAAACATTTGGCCCGCATATCATACCCCTAAACAAAAGGAAAAAATGTAAAATTAGACATTAAAAAAATTTTGAAAATCCAAAACTACACTCATAACTCTCATTCAAAACCAAAAAAAATTGTATAAACAAAAAAAAACAAATTTCATGCAATTGTGGTTTTAATTTGCGCGGTATTTCCGATTTGAACGAGAGGAATATGACGCGTGCGCAGTAAGCTGTAATTATAAACCAACTAATTAATAGCGCCCATCCGCGGCCTAAAGCTAAACTTTATTCATTCATAGATATAGAAATAAACTACCTCAAACGCTTCGCCTTATGAGGTGTGCAATATACAAAATACGAGTCGATTTTAGTTTTTTTATCAGTAACGATTAAACGACATTGAATTAAACAGCCATTTTCCATACAATATGAGAGGAAGCAAGTCTAAAGTGAATAAAAAATTATCTCGATTTGTGGAATATTTCGAGTGTTATCGTGACCACGCACGCGATCCATACCTACACGTACACGGACGTCCATAATTTTTTTTTCAATTAATTTATTTTATATAATACGCAATTAATGTTTATTTGTTATTATAATTATGTTAAAAGGACAGTTTTTCTACATAACAATATATTCATATTAAAGAAAAATTATGATATGCATAAATAAGAGGCAATCAAAGTTTAAGACAGCACTTGTTATTGGCAGGTTGAGGATAACGCACTACCTCGAAGGCTTCGCATTATAAAGTGTGCAAAAATTTGTTAAGTCGTCACAGCAAAATTCTGCTAATCTGATGTTAAAATTCAAGCTATCTCGCCATACGTTCAAATTCCATTACAATACAGTTATGTCATTCCAAACTAAGTAAAAAAAAATCTCAAAAAAATTCCGATAGAAATGTTTTTTTATCAAATTAATTTTTATTTAAATTTATGACGAATCGGTAGGTAATATGAAATGGCAGAGAGATGAGAAAATTTTCTCGTAACACTTTAATTTAACCCAGGTATGGATAAAAATACGAAAGGTGTCTATCAAAATAAAAAGATACCGAATAACTTTAAGATCTGTAATTCAAGAAACACAAAACCAAAAATCTCGTTTACAGTCGTCAAACGAGAAATTTCTCTGATTTTTGCCGTGCACTTCTATCGATTTGACTTCCCTCATAATTCTTATGAGTGAAAATCGATGTAATACCTTTATTATACTTGATTCAGATGGCGAGTTTCATTATTTTATAAATATCTTATTCAATGTACCGGAACAAATATTTTGCTACAGTTCTTTCCGTGTCTTTTTCTCTCATTCTCATTCTCAACTCATTCATAGCGTTTTTTTCGCTCTCTATAGAATTTTAAACTGTTGTTATGAATTGACCTTGTAGACTGAAGCGTGGTTATCTGTTTTGAAATTTCAATCTATTCGTAAATGTGACGTTTCAAAATCGTCCGCAACGTTTTCCTATTTTTGCAAAACATATAGTTATTTAAATAAAAATACCGGATTATCTGTTTAAACAAATATTATAAGAAATATGAGCTTAAATAATATAAATCGTCGAATGCGTATGACGATGATTGCTCCAGGTATAAAATAATCTTTAAAAAAAATTAAACTTTTTTTTTTTCGCCACCGCTCGTGACTCGTGTAATTTCACACCTCGTGTGGTCTCAAGATTATCATGCTCATAAATGAATACTCGCCCTCGACACGGCAGAAGCCCCGCCGTAATAAAAGATAGATGGCGTTAGTGAATGAGCAAATGAAAATTCTCAAATCGCAGATAGACCGAGCTCACGTCGTAGCTGAATATTCGGCGTGGTTCCAGCGCGTGGCGTCGGCGGCGCGGGCGGGCGCCGCGCGCGGCCGCCGGTCGCGCGCCCGAAATACATACGAAACACGACGAAAACAATCGCGGCCGAGCCCGCGCCCGCTCGCGCCCTCTCGTGCCGAGCAAAAATGACGGGAAAATATGCATGAGAGAGGCCAGCGGCGGCGGCGCGGAGAAAGTGCCACTATAAATACGGGTCCATGTCGGCGTTCCAGTTTGACCAGTGATTCATACGGCGGCCGGCCGCCGCCCGCGCGCCGCGCCCGCCGGACCCCGACGCACCCCGTACCTCCGACCGGAGACCTCACGTGCTTGTCACCAGTTAAGAAAAATCGCACTAGTTCAAACTCACTCCGCGAGGTTTTGTTTTCCTCTACACTTCCTTCATAAGGAACTTTTCGTTAGCCGGCGCACTGCTATAATAGTTTTTGAAAAATCCACAAGATAACACATAGACGAAACAACAAATGCGAGATTCACTTCGAGCCGTTCAAGGAATTGATAAACATGTACGTGTGTTTCCCGAGTACCTGTCTATGTTAACTTACGCGTTTCACAAAAATTTCATAATTCGCTTTTCATTCAATTGTTCACGTCGCATATCGTCTTTAGAAACATAAAAAAAAAACCGGCTAAATGTGCCGGACCACACGCAGCGTGGGGTTCCGCAGTTGTCCGTCACAATATGCGGATTTAGAAGGGGACTTTTGATACACTATTTGATATTGTGAACATAGAATTGAGTTCACGGTTTAATGGCTAACAATTTCATCTGAACGATTTTCCGTGGAATTTGTATGATATTCGCCTATTACCCATTAGCATGTAAAGTGCCCTTAGCTGTTATTATTTTCCTTTTAACATGGTTATATACCTTTGAAAAACAATTTTACTTGTGGGTGAGATGAGATACTTGACCGAGGTACCTAATTCGATCCTGCTTGCGGAGGAATTGACCGATAAGTCTTTAACTTAAGTCAAGTTGACCCAGTCGCTGCGTGCCTCGAAGAGCATGTTAAGCCGCCGGGCACGGACCGGCGTGAGAGGCTAAGGCCCGAGCCCCTCGATCTGAAATGAAAACATTGATCGAACACCTATCACAACCATTATTGGCATTCTATTAGAGACCGAATCGCCAAGGTGACGTCGCCTCGACTACCGGGAGGAGCACCACGTTAAATGTAATCGTACGATAGTACTTACGATGAATTCTCAGACAACGTGCCCCATACGCAACGCCTTGATTGCGACGCCGGTGGGTTGCGGCGAGCACTGTACTGTGAACCGTTGAAACGATGGAGATGCATGAGACCGCTTTGGGATAGTCCTGCCACGACCGCCAAAGACTATTCATCATCACGAAGCTGATTGAAATTCGGAGTAGTTATAGTTAGTAGACGTGATGTTTAACAGTCGAATTTTCAACTTACAACTTTGTTTTGGAGACTCGATGAATGGGAAGACAAATGAAAAAAAAAATGTAAGTGTATCGCACGGCATCTAGTAAAGCTTTCTTTGCAATATTTCAACGCTTTAAAGCGGCCGTTCCCCGCGCTTATCTTAATAAGTATTATTGAAAAAATCATAAAAATGTCATATACATAGCTGATAAAACGTAGATTTAAAAAATAGGGTTCCTAGTGTCCACAGGCGCTCGTGACCGCCTGATTGATCTCTGGTGCTCGCACGCTCGTTTGCCTCCTACAATGCCATATATATAAAAATAGAAGAAAAAAAGTTACCAATTTTTTTAAGCTATTGCATAGCTTTTATCGCGGGCTTTGAGCGGCGACCGAATCAAGAAATTCCGTAACGAAAATGAAATCTAACACCCCACACTCCGTCTACCATGTAGCTTGGCCGAGCGTTCGCTTAACGTGTATGTATATGGTGCGACTGTACGAAGCTCGCACGGATCGAGACGAGCTGCTCCGAAATCGGACGAATACGTTATAGCTGTTTGTGAGAAAGCATATAGGTGTATAGGTATCTACCATATCTTTATAATGCCCCACTCACAGCATGTGCCCCATAAGTATACATGTAGGTATATATGTATACATAGGTGTACTTATGTATAACAGTGAATAGCAGTTGCTGGTGAATAGCTATACGCGTAAAATTTGTGTATATAGTGTTTTAAATATGAATAAACAAAGTGCATCTATTAATGAAGAAAGTGACGAAAAACTTGAATTAATATCAAAGAAAAAAAATACTGCATTAATAAATAAATAATTATAATTGCATAAGTTGATAAAAAATGCTATGCGATAGCTTTACCGTGGCAGTCCCCGAGTGCCACATGTTTTTTTTTAGTAGTACTATTATAATGATTAATTATTCATTTTTATTAAACAAATGAACAGTATACAACATGAAAATAATCACTTTTTGTCTATATTTTTTATACACTAAATAGTTTAATGAAAATCCATTTTACATACGTATTATAAAACATGACGTTTCTCTGTCTGTGTGTCTGTCTGTCCCTTTATCTGTCCATTTGTGCGTCTATAACTCGAAAACCACTAGTCCTACTTACGTGATTCTATTGAGTATGAAAGTACGTTATTTGTCTATATTTTAGGACATACTCGATTACGATCTTATTCCGATTAGACTACAACCTAAGAAATTAGCTGCAACAACTTTAGTGTATCGTATAGGAAGAACTATCTACTTCTACTACAAATATATGTTACATGTACTATATAAAGTAAAAAAAAGGCGTTATATCGTCTATAAACTACACTGCTACATACATATATACACAGTGAAAAAATGTTTTGGTTTTTTTTTTGCTTTAATTGGCGAAGGAAAAGGAAGGGGGGATAATAAAGAAGGGAGGGTGATAAGGGTAATAACGAATGAGAGGAAGAGGCGAAGCAAGAGAAGAGAGATATGGAGTGAGATGCAGAGAGATAAGGCAAACGAAAACGAGAGGGAGAGGGAAAGAGCGAGACGATAAGGAAAAAACTTCAAAATCGGGAGCAGGATCAAGATCGTAATAACTGACAGATCACGATGGGTCTTAGGACCAAAGTTGTATTAAAGATCGATATCGTTAACATTAATTTTTAGTATAAAGTAAAAGTCGTACCAAGATACGTGACATTTATGTCGAATTGTAGGACGGGCCACTACACACGCGAGTCCTGTTCGATATGTTTATTTTCTGTGTTGAATATGGAAAACTAAAATTCGAACCGCAGACAACATAAAAAATTAATGCTTAAAGATTCATTTTAAAGAATATTTTTAAAAAAAATCTGAAAATATATCTAATATTTTCAGAAATAAATACAAACTGTAACGCCAAAATATAATAAAAAAAATTTAAAGCACCTTTACACTCTACAATGAATTTATCTTTATAGGTAGCGCTGGATTTACACTAGAGGCAGTCGGGGCTAATTCCCAGGGCGTCAAATTTTCTAAGACGACAAAATTTGAAAAGTGAAAAAAAATTTCTATAGGTATCAAAATTACTCCATATAATCAAATAATTCTCTTATCTTATAATTTCTTGTTTAATGGATAATTCCAGAAATTCAAATCATTAATTATTTTTTAAATCTATTATTATTTTAGCACTTTTAGTTAAAATTAATGATCAAAATAATTTAATTTGATGATTCAAAACAATAATATTAGATTTTTTATTTTCTTAAATAAAAAAAAATATATTGTATTCTTTATGGAAAATTAAAAAGATTTTTGAATAATTCATGCATTTTTCGAAAAATAGACTATAATCAATCAATCAATGAATTTTTCAAAAATTGTTTAATTTATCGATTACATGTTTTAATTATATTTTAATTCTTAAAACAAAAAAAACATTATGTTATTAAAGCATATAATACATAACAAATTTTCTGAAATAAATTAGTTATTTTATTTTTTAAAAAATAAAATCTCAAATTATAACTTAAAGTAAAATTTCAGTATTGGGGCGGCATTTTCTACAATTCCCAGGGGCGGCACTAAGTTTAAATCCTGCCCTGTATATAGGTCAAAGGTAATAAAAGGCACGGCGTGCTTACTATACGCTCTTACGTTTAGGTATTTGAAATTTGCAACATTAAAAGTGTATAAAATATTATAAAGGGTAACCCCGACGAAATATACGACGAAAATCGACGTTTTCAACTTCGCCATCCGCCTAATCGCTTCAGACAGATTGCCCGCGAACGCAACGAAAATTTGGAGCTCTCCGAGTTTAAAAGAATCGCAAAATTTTCGGAATAGCTCGTGAAGTCAACCGTTTCTAAAACCATTTTTTAAATCTAACATAGGCGCTCGCCTATTTACTAACGGGGTAGGCATAGATCTCCACCAGTCACGACCTGTACAACCTCTTTTATATTAATGGCTTTCATCGATCCTTTCGTGCAAACTCATCTGTCTCATTATTTGTTATGAGCACTTTAATAAAGACAGACAAACGAATTTCTCAAGTGATGTTTATTCGCTTCTAAATTATACATTATTTTAACTTAAATTATATAAAATAATATTAACTATCTTATTATTATAAGCGTGACTGGGTTTAAATACGCTGCAAGCGATGAATATGACAGTACTCTCCAAGAACACAGTTTTGCTGGCTAGATAAAATTTTCCTAAATGAAATATCCTCTACAGATTACGCTGCTGTGTAGGGTTTTATAGCGATTGTGATATTTAGGATCCGTCTAGAGCTCCCTTATCGCATACGGGTCTTTGACCTTTATAAAAAAAAATTCTGAGGGTCGGAGTAAAAGGTCGAACTTTAATTAAAATCGTAAGCACTTAAACGTCCCGAATATCATAATTATGCATTGAGACATATTTAAATATAATTAACTTTCGCATCGTGTGAAATGGTGCATCAAATGTGACTCGGTGTGCGAACGAGACAGTAGACGTCGAAGAGAAATAAAAAACAAACAAGAAACATAAACTAGGATCCCTGATTATGTTTACTTTTAAAACTTAAAACGTGTTTCCATGATATTTCTGCGTTTATGCATCACTGACGTATTTATTATTACTTAAATAAAAACAAGACCATTTTTTTAATCATCTCCGTTACAAATATCCCAATAAAAACCTTCTGACGATTATATTCTACTTAACGAATTAATCAATTACAGATTTTGCACAGAAACTGAACACGAATTGGTCAAAAAAAGTATAGACCGACATAGAACCTCCTCCTTTTTTTGAAGTCGGTTATAAACGAAGCTTTGTTCGTTCACTTGTTAACGTATTTTTGAAATACTATTGAAGAAATCAACCCCAATTTTTACAAGAAGATTAGCTGTAATTTTTGGACGAAATGTAGGCCTTATATAAAAACATTGTTCAATTATTTGTTTTTCTTTTAACCAAAAACGAATGCACCAATCAATTTGATATATTTGATTTGTATACAAAGTAGCTGTTTTACTAGCTATAAAGCTGCATAGTTATGAAAGCAAATCATTGTCTATCTGTTTATTTCATTTTCCCGAAATTCTCAAGGTCAGAATCAAAATATATAGAGAAGTCGAAACCAAACAAATTCAAGAAACAGGATCAAAATAGAAATAGGAAACTACAGGCAAAAGTTCGAATTGTTCGGAAATATTTTATAATATGCCTATATCTCAAATCTCTTCTTCTTTAATACGACCTGCGGAAAGACCAGTTTCATAATATCGCGCATGCAATGTGAAATATTATTGAGATAATAACGTGTGCTGTCTAGTAATAAAATCAATATCCAAATCCGTAAAATTTATAGATATGTAGAAATGATAGTTATTATACGGAAACTGGCATAAATATGGCTCGCATTTACATAATTCGTCCGTGTAACTTATATTCATTGCGTTCCATTTATACAATATCGAAATATTTTAGTTTTGTCCTTTCAAAATGTCTCGGTTTTTATAATTCAAAGATTGCATCCTATATTTCAGTTGCTTACAAATCGGTTATTCCAAAATGACGACTTATATCCTTCATAACGTAAAATTTCGTCAGAAATATTTTATGCGAGAGTCACCCACTTGTTGTAACCGATTACTAGAAAACAGAATTTTATTAAACATTGAAAAATAAAAATTGCACACCCCATTAGTGGAGCGTTGAGGTAGTGCTCTACTCTCGCCTTACCAAAATCAAGTGATTTTTTGAACTAAAAGTGTCTCTATTTATTTTTTATCGCACTTATATAATAATATTTACATATGAATATCAAGGAAAAATACTAGTTTCAACACTTATGACATTTTTAAAAAACATTTTGCTTTTTAAATTAATAAAAAAGATGTTTAACAAAATTATTTTGTGGACGTCCTTATGTTTGTATGTATTCATACTCGCGTGGTCACGATAACTACCGAAAAACTTAACTGATCTAGTCCATTTTTTTCCCCAACGCTTTAGTATTATCCTAAACTAAGTCCTTTTGAGGATCTAATTCAACGTAGTTTAATTGTAATTAGTATTTATATAGTATAGTAAGCTCAGGTCCGTTCACAACGCTCGCCCGTTATAGTATTGATTTAAAAAAATGGCGTGAAACATTCTTTATTCAAAAATAATTAAATAATAGAACTGTAAATATCTCAATCTTATCTCTCATTACTTTGTTTTGTTTATTTTATTATTTATTTCAGATGAAGCTGATATTTCTTTCGGTTCTGTTTTTGCATGCCTCATAAGTGGAGCGCTGAGGTAGTGCTCTACGCTCGCCTTATAAAAATCGAGCTATTTTTTTAATTTAAATTTTTTTCATGTTACTCATAATGTACTTAAAGACTTATATAAATGCATCAATGACAAGAAAAAGCATTGGTACTAATATATGTATTTGTAAAAATTGAACGACCGCTATGAGGCGTGCGCTTTTGAATTTTCCTAATTTTTTTTACAAAATTACGGCGATAACTTAGACAATAAACTATCATCATTAAATTTAATGGTGAAAATCATTGAAGTCACCGTTCGCCAATTGTCTTATATGTCCGAATAAGTCACTACTTCGTCTAAAACGGCATACAAATTATTTCAATTTTGAAATCCAATTCGAAAACTTTGCAAACATGTTATACTGTGTAATAACCTTATTTGCTTTTTTTCAAATGCCACGAAACCAAAACAAAAACGAATATCGAGATCCGCATTTAAATCAGAGATTGAAATTAAAAAGTTTCGAAATAGGTTTGTCACACCAGACCAGATGTGACGGACCAGCGACCATTATTCTATCAATACATCTATTTATAGCCTATAATCGACTATTTAGATGATTCTAAAGCCGATTTTTGAAATTTCAACTAAACCGGTTTGGACGGTTGTTTCTTGTTTCAGCTACATTACAAAACGATCGAAAAGATTTCGACTGTATTTTGGTTTGTCGCGAATTTTTACCAAACGTGTTTACTTAACTACTAATTTATTTGTCTAGTTCAAGTGCTCGTTTCTTGTGTTGTACTCCAAAACACCGGCACGTACGTGGATGGAAATGCTGGTTTTATTTTTATGGGTTTGTTCTTTGGCTGTTGTTGCTATTTTTTGAGAAGGACAGAAAAAAAAAGGTTTTTCGGCAGGTAGGTACTATTTCATCAGTAATAACAGATACGTACATGGATAGGCCTTTTTTTGATTTGTCTTCTAGATATTGGGTAGAAGACCAGATTCTATTCCACATAATTATATATAAATATGCTACATACCAATACGATACTATTCTCACCTGTTGATTGGAGCTAATTAACATTAACACTGCCTAGGTATCGGCTTCTTATGCTCATAGTTCGTTGTTCTCAGATAAAATACCCACTGAATGGAGATTTGTAATTTAAACAACGTCAATTTGCCTTTCAGAATTTTTTTAGGTACCAAAATAAATATGGGAATTATATGAATTCATATATTTTGACATTTATAATATGTATCATCTCAAAATGAATCTAAAGAGCTGCAACCAATTTCCAGTAGCAATAGATTGTTATATTACCAAAATACTTTAACTACGTGAAATCTTGCCATTCCGTTTGTCATCTTAGGTCAGCTATATATAATTAACTATCTTATCTGTTAGATACACATAGTGCTTAAGAGCGTTAGTACTGTACATTCACAATACATCTCTCGAGTAAATATAGACCTAAAACCGCATAAGTACATCTGAATACTTAACCGGGTATGTAGATTACGGTCAACTTCTCTTAACAACACAATACACTCTCATAATCCGATCAATATAATGTAACGCCGCACAGCTACGAGCTGACCCACATCGACGGTTGCCACTTCGCCTGCGGACGCTCACGCGTGTGCCTAGAATTTAAGCGTGACTCGAACCGTCTCGCACGTCCAGACGCCGCCGATGCGTCCCCGAGGCCCATCGCGAGTCACGGCGCCGAGCGACCCTCGTCCGGATCGTAGACGAGCGCGGCGCGGGCGGCGGGCGGCGGGCGGCGGTGTACGCGCCACAACAATGTTGACGTACGTCGGCGGTGCGTGCGGCGTTTCGCTCCACGCGTCCGCCGATCAAAATAACCGGGGTTATTTCTCGCCAGCTCGGTGTTAAGGGAGCGCGGGGCGGGTGCGGCGCGCGGGGCGGGCGGCGGCCCGTCTGTCCGCGGCTGGCAGCCCGCGGCCCCTGCCGCCGTCGACGTCATATTAACGAGCGTCGGTGTCTCCGACTTATTAATTAGGCCGAGCCGGTCGTCACGGACGAAACGTGAGGTTAGGTACGTTACTTGATCTCGTATAAAAAATGTCACAAAAAAGGTAAAAAAAATGGTGTCAGAGCGAGCGAGAACCAGGTGATTCGGCATCCAAACTATGACTCTCATATTAATCTGGGATTGTATAAACAGTTTTTCAAAGGGTATAACATATTAATTTCTCTTATTTTTTTCATTAAAGACCTATAATTGAGCTTTATTAAATAATAAATTGCTGAAAATCTCAACACGTTCACTATCTCTCGATAAATAACTATCATAATAATGTTTGGTTTTATTATATTTTCTTATTCACAAAAAAGCCGAGGGTTATATGTTAATCGTCACCCAAGGCATTCGAAAAAAGTTGTAGTGATATGGCATTACAATGTTTCATTATATGACAAAAATTGGTTTTTAACCGACTTCAAAAAAAAACAGTTTTGAATTGGATTGTATTTTTTAAATGCTGTTACCTCAAAACTCCGTCTCAGACATTTTTTTTTGTATTTGAAAGAATAGGTCGGTACAATTCTTTTCAGAACTGAAATCCTGAAATGAATTTTTGAAGAATGGAAGAAACTCTCCAAATGTCACACACACACAGCACTTTTCTTATCTTGTATAGATTATTCTTTATATATTATCTTGCATTTGGTATCGGTAACAACGATTTTATGAAGTTACGTCACTCGTCCAAATGCATGTAACGAAGTGGAACTATTGGTGAAATACCTGGAAAACTCCTCAAGACTTCAACTTCAGTACTTTCTTAATTAAAGAGTAAAACAGCTCACATTTCCGCTGCTTACATATTCCCTCACTTCCAGATGGAAAATGGTTAAGGAATAATCTGAAAATTTAAAGTTTTGCAGACCGACCGACCGACTTAAATGACAGGCGGCCTGGTGAAACCGAGTTGGAGGATGATATCACTCGAGTTATAAATATAGGGAACGTCTAACAGCGCCGCAGGAAAATTCGGGGTCGGAGCCGTTTAGCGACTATTCGAGTTCGGAAATAAATATGTAACTACTTTGATGAAATTAAAAATGCTTTAGTCTTATTAATTTTTCTGTAATGATATATGTTTCCACTTTATATCTTAAATTTTGACCGTGTACTAGTTCGAAGCCATCGGAAGTAACTTTTATATAATTTTCAGGAAAAACCTGGATGAAGGTTTAATTTCATAATCAGTTTGCGCTTCTTGGCTGTACCGGGTTAATTTAAAATCGCTCCAGCTTCATTCATCGTCTCAAATTAAAGTTTTTCTTATTGCAATGTCGAGGGATAAACGAGCATGCGAGACACCATAGAGTAGCTGATAGTCACCGCCATCTATGGACCCTCGCAACTCCAGACAGGTCGCTAATGCATTGCGGGCTCTTGGGTAAGAATAGGATGAAGGAGGGATTGGGCTGATGGAGAGAGGAGGGGACTGACGGAGGGAAGTTGTGGGATAGAGATGTAAGAGGAAGGGAGCCACTGCCACTCGCACCTACTAGACGAAATACAACAGAGGAAACTATTGCTTCACTCCAAAATTCTGTGTAAGTGTGGTATCTCACCGATCGAGCCGGCCCATTTCCATGCCGCAGAGTTAATCAAAGCACTGCTCTACCACATTTAAAAAGATAATTATAACTGATGACAGTTAAACAGATAGTTAATACGAGTTTTGGGTAAATGCTATAAACCATTGTAAGTAATTACTTATATGGGCTAACATATTAAGAAGTAAAATTAACTAAATGCTTATAACTTAAAATCCTTAAAAAAATTAATTCAATTCTCACGAAATTCTACCCTTACTTACATAAGTCTCTCGAACTCAAGAACGTAACTGCATCCCATTTTTGACACCCGAACAAGAATTTTAATGTAAATACATACTTACATATTATAAAACACGTCTGTTTGTTTATTTGTGCGTTTCTAGCTCGGGTACCACTAGCCCATTCCTGTTATAAGTAATAGGTGATCTGATCAAATTTCAGAGTATATAAAATTACTGTACGTAAACTAGAGTCTTAGCAGTAACAACTTCGGTCAATTTTAACAAAAGGGAAATTGGGGCAGTGCACATATAGCAACTTACGACCGCATGAACATGGCATGAATTCCTTACTTTTTTATCCCAATCGGCTATTAGTAGGTAACAGCAAATTACCTATACTTTACAATTTTTTTTTTCGATTAAGAAGAGAATCATGTGAATCGGACCAGTGGTTCTCGAGCTAGAAGCGCAAAAATACATAGATACACAGAAAGATACTATATTTTATAATATATAAGGTTATAATATGTACATTGCTTATTCATCTACAAAACTTTCGAGAAACACATGAATAATTAACGTTAGAACCTGATCACCTAACGAAGTAAATCGCAAATTGAATTAAAGTTGAACAGTGATGCGACACAACGCGACAAAACAAATTAACGTGTTCGCGCGTTGAAGGTGTATCTACTCCACTGGAGTTAAAATTATTCACTTAAATGAATATAATCTTATAATGATATATAATAGTATATAATAAAATAACATTCTCGCTCTTTAGGTAGAAGAATTGCATTATTTGTTTTATATATAATTGAACATGGCGAACTTAAGTAAATATTACAGTATCGATTCGATCATGCATATTTTCGCCAATATTCTTAATATCCTTCTTTTTAGGAGAACTTTGCCAAAATAATTGTAACAAAAACATATCATTAAAAATACAGTTATAAACAATATATAAATAATATAGACACAACCCTAATAAATGCTCGGCCAGATTGCAAGCGCGTGCGCGGTCGGTAATTCGACGCAACGAACTCTTATTAGTGCAAGTTCGAGAGTAATCGCTCCTGTGCGAATCAAATTACTGGCCGGCTTCGCGGTGCGTATACGAGTGGCAACCTAGCCCCTCCAACCCAGTACGGTGTGATACCTGCGCGTCAGCTGTTTTTAAGGTTGTCAATTTGTCAATACGACATTTCTACATAGATGCTTTAAGCTATTTTTCTCAGAAACGGCTACTTCAAGAACTATGGTTTTCTTGGCAAAATTGATTTATAAGGGGAGGAGATTACGAATATTTGTGAAAAGATCCATGAAATCCATTCTGTATATGTATATTCTCTGCAGTGCGTTAACAATAGGGTGGTATCTGAAGCTTTTTTGACACTCGATGAAATTAGTCGACTATTGAGGTTTACGAGTGAACTTGTACCGCATCTATTTCACGGTTAACTTCAACTTATTTTTGTGTTGCACACAAACTAAAATTTTAACTTCGACGCGTCTAAACAATCAGATTTATAAAATTAATATAAATAAAACAAAATTCTTTACGCAACTTATCTTAATGTTTTTTTAAATGTAGATTTTTCCAAAGCAAATACCGAGCCTGCAATTTGTGTCAGCAGGTTAAATGTCTTATCGTATAAAAATTTAACATAATAATAAAACCAGAGATAATTTCATACATTTACATTGGATCATCTATTCTATTTTTTACTGCATCAATTTTGCGAATGCCCATAGATTGTTTTTGTATTATTAAGAAATTACGCAAAATCCAATATCGCACATCTAACTTTAAGAAAACAAAAAATAAAGGAATAACGGAGTACGGTATTTTAATGATGGGTGTTTTAGAACACAATATTTTTAATAGACAAAAAATATCTCATTTTTATTTATTAAATAAATGTCAACCTTGAACTAAGAACACATTACATCCATGCTAACACTTGGCAAACTTTTTAAAACCACTACGAGATCTTTTTGTATTTCAAAGTTCCGTATAACATGAAGACTGTTTTACATTTTATGGTTAAAGTATAGTGCCTTGTACTCAGTCAATCGGAATCGCATTTGACAAGGTAATTTTTTTTATTGAGATCAAAGACCACTAAGAGTAATAGAAATAAAAACGAAAATTAGTAATGAAACCAGAATACGTCTTAAAACATATTTGACTTTTCACTGCAAACTGTTATAATATTGAATCGTAAAACGTATATAAATTATATCCACATTTGAGACGAGATGAGATGTTCTATGAATGTGTCAATGCGTGATGTTTCAAAATGGAACACTCGTTTACAAATTTATAATTTAGCTTTCTATAACTAATTTTCACCTAAATATTTTTTTTATTCAATTCAGTCGAGGTCGAGTTTCAGACTACTAAAACTTTCACATGTTTTGAGATTTTTTGTTTTATTTATAATACATACATCAACGAGCTTAGAAACTTTATTTATACACACATATTACGTAGCTTTTATAACAATACAATAACATTACATATGATAATGTATTAACAATTTTGATTTATTTATTTTATCAGATACACGAATCTCACTGAAGGTTAAAAGTAAATAATAATATTCCGTATTTGTATTTTTTGTCGTGTTCAGACATTGGTTTAGACAACGAACGTTATGACCTCAGGCATATGTTGCGTTCAAGGTGTGCAAAACTGATTAGCAGTCAATGATGGTTGAGGTCTTTCACCGCATCATATGTGCGGTGAGGTCGAGAATACGTAAAAGTTATGATCGTGAGTTGATGCTGCGGCAGGTGTCGTAAGGAATTTATCGGATAACGGTAGACGCGGCGTGTTTGAATTCATTTTAGTTATCTCGTAGTATAAAAAACAGTATGTGACCTTAAACTGATTCTGCAATCAGACTCACACGATTGGTGCAGCAAATTGTGTATTCAATACAATTCAAATAATAATGAATGGTTAGTTCTTATCCCCGAAAACACGCGGTTACTATGAAATAGTAATTGTAACTAATTCTGTGATTGGCAAACGTATACGACTACAACGTCATTTTATGAGTTGAGAATGAGGCCTTAACCGAAACAGGTAATGGACCTGAATTGAAATCTCCAAGAGGACCGAGATCAGAATCATAATTGAAAGGGTAGCTCGCTGATATAAAAGGTGAAGTAATTCTCTGCCACAGCCGAGGATGAAAGTTAGTACTTATAATCACGTTTAAACTCTTCTCTGCATATTAATCATCATGTGACAATTAATATTTTAATATTATATTTATACTACTGTTTTATAAATGTCCACTCTTATAGAAACAACAAAGTTTTTTAACGCGTACTTCGGGGTGAACAGGTAATTGGGAAGGAATTGCTCGTGATGCGTCGGCGCGTCAAACGTATGCCGCATACGGGCCCGCAATAAGTCCTGACGCACTAGTCACTAACGAAGTCACATACGGCAGAGTCGTAAACTAGGATCTCTTCGAAACTAATAAAAACGAACAAATACTTTGCCTGTGTGATTGTCCAAGGTTGTTGTGTCACGACGAAAGCTCGTTTGTGTTCGCTCGGTTCACACTTTTTGGACCGCTTTTCGTGATGTCGAATGAATATACTCATCTAAATGAATATAATATTAATTTCTTTGTCGGTTTTTCATTGTCGGAAGTGATCCTAACTTTTCAACTCACATATAACTCTACGAGAACTCAACTCGTCGTTTGGGAACTGGATTTTTTTAGTTTCCATTCACCGCTCATGGACACGCTTAATTAAGTGCCGAACAATCGGTCTTTTCTATTATAAGCTCTACCTTATGGTTATAGTAAACGCCAACGAAACCAATTCCCGCGAACCGTCTCGATCGTCGTTCCGAGAACGTATTCATTTTTCCGCTGCAGGGCGAGAATGAAATATCGATATGTATCTGAAACATAATATAATAAGAACTAGTCCACAAACTATATTAGTCGAGGAAATCCGGTGTTTTCCGTTCTACCAGTACAGGACCATACTGACCCACAACTCTCAGATAAGATCAAGCCTCAACAGTCCTCCATCGCTGAACCGTAACTCCAGTTAAGATCGAAGCCTCGACAACTCTCCACGCTGTCAAAAAAAATAAATAAATAAAAAATTATTAAGATAAGTTATTTAGCACCTTATTAAATGCACTTGCACATTCCAGCCAACCCTTAAAAAGGCTGAATGAAAGTGGATGTAAGAAACTGATAAAAGTATACAGGCTGTCGCCAACATGCGACAGGGCAAAGGATCAAAACAAAAACTCTCCACGCTGACCCCTAACTCTAGTTAAGATCGAAGCCTCGACAACCCTTCACGCCGACCCCTAACTCTAGTTAAGATCGAAGCCTCAACAACCCTCTACGCTGACCCGTAACTCCAGTTAAGATCGAAGCCTCGATAGCCCTCCACGCTGACCCGTAACTCTGGTTAAGATCGAATCCTCGACAACCCTTCACGCTGACCTGTAACTCTAGTTAAGATCGAAGCCTCGACAACCCTTCACGCTGACCCCTAACTCTAGTTAAGATCGAAGCCTCGACAACCCTTCACGCTGACCCGTAACTTTAGTTAAGATCGAAGCCTCAACAACTCTCTACGCTGAAATGCAACTCTATTTAAGATCGAAGCCTCAACAACTCTCTACGCTGACCCGCGTAACTCTAGTTAAGATCGAAGCCTCGACAACCCTTCACGCTGACCCGTAACTCTAGTTAAGATTGAAGCCTCAACAACTCTCTACGCTGACCCGCGTAACTCTAGTTAAGATTGAGGCCTCGACAACCCTTCACGCTGAAATGCAACTCTATTTAAGATCGAAGCCTCAACAACTCTCTACGCTGACCCGCGTAACTCTAGTTAAGATCGAAGCCTCGACAACTCTTCACGCTGACCCGTAACTCTAGTTAAGATCGAAGCCTCAACAACCCTTCACGCTGACCCGTAACTCTAGTTAAGATCGAAGCCTCGACAACCCTAACGCTGACCCCTAACTCTAGTTAAGATCGAAGCCTCGACAACCCTTCACGCTGACCCGTAACTTTAGTTAAGATCGAAGCCTCAACAACTCTCTACTCTGAAATGCAACTCTATTTAAGATCGAAGCCTCAACAACTCTCTACGCTGACCCGCGTAACTCTAGTTAAGATCGAAGCCTCGACAACCCTTCACGCTGACCCGCGTAACTCTAGTTAAGATTGAGGCCTCGACAACCCTTCACGCTGACCCGTAACTCTAGTTAAGATCGAAGCCTCGACAACCCTTCACGCTGACCCGTAACTCTAGTTAAGATCGAAGCCTCAACAACCCTTCACGCTGACTCGTAACTCTAGTTAAGATCGAAGCCTCAACAACCCTTCACGCTGACCCGTAACTCTAGTTAAGATCGAAGCCTCGACAACCCTTCACGCTGACCCGTAACTCTAGTTAAGGTCGAAGCCTCAACAACCCTCCACGCTAACCCGTAACTCTAGTTAAGATCGAGTCCTAGACAACCCTCGACGCTGATACAGGACGG
This sequence comes from Eumeta japonica, assembly GCA_005406025.1. Lineage (NCBI taxonomy): Eukaryota > Metazoa > Arthropoda > Insecta > Lepidoptera > Psychidae > Eumeta > Eumeta japonica. The sequence continues at coordinate 170,973 of BGZK01000298.1, read as the reverse complement.
ATCGAGAACTGTTATCTACACTCTTATCATCGATATCGTGATAACTTTGACTCATCATGAACCTGTAGCGGGTATAGCGCGGTCCCGCATCTTTGACAGCGAAGATCGGCGAGGCCGCACAAAGCAATAAACAAATGATACAAGCTGGTTTTAACTTTTATACTTATCGTAATTAAAATATGATACTTTACCAACGGGAAAAAGTGGCTTGATGCATTTGCATAAACAATTAGGCTAGGTTTAAAAAAAACCAAAGTGTATAATCGCCGTTGGTGACAAACACCGATGTTTTTAAACAGCCTTTCGCTGAGACAGAACAGAGCGCGTCTGGTGCGTGGCGAGAGAGGTCGAGCGCCCGTTAATTATAGCGGCCGGCAACGGAGCGTCGGCAGCACGCGACGTTGACAAACAGCCCGGATAGCCGGCGCCGGCGTCGCCGCCGGCTTTCGGCTCGGCGTGCCGATATCGTCGCCGTATCGATCACCGGCCTCCTAGCGCTCGCGCAGGTCATGAATCGTTCATTTGTAAGAGAAAGCAGATAAGGGCTCCGGCCACGACATTTTCCATAAAACACGCATATGTAACATCAATATAAAAGCCTGGGTCATGAAAACATTCCAACAGTCACTAATAATATCAAAATACAAGATTTATTTCGACGTATTTAATAAACGTGCTTTTGACTGTATAAAATTATTAAATATCATAAACAAATATCACTGTGTACAAATATAATTCATTATTCGAGACACAATTCAACTTAAATATCTCAAAAAAAGTTTTCATCAACACACAAAATATAATCCAGTAATTGAATAGTGCTATAGAATTTTTCTATTTTTAGATTAAACCTCTTACTTAGCGAAAAAGCGAAAAAAAAATTATTTTTCAAGTAACTATGAAAACTATTACGAGGTAAGTGATTTAATAAAATTGCCGATTACACAAAGAGGGCGACTGTAAAACTCTAACGCCGATCTTATTTAAACAGCGTTTTGATTTTTGCAAGAAAGAGATAGTATGAATCTTTAATAGCTCATCATTTAATTGTTTTTTGAACAGATTCAGTTTTTCTCTACTTTTCATTTCACAAATTCATTCAGTTCACTCATTATAAGATTTGGATAAGATATTATTTTAACGTAAAAAAGGGTGACCTTTAATATAATAGAATTCACTTGTTTAAAAAACATGCTTTTGTACAAAGTACGTTCGTATTTAACGTCTAGTTTTTAAACATGAGCTAGCACTGACTATTCTTACATTTTTGCCATTTCATTACAGATGCAGGTTGTTAAAAAGCTTCTTCATATTCCATGTAACGTAACCTAAATCGAAATATGACTCTTTATTACATATTTAAAATCGCACTATTAAAATATAAGGTTCAAGAGGGCCAAGTCGAAGTAACTGTAGAATAACTACGAAGTTCATTTTATAGAAATTTTATAAATAAATAGGCATTACTTTTTCAAATAACGAATGGTACTTTAAATATAACAAATAACGTGATCAGTAAATACTCTGAATAAAATAAATATTTAGAGATGAACTGCAGTTCATTTGTTGAACTAGCTTCTGCCGATGGCTCCGTTCGCGGAGACATAAAATAAATTCCTTCATCTTGTATATCGCCTCATCACAAAATTAAAATCTCGATCACTATGCAGGTCTCGATTCCGATCCTGGTTCTGTTCTCGATGTTAATTTCTTTCATTTTCGATTCCATTCCAGTTTCGACCTCGGTCCCGCTTTTGATACTGATTCCGGTTTTGACCTAAACGAAAGCTATCCCGCTATAAATTTTGGTCTCGGTGCTGCTTCTCATTCCGATTCCGGTCACGCTCTTCATTCTAATTTTGATCCCATTCTCAATTGCGACCTTGTTCTCGTTCTAGATTTCAATACCGATCCGACTTTCAATTGTATTTCTCGTCGTTTGTGCAATTTCGATTGTGCTACCGATCACGGATGCTAATATGGACGAAGACGCAACAAATGCTAGTAGTGTCGAAATAAAATTTGGGCTACATTACTAGGGATAGTATAGTATTTCACTCATAGAAAATTATAGATAGTACCTATAGTTTTCTATGAGTGAAAGAACATTAGAAAAACCTCTTCCAACATCTACTTTTAAACCGACTATTAACAAAAATTCACCTTAAAAATATAAACTCACGTTCCACTTCCTACTCATAACGGTTATTCGAGTTAAAAACTTAAAAGGAAGATATGAAACGTAAAATTAATTTTAAAAGTGACTTTTTGTTAAAAGTAAGTTTAAAGGAAACAATAGAAGAGGTTGTTAGAATCTTTAACTGCAGAAATATGAAAATGAAGTAAAGGTTTTTTTTTCGGAAGCTTCTCGTTCGCACGTACAACATATAGCTAGTTTCATAGTAACCGGATAAATGTTATAAACGCAAAAAAAAAAGGACAAAATTCACAAAGCGGTTTTAATTCTCTGTAAAACATTTCATACTATGTTTCATCCCCTTAGAGTTACTTTTCTAACAATGATATATATCATTATTTTTAATTAATAACAAGCAGCAAAAATGTAAATTCTGTTGTAAAAAAAATTTGTATAAAAATTTCACCGCTTATTTTGACCCCTTTTAGGGATATCTTTAAGAATGATGCACAAATGTCAATATTTTTTATTAGAAAAGATTATTTAAAATGTAAATTTTGAGATAAATAGCTTCAGTGGTTTTGATTTTTCATACAACATTTCATCTTCTATTTTACTCTCTTCACGGTTAATTAAAAAATAAAAATGTATTTTTTTTTATTTCCATAAGTAACTTAAATGTTAAGTTTGACATCTTTGAACCGTTAGAGTTGAAGAGTTTCAACTATTACGTTTTTCCATAGAAAAGTTTTTCACCGTTATCAGCCCTTTAAAGGTTGAATTTCTAAAAATCTTTTCTCAGTGCTCGCCTACGTTATAACAAGAAATTTCTTTACGGAACTTCAGGTGTCCCGAGCCAGTACTTTGGACTGTGCGTTGATGTATTAGTCAGTCAGTTTACTCTTTTATATATATAGAATGCATGACTGAAAATCGAGTCAGGTATAAAGGGCTTATAGCCTTAAATATGCTATAAGGTTGTGGCGAAGTAGAAACGATATAATTCCGTATTCGCATGAATACATCACGAAAAACTGGCTTTCTATCAAATATGCGAAGTAGAGCAATCTATTGGGCTTGATACAACGAAAGGTACTTGAGCTCATACAGACGGATGACGTTTTTAGAGTTGAAGTAGACGTCACCTGGAGTCGCTTACCTTCGCTTGCCGTCACTTGCCGTCACTTGCCATCACTTGCCGTCACTTGCCGTCGCTTGCCGTCAGAACGAACGACGGCATGCTGTGACTCGGTCGACGGCGGCCGTCGATCGACGCAGACGCGGCTTAACGAGTAGTGGCCATTCGCGGGCGTCCCCTTATAACGCCATCGTCAATAGGAACATCTATCCCTGATTTATGATTCGAGTGAGCTACTCACGAAGTTAGATGAGTGAAGAAGATCGTAATACCGATTTTTTTCATTACTTTTGTAAAAAATATGAATGCATACGGAATTATAAGATATATATATATATATATATATCACATGTCGTAATTTGTACCAGACGGTCCTGTACGCCGGAGTGGTCTTCACTTCGTTTCGTTATACCAACGATTGAAGACGACGATGCAATGGCATTGATGGGCCTTACATTATACTTTATTAATGAATGACACCGCGAGGAGTCACCCACAAAAATTTAAATATGACCTTGCGCCGATTGTCTGCACATCGGCACAACTTCATAAATCTATTCCAACGTATAATCAGGTCGACGTGCGCAAGCACAGTTGCACGGCTAAGCCTCTCCAGAACGAAGAATTTCCCGGTCAGGTCTATTATGTTCTCTGAATTTACCACAATTTAAATACGGTAACGCAATACGTATCTAAATACAAATCGCCTCCACATTAACTTGACTTCTGTAACGCTATTATGTTAACATATAGCAAGCAATAATGCGTACATATAATATATATATATATATATATAAACATATCAATTATGCAGCACTTGTTCGTTTAATGTCAGCATAAATAATTGAATATCGTAACTCATCCACAAAGTTGATCACCACGAAACGTGGCCTCACACGAGCGTTAAGTGTACTACTTCTACTGACTACTCAAACCGAATTGAGGGCGCTTGTTTCCGGTGCTGCCTCTATAGCATTTATCTCATATTATATATTTCAATTCTTCCATAAACATGTATTTGTAAACGTTACATATCTCGGTTTAAATTAATGACGTCACACTTTAAAAATTTACCGCACCATTTCAGTTGTAGTAGATTCTAATATGAATTACACATTATAGGACTTCTAAGCACTGAGATAGGAAGTTCCAAGCAAGTAGTCGTATATAGGTTTCGTAGCTGCTTGACAAAGTTATACGTCGAACGACTATTATGATTTAATGGAGTGAATTGTAAGCACTTACACTTTACTTACACAAATTCACTAGCTCTTTGACAATTGAGTAGGTTCCATTTGTGGGTGAATTGTTAAAGTCTGTTTTTTTTTTTGTTTTTATATCGAGAATGATAAATAAAATTTTTCTAGTAGTCTCTATTTTCTAGGATAAGGGTTTTTAAGAGAACATTTAGGCATATATGAAAACATTCAAATAGATGAATTGAATGACAATTACTTCCGAAATATAGAACTTTTACTTATGAATAAAAAAAAATCAAAATTTAGGGCTGACATGCTCATTACATCTCAGTACTTTTATATCACAAATTGCCTCAAAAAGATTAGAAAAAAGCTATTTCTTTTGTGACAGCTATTTTATCTGTAGTAGTCTTTATACTGTTTGGGTAGAAAACTGTTCAATTAGTTCTATCTTAGCTTACGAAATAGACTTTAATTACATGTATACTTGAACTTATTGTATTAAATTACAGTGTTTACAACATAAAAACATTTGAACAAATTCAATATATTTACATGCTAAAAAGATTCAAGTTTTGTTAAATACATACACAACAAAACAATCAAATAATGTAAATTGATTATTATAGTTAGTAAACTAAAAATATAATTCTTTACACTTTTAAGATTATTTGTTGTCTACAACATATTCTTTATTTTTTTTAACTATGTTTAACAAGAAGAAAACTGTGTTTGTATCTTTTAGTATATTTTGTGGACAAATAAAATGTTTTTCAAAATATATGTATATATTTACGTGTGATTGACTTTAATATTACAACCGAAGGAATACTAAAACAATATAAAGTGAAAGCTTTGCATTGGATACACACAAGAGCGCCCTGAAGCAAATAAGTACGGGCAGATAACCCGGAGGTGGTGGAACAGACGGACGGTTATTGTCCGCCTGTCTGTGGCAACATTGTAAGATACGTCGTTTAACGATAATACTTTTGGCGCTCGGAACTTTGTCGTTCGACAGTAAAATTAGACTGAGTTCAAATGAGGTTTGTGCAACGCATTAATTACTGTAATACCGCTGTTTACGTAGAGCGATGCGGTTATTTTGCATAAACTCATAAATAAATAATACATTTTGCATTCTTTTTTATTCACTGCTCGGAACATTTTTCTGGATCTGCGGGATTGCTTTTCACGGGTTGACTGAAAGGTCATCACTTCCTTTTTTTGGCCTCGTTAACGTCGTAACTGTCATGATAATTTCGCTTTTTGAGAAAATAAACAGATACTGATTGTATACGAGATGTATCACAGGCTCGACCTTTTCAAAGGCCGAAAATGACATTGCCTCATTAGCGGTGTATGGAGAAGCGTTGTCATGGTGCAAGAAGGGAGAACTTCGCGATTTTACTTCCCGAAATTCTCCAAGAACGCTAGACAAACAAATAAATGTTAGTTAACCGTTCGGCATTAACTGACTTTTGTGCTTCAAATGGGATCGAGCAAATTGAATCCGTTGAGAAAAAAAAACGCAAGAATCTTTTGGTCACGCTTCTCGCCCGCCTCATTTTTTGGTGGTGTGCCAGCGCATTCGAGCCCTCATTCACAAGACTCTTCCTTCTAGATCGTAACCATAAACACATATTTTATGTTCTGACACAATGCCGTAAACAAAATTTGTTCGTCCTTGATCGTACTTTAACTACATTTTTTACGCCAATTAACACAAGTTAGTTTCTTTTCTGGACTGAGTTCACAAAAAATTCGAAGGCAACAGTGTCTCTCGACATTTAAATTTTCGTATACCTTTTTTATGAATTCAGTTCATACCGACCCCCAAATGACCTCAATTTTCATCATAGGTGAAACGTCGGTTTTCTCCGATCAGCTCTCCGACTCAATTTTCTCGATGAGCTTGAGGGTTGACTCCGTTTCTACTTCCTCCATTTTAATTTCCAGTTGAGGGCTGACATTCACGAAGCTCATCGTGGAGAGAGACACGACCGTGATTAAATTGAACCTACCGACGCCTCATTATGCTCAGATCGAGCGCTTTCCTCCAAACACGAACAGTAGGTGTGGTCTTGAGATGAAGAGGAAACTTTTATATTTATCATAAGAAATAATAGCCCTAAAGTATTTTCACGCTCATTCCATTTTTGCTACGAACTTCGACCTTATTCTAGCTATAGAATAAAAAACGATTGGTATTTTCATCGATAAATCGCATATTCTTAAATAATATCACATTCACAATTTAAGTTTGAAAATCGGTCAGAAAACCAAAAGGCTTAGGACGCCCCTCGTACACAACACGCGCATCTTACGATTTCATAATCTGATAAATTCGGTCCTATTGCACAGCCGAGCCCGTCAGCTCGCAGGGGTAAGGGCTGATCGTACGAGGGTAGACGTGGCCGTTGTTGGCACCGAAGTCGTCGATACGTGCCTTTACATGTACGTTCGGTAATGAAACGTCATTTTGACAAAAAACTGTAAAATCAAATCAAATAACAATATGTTTATTTCGTAAGTAATAAAATTACACTTGAAATACGTCATTAATAAATTTTTCGATGTCACCACCCGTTCCAAATGCTGATTCATCGAGAGAAGAATGGGCAAGAGACTCGAGGGTTGCTCTTTTTAATCATCAATACAAAGGAAAGAATAATTAATAATTTAGTCGACATTTAAAAATAACATGAAGCAACCTGATAGCCAAGCAGTTAAATCCCATGGGCTTTTTCATTAAGATATACAAACATGATATAACTTTCATATAATTATGGCCCTTGCCATATAACTTTCTTTTAATGAAACGTTTAAACTCCTAAAATGGCAAATTTTGAATTTCAACTGGGATCTTATTATAATAGCGCACACATTGCCCCTTAAACGTTTTTTTAATTTTGCTTAGACGGGTTTTATGATAGTAAGATCGTTCTTATATCTAGTGTTAATGTTATGTATGTCACTCCTTTTTTGGAACAATTCTATATGTCTCTTGTATATCAAGAGGCAATACTAGAACTCAAAATTCAGGTTTCATGGCATGAAGTATTATGAGATATTTACAGAGAACTGAAACTAATGAAATGATAAAGGAGACTGAATAACACTAAGAATAAAATTACCAACGCAAATAAAAATAAAAAAAATACATAGGCGCAGTCGATCCTCGCCGTATATTTTCGGGACAAATGTCGGGATAAAATCATAATAATAGCTGTTATACATTTGCTCGGGCACAAGACTTTTTACATTTTGCACGCCTCACAAGCGGAGCGTTGAGGTGGTGCTCTACTCTCGACATGTCAAAAAACCCAGTCTTTTGAAACTTAATTGACTTTTTTTACTAATATAACACTTACAGGGTAATATGAGTGCACTAATATCAAGTTAAATAATCTGTCTAGCACGTATGGTATACTTTATAAATAATTATTTTGTTTAATATAGTAAATAATAACATTAAAATCAATCATTGTTGACGTCCGTCAGTCTGTGTTTATGGATCCATGTATGTGGCAGAGAAATTGGTCGAAAAATGTATCTTACCGGAATACTTTTTTATTATATAAAGTTATACCCTGTGCTGATTCCTAGTTAATATTAGCGTTCTAAGTACTGTCGTTTAATTATAATTTACAAAAACTAAAAACGACTGTGTATTGCACGCCCACAAGCGGAGCGTTGAGGTGGTGTTTATATCTATATTTATACACAAATGAAGATTAGCCTTAAGCCATATGAAAGTTGAGATCAGCGCATGCGCCATTATAAATATCTCACGAAATGGCGCGAAATTTGAATTTGATAAATATTTTTTGAAATTTCATTATCAAAACTCTATTGAATTTTTTTATTTTACAAGTTAATGACCGCGGTGAGGCGTGCACTTTTAGATTTTCCAAATTTTTTAAATTCCTTTTGATCCGAGCGTTCCTCTGGTTTGCGTTTTATATAATTCCGCGCATGTTTACGACTCATATAAGGCGACATCTTTCATTATTTTGCAATTTTCAATTTAATACCGATTTTTATTCCACATATCGGCGACTATTTTCATTGCTTCACTTTGAGTGTCTTTTCAAACTCTTTAAAATGACTCCCGAGTCACATCCTAACTAAACGCTCATGCTATATTAAGTTATAATTTTACAGAACGCTAATCCACAATAATCACGCGCAGGCGCTCGCACTCGCCCGTGGACGTCACGGGTAAAACAAAGGTTGCACGATAACCATGTGAAGACGTGCTTTATGTCCACTGTGACCTCAATCGTTGTTATCGCATTACTCGTAGCGGTTAGCGATGTAAATTTGACGGTTTTTTAAATAATTGTTCGTCTATCACTGCATTTAACTACCGAAAACACGTTTTCAAAGCATAAACATTTATTTTAAGGATTTTTTTCATTATAATTTGTTTTTTAAATGTAATAAATATAATGAAACACACAATGTTTAGTTTTTTTAGTTTTTTTCATTGTAAAACAAAATTTTGCAATGAAAAAATTAAATGTTGCTTAAACCGGAATCGACTTCATTTCATTTTCATGATTAAATTTCAGGAAGCTAGTTGCGAAAAATTGAAAAAAAATTCAAAGTTAACACTTCGCGCAACTAAGTCTTTGGGATATATTTATTTCATAAATGAAATACATATAAAATGTAATTATTTTTTTATGCAATTATTTAAAATGTACCTCAAGCATACTTTCGATATTTTTTGAACAATAATAAAATATTTGGAATAACCGACAATTTTAATACTGACACAGGCATCGATGAGTATCACGAATAAATTTCTTATTAACCTTACCTTATTCTCATGAAAATCATAGCAGAAGAATTGGACCTGTTTGAAACAATTTAAGTTCCGCAATTTCTAAACTAGTTATTGTATAAGGGCTTCTAAAAAACTTGTCGACGATTTGTCTGATGAATTCAGTCGTATTATCTTTATAAATACTATGACCCACTTCCAGGGCCGTCTTAGACTATGCAAGAGCCCTTGGACACATAGAAGCTGGGTCCTTGAACGTACAAGTCGAGGCCTTTAGGCACACAGCCATAGTCATAAGACACATAGAGCCGGGGCCGCTGGGACACACAAAGCTTTGATCTTTGGATTCACAAAGTTTGGGACTCTTTCAAGAAGACAAGTAATATGTGAATGAAATATAAAATAAAATGTAATTTTACCTGCAAGTGAAACTTGCAAGTTAAATCGAGCCTCTTTCCGCTCAAGATTCAAAAAAAAATCCACCAGAGCGCATCACTGGTAGGAGGTTCAAATATTTTGGTATCCCTATTCAAAGTAACGTTAAACTTACGATGGTTTACAAAAATAAATACTTATTCCGAATAAAGAAATAGAAAAATGAATTTTACTTGCCAAATAAATATTCAGCGTTCGCACTTTATAGCTTTCCGGTCACGGCTTCGCCCGTGTAGACATAGAATGTGTTCCTTTACCTTTTACACTGAACGATATCGCTGTCAATCGTAATGTCGTTCCCACTTTAAATTCCGGCCGCTGATTTCGATTCCGGTTACACTCTTGATTCTAATTCCGGTCCCACACTGGTTTTCGACCCCGGTTCCGTTTTCAATTTTTCTCCGTTGTTCAATAAGTCGAGCAGGTCAGAAGATCAGAAAGCCGAGTTAGGTATTAGGTTTTTTTTTCTTTTGAACTGTGTTGTTCATTCGTATTGTGACGTCCAAAGGCCTTCGACGTTAGCAATTATTATTTGCCTTGTAATTTCTCAGGTTATTTCTTAATGAATGAAGATAACTTTTTTCCTGACATCCGATTTAATTAACTTGTTCTCCTCGAATCCAAGCTTATAGCTTCAGGCATGCCCAAATCCACCAAAACCTGTTCAAGTTGCCTTCCCATGCCACTCGAGCACGTGAACCCGTTCATCATCATCAGACAGGGAGTCACTTAAGTCTAGACTACTATCAGTGGAACCAGTGGTAACGCAATTATGAATTGTAACATAATAAAAGGTACGAAGAATATCCTAGAATGAGACAATTGCTCAATCACTGGAAGAAAATGTATACGTCAGTATTGAATTGACTAACTTCATGTGAGTAATTCACCGACATTTATTTTTGTCGATTCGTATTTCTTTATATATTATCTATCATTCACAATATATTCCTCAATTTTTGAACATAAAATACTAATTTTAAAAAATTACGCATATATTCAAATATTAAAAGACAAATTGTTGACAACGAGTAACCTTTCTAATACTTTTATTACCTGAAACAGGTAAACCACGAAGTGCGCGTCATCGTTTGAAATCGAGGACAAAATGGCCTTGTACTTTTACATTTTATATTTTGATTAAGTTACATTGTCTTACATTAATTCCATTTTATAATGTACATTTAATATTAGTTTGTATGAAAATCGAATAATTTGTACCTCCTATCAGTGCTGCCTCTGACGGATTTTTTTTATCTTCGGAACGATAAGACTTACAGAGATTGAATATTTTATGAGAATATTATAGGCACCGGTTTCATTTACGTTCTAAAGACATCATTCAATCATAATTCCATAGTTTTTATTTTATTTTATTGCTAATTATATACGGCATACCGATAAGATAAAAAGAAATGTAAGTGCCTAACTAGTTTACGGCTTAAGGTGTCAAAGCTAACTTTACAATAAAATCCCTAATACGGCCTAATAACCGGAAACGGCAGAGTTCCCTTAAGCATTCTATGACGTTGCCGAGGTATCCGCATAAAATATGCAGGCCGTGACGTCGCGACGTAAACTCGCAGTTCCGAGCGGGCCCGATTAATTACGGGTTGCGCAAGCGGCGCGCGGCCGCGCCGCCGCCCGCCGCCAGCGCCCACGCGCGCACCTTCCTAATTACGCTGTTTACACTCCGTCTAGACGGCCGTCGTTTCTTCCAGTACCGCCGCCGCTACCGGAAAACCTCTCCCCCCTCGCCGCCCGCCCGCCGCCCGCGGCGCCGACGCCGGCTGCGCGCGTCCTCGGCGAAGACTAACCGCGAAGGCCCCACTTATCATGAGACAAATTTCACAACGCGATCTATTTTTATTGCACGCTATTACGGCGCGCGCGGACACCGTGCGAACCGATGAAATGATTCGGTCCTGTTTCTATTGCTTTTAGCGGGGTCGGCCGGCTATCGGGACGCGGTAACTCGCATGACGCCTGATGACGCGGCGCCGCTGTGCGTTTGATGTACCTCGGAGCGTTTATGAGAGGAGAGTGCGTGCCGTCCGGTCCTCTTGCGTTTGTTTGAGTACTGACGGACGTCTTAGGAAGAATTTAATTATTTTGAGGTGGTGAGGATAAAAAATTCTGTATGAACTAAAATATGCACTCTTATCATGAGACGAAAAACTGACACCATGAAATTACACATTGAATACAAAACCGAAAGAATTAACAATGATTACTTTTGTTCCCACAATTTGTTTTATTTAAACCTGTACAATATTCATTTAGAGATCAATAATTGCGACATTCTCACAGTATGGTCGTTAAAATAACCTAGCATCCAAGTTATAGATGTATTCATTCCTCCAAGTTATTAATGAAAAAAAATGTGGATCGACAAATTAATGGAGGAAGACTACCACACTACGTCGTAACTGACACTTATCAAATGTCAATAAAACACAAATCAAAGTGATATTCTCTATATATGTAGTGAGATCTTGTTAAAATATAATTTAAAATATTTTTTTTAATTTAATAAAATTTTATATCTTTATCGCAAAATCTTTTTATTTTTCATAAATTTTTAATAAAGTACATTAAGGCCTAGCTTAACATAAAACTTAAATAACATATGCGCCAAATTAGTTTTACAATAAAGCGAAATCTAACACACAGTAAAATTACTATATTAAAGTAAAAAAAATTCTAGTTTTATGAATTTTCGTAAATTTTCTAATTCACTCCTAATTTTCCAATCACACGGTAGAAATAAGATTAACTTAAGAAGTAAGATCACTTTTGTCGCTCGCACATAAAAATACACGTTTTTTTTTTTTTGCTTAGAATCCATAAATTAAGAATGTACGACTTTATTGTACAATATAGTCTGCTCCGTACACATTTGTTCCTGATTTCTAGACATTATTTATAAAACCTGATCCCACATTTACGACTATATACGGTGCCCTGGATACAATAGTCTGTGCAAGATATTGTTTTTTTGGGTCGATAAGGTAATTACATCCGTTACGATCCGTAAAGATATAAAATACCGGTTTAGTGGACTATGCACTCATAGGGTTCTATAGGCTAGTTAATAACAATCTTACTGATATATCCACCGCTTACAGTCATGTACACACCCACTATTAAAATTCCCAATTGAAATTAAAAGAAATACTTTAAACACGGTCTGCTTTTTTTTATTTAATTTAAAACTTAAAAGCGTCAAAATATTCAAATGAGACAAGAAGTTAGCGAACTATGTATATATAGAACACATACGAATGTACGAAAATGATAAGGTTCTTAGAAACTTTCTTCGTTTTGATAATATTATATTAATTTCACTTTTACTTGATGTAGAACGAAGGTCATCAAAATTATTCCGTTCAAAAGAAAAACATAATGGCATAGAATCACGAACGAAATTAGAAAACCAAAAAGTTGGGAAACTTTTTCAATTCCAAATTTTGCTTTATTCTGTCGCATTATAAGACAAACATTTTTTTCCTTTTCGACATAAATGACAAAGAAAAATAATAAAAAATTTAAATCTACACCCGGAGGACCCCTTCAGGAACAGTTTGTTTTAAATATAAATAGAGCAAAGTAAGGAATAAAATGAAAGAGTTTCATTTAATATTTTAGGAAAAAACTCATTTATTTAAAATTATATATAAAACAATGAATTTTGGATAACACCAAATAATAAATTTCAAAAGGGAGAGAGAGAAATTCATGGAGAGGACATAACGCTTTTTCGTTATGTCACGATTTGTATCGATCAACTTCTACCGTACGCCGCTTTAAGGAACTTCGTTTCAGTATATATTTTCAAATCGTTTTTAACAAAGTTATTTAATTCTCGTTCGAGCATTGTGGTAATCATAAAGATTATACTACGAGTAAACTAATATTCTCCACGATCACTTATGATTTTATTTACTTGATTACTGAATTTTTTAACACGTTCAAAAAACTAGCATTTAAAAACGAGAAAAAAAAGTATACCAAGAAATGAAACTGCATAGAAAAATGCAAAAATGAAGAAGAATGTGTAAAAAAAAAGAAAGAATCAGATAAAACAAAACTATAACTGGTTTTCGATAGTTTCCAGGACATCGAAAAAACTTTTCTGGAAAATTGATAAAAAGGTAGAAATAATTCTGAGACATCAGGTATAAATGTAATTAGAATGTACCGTAGTGAAAGTCGAACATAACGAAAACAGAGAATGGAGTGGAGATAGGAACCCTGCTTAGTATTTGTGGAATGTCTTTAAAAGACATACATTAAAGAACGGTTTGGTTTAAAAATAAATGTATTAAACGATACAAAAAAAAGTATGTGATGTTTAGCCCTCTGGAAATGATAAATGGAACTAATTTCATTTGTATTTGACTATCAAATACAAATTTAAAGAGAGAATATGTGTGATGGAAAGGTCTTTTTGGAAAATTCTATGCAAACCAAATTGCATATTAAAGAAACGTTAATTTGTTACCAACAGAAACCAACGAGCATGCTTGACACAAGTCAGATGAATGTCAATGTAGCAAGAAAGATTTGCAAAGACCGTAGCATGTAAAAATCTGTAGTCTTCTGAGAAATAAGCAGGAGTTTATAAAGAAAATCGATCAAGAAGAGAAATAAGATAAAAGTGCAGATTTTTACACATTGTACTAATTTTTGTTACATAAATATGTTATACATTTTGGAACTGGTAATACAAACTTCAATAAAACGGCATCCACCGTATTTAATTGTGGATATCGATACAAGTATTTGAATACTTGTCTTTTCTAGCCCGTTATCTAATACGTCATATAAAAATTTTCAAAAAAAAAAGCAGCCTTATAAGGCACGAACGATCGAGTCAACTAAAATGGATGCCTCATATTATATAGAAATCGATTAAGTAATGTTGGGCCTTCGAGTCGTGACATCATGTAATGAGTCACACTCGGATTTCGTCCTCCATAAGGCAACATTGTGCGTGACCCGAGTGACCAGTAAAAGTGGAGTCGCAGGTTTGTTTCTTTCGTTCTGAGTTGCCAAAATGCAACATCGCTGTGATTTATATGAATATTTCCTTGTGTCTTGCAATGGAATAAGAGTATAAAATTAATTAAAAAAAAACGAATTATAGAGCATGTTATTGAAGTTCGAAATAGTAAAATGGTTTTCTTATAAATTAGACACAAACTTTAAAATCAATAATAATTTTTCTTGTATAAAACTATTTATAAATAACTCATTATATTGAACACAAATATATATATATATATATACGCGGTTTGATACGTTTACTATAACTTCGTTCGTTTTAGAAATCAATAATATTGAAGGAGTTTGTATAATATATATATATATTTAATACAACAGTAATGGGTCAAAAACTTTATAGTGATTGCATATTAAATACCGAACGACTAGGAGAAAATTATTATAGATACAGAAACCAAATTAGTAATTTTCAAATTAACAATTCTTAAAGCGCGACTTGAGATTAACTGAAAACTTTTTCAGATGGAAGCAATGTTCAGGGAGACCTTTATTTATTTTTCGCAACTTCGTCATTTGTCATTTAACTTTCGATTTCGTCGCCAAACCAGGAATATTTAAATACAAATTGGCCAATACACGAAAAACGGTTCGTTTTCATTCCCGCAATTATATTTTTTATACATACATTGTATTCGATCCGCACCGGCCCACGTTTTTATTTACTCGTCCTTGTGAGCATTATACTTGCGATGAAGGCCGGCAGCAAGGGTCCCGTCTCCCCCGCATATCCCGCCCGCCATAAGTCCATCAATTGTCTATGGTCTAGAGGAGACAAACTACAATTTAAACAAAGGCAAAATGGCGTAAACAAATCATTTTATTATTAAATTGCTGGATCCGTTGCTGCGCCCGAAATATTCACGTTTTTATAACGAGCGCTCTTTTTTTCCAATTACGATGGCTGTCTACATTATTAGGCGCGAAAAGGTTACTCGTATTTTTTATTTATTTATGTCTGTCTGTACCTTCACCGCGCATCATGCCGAAACTACTAGATGGATTCGAATGAAATTTCACATTGTTTTAACCGATACTATAAATTAATTTTCTACTCCGGAAATCGATACGATTCTCGTGGGACACACGTTAAAAAATTAAGTAAACTTTCAAAGGTGAAAGTAGCACATTGTTGAGTTTAATCGGATACTAACTTCGAAACGAATAAACGAAAAAATATATACATCGTGAAAAAAATTTGTAAGTTCCGAAAACCGACGAGCATATATGGAACAATCGTTGAAATGTCGGCGAAGCATGGCAGCCATGCAAGGGCCTTGACCATCTTTGTCTCTGCTCACCCTTCTGAAGGACAGGCGTGAGTTTCTAAACGAGAAATATAACGAATTAAACCACTCGTTCCATGCCTCGGAAGTTATTTTAAGCCGTTGGCTGCCGTCAGTAACCCCCGACCGCCGTTCAGGTCAAGTGCCACTAGCTGTAACGTCGAGTCGGCGGGGTCGTCGTGGAGAGCTTTAAGAACCATGCCCTTCGATCCGAAATAGAATAATGAGGGTTGCATACGCCTCTGCTGAGAGGCGATACAAGGCTTGATATGATAAATAACGTATTATCCACTGCTTCAGGAGCGTTGTGTTACAACTTAACGAGATTCTCTATCTAACAAGCAAAATTATCCTGAAACGCGATTTTATACAGCCGTGTAGACTTATAAAAGCTCCAATGATGATTTCAGTACTTGCTACTGCGCTTTTAACGGAATAAAATAAATATTCTTTCTACTTAAGTAAGTTTTCTACTATAATTTTACCTTGCGATTATTTACAGGATCATGTTTACGGGTCATTGTAGGCTCAAGACTCCTACAAAAACATAAAATAAGAGTTTTTGCATTGAGGAGTAATTAGACTCTGAGTACTTAGAGTACTCCAAGTACTTAGACTTATAAGCGCTTATAAGGTAAAACTTTCGGGCCAATACAATCTTAGACCACTATAAGAGCGACTACCAGGATTATATACACTGAGGAGCAATTATTCTCATTATTTTTAATTTTTAAGCGCTTACAAGGTGACATTTTATAACCTTTGTAAGTAAATATAACGTTAAATTACTTGAATTAATTTACATTTCTTTAGTTTCACATTAGTCTAAAAGTGATTTCTTTAAAAACCCGAAATCATTTTTGGTCAAAGATCGGTCTAAATCCATAAACATAATTATGATTTATTTAAAATATAGTATAATATTTAAGTACAATCAAGGATTAACTATTAATTGAGTGAAAAGTTGTATAATTCAAGAACATTGAATTGTTTTGTTTTCTTTTTTTTTCACTACTGAACCCTAAATTTGGTTATTCGCGGCGTGTTCTGTGGTTTGATACTTACCGTTGTAAAATCAAGTATTTGAAATGCTAGCTGAAAAAATGCCAGCTGCCTTGGATATTTACTAGGCAAAATGATAAATGCAAATATGTAAATATTCCAATTTGAAGAGGTGCGTTCAAATTTTAACCAAAAACCTGATAGATTTCACAGA
Organism: Eumeta japonica; assembly: GCA_005406025.1. NCBI lineage: Eukaryota > Metazoa > Arthropoda > Insecta > Lepidoptera > Psychidae > Eumeta > Eumeta japonica. The sequence goes on along the minus strand of BGZK01000298.1, from coordinate 153,706 downwards.
AAATTTATATTTCCCTACGAATAGGTATACTACATTGAAAATAATAATTCGACCACATAATGAATTGTAGTTTAACTACTCTGTTAGACCTAATAGACATCAATAGAAAAATGACTAGGTGAAATACCTTTCTACTTATAAAATTACGTAAAGCGGAAGAAAGTTCTAAGTGGGCCATAAAATTTTTTTACATCTTACATTTTTTATAGCGTAATAATTTAATTACAATAAAAAATGAAAGCTTGTATTCATATTCATCAGTCATATTTGTTGTTTCCGGCGTTTGAAACAATACAGTTAACATAGTGGAATGGAAAGTTGCAGTAAAATCGTTGTCATTATAAAGTTCGCTTTGTTATTTAACTTCGTCTCTTTTGGGACCAATTTTTTCTGGTTGTATTGAAATATTTATCAAGCATAATTTGTGTATATCTATACATATAATAATATCGTAAGGATACCAAATCTCTACAATAAATATTTTTGGAAAAAAGCAAACGGCGTGTACTATGTGTACATATAATCCTAAAACAGCTGCTTTTAAAATTTCTGTCTGTTTATATATTTGTGTGTATATACAGTCAAACCTGGGTAAGTGAAACCTGGATAAGTGAGAAAACTCTATAAGTGAGAGTGCTAGCCAGGACCCGTCATTTTAAGCTCCCAAAACCTCTATTAGCGAAAAACAGAGACCTCTGTAAGAGAGAGTCGTTTTTCCCTCATGGACCTCCGTAAGTGAGACTGCTACTTGTCTTTACCTCTATAAGCGACAGTCGAGCTTTATTTATTTATAAATACACACCTAAAAGATACACACATACAGTAACAGATGACAAAACAAATTACAAATTTAACATCTGCTATTTTATGACTGATTCTTAACTTTCGTGGAACTTCCTACCATTGTTTTTGTATTGTTTTCTCGTCAATATTGTACCTACCTATTCTATTTCGTGGAACTAAATAACGTTGTTATTTTATCGCATTCTTTTCGAATGGACACGTGTGCCTGTGTACCCAGAACAAACCGACGACGATATCCTTAAGAATTGTGTGAACACCTGTATTGCTGGAAATGATAGTGGAGACGAGGCACAGATTCCTGAAACAGAAATAAAGATCATTGCAATGAAGTTAGCTTTAAATGCGTTGGAGACGGTCCATCAGTACTTTGAATATGCGGCGGTTGTTGATCAAGCAATATACGACAAAATTTATGAGTTAGAGAAAAACATTCAAAATACAAAAACAGAAATCCAAACGAAATTGACGGATTTTTTTAAGTGTAAATAAGTTCTAAATAAAATAAAATTACATAGTGCATGAATGTTTTATTTGTTTTGTTTTCGTAAGCATTTTGATACCTACCCTTATAAAGTACTTATATGTCGAAATCTAATGAACGTATCATATACACACTATTAAAAATATATGTTGTGCATATTATGCACATAATTTTATCATATTACATATTTACTACATTCGTACTTGCTGTGACTTGTTATTGCTGCGTACCTCTATAAGAGAGAAACGCTACCCACGTACCTGCATTAGCGAGAAACTCGGGTTAGTGGGAAACCTCTATAAGCGAGAATGAGATTGTGCTCCCTTGAACTCTCGCTTATCCAGGTTTGACTGTATGTCTATTTCTTTGTTTTTCATGAATTACTCAAAAGCGAGTGGACTGATTCAAACAAATCTTTTTGTGTTTTATTAGCAGTAATTTACTGCTTAACTTAAAACACTATCTATCATGCTACATTACCTAGAGACTAAACAGAGCGCAAATTCAATTTTTTCTCTCCCTCTAATCTAAAGCAACAACTAAAAATATTTGGACAAATGGTACCTACCTACCGTTAAATTTTTTGGCAGTCTGAGTGTCAGAAAAAGAATATCTCCAACTCTCCATAATTGTTTTTCATTATTAAATCAATAAAGGTCAAAAACTAAAATAATAAACCTCGCTATGAACATTATGCCTTTGAAGAAGACGATGACGTGACGTCTAAGATTTTCTATGTGTGATGAAAGACAACGAAAAATTAAAAGACAGCATTCATGTTTTTTTAAAACGCTATGTTTCATAACCATCATGCAAACGAAGCCACAGTCAACAACTAGTGTAAAATAAACAATTGCATATAATAATAAGGTGAGTACACGAAAAAAACGCGTGTAGAAGTAGTTGAGACTGTTATCCTTTTCAGTCGGTCAAAGTACATCATAATAAATCCAGTAATTGTATTCGGTCGATGTATTTATCTTGTTTTCCGTACAATGCCTATTCAATTAATGCGGTAACTCAACTAACTATGGAATCGCGATAGTACCACCATGAACGAATAAAATTAAAGTGCCCAGCATAGGGCATCAGCGGCCGTGGGCTCGGGCGTCATGCCGAGGGCGGCGGCCAGGGCGGGCGCGTGGGGCGGCCACGTGCGCCGGCGCAGGTACCGCCAGCTGGGCCGGTTATTTCGGTTGCGGCGGGCGCGCGGGCGCGCGTGACCGGCCGCAGACCGACACCAGACGTGGCCGCCGCCCCCGCGCGCCGCTCGCGCGCTAATTATAACCGCACCGTGCATTCTTCGGCGAACGCTGTCGAATTTTTGTGGAGTACGCAACACCCGGCGGTTTGTTTTGGCCCGACAGCCTTCGGTGTGGCGGCGGCGCGGGCGCGGGCGCGCCGCCGCCCCGCGTCCGTACCCCGATTGCAAAATGCTGACCTCAAATTACAATGTTCATAACATTGTTTGTATAGGAAGACCGATCTTTAATTAATCGATAATCTTGGCTGCTTACTTCGTGGAATGTTGTTATTTTGAAAAACAATATTGTATCACGTCCCTTCCATGTGGCAAAAAAAACAAACTCATCCCGTCACCATCAGGCAAAACTGACAACAAAATTAACGACAGTCTAAAAACAAACTAATGTAATAAATATACAACGTGTTTGATGCAACGGCCGCCATATTTTTTAGACAGCGTGCTTCTATTTGTGACCATTAAATAAAAATAATCCTTACAACTAGTTTCACGGTTTTTTTTTTGCGTTCCTGGATATTTTCACAAAAAATCTGAATTATCACATATACCTTCAATTGTTTTATTTACTAAAAAACCAGTTATTACTCAATAACTTTTATTGTTCTCTATAGTCATTAGTCTAAACAATAAATGTAGAAACATTTTCTTATCAGGTTAATTATTAATGACTCTCCCGCAGTAAGATTTAGAGATGTTAAAAAATAATATAATTTTTTTTTAATTGTTTAGAAAAAAATGATTTCTGCTTTATCAACGTTAACGAAATTTTTTAACTTAATAACATACTCGTATTTTTGACGTCAATAAATATTTTAAATAGCTGTTTAATGTTATTGACGAATAAATTATTTAATCGTTATTATTGAACTATTTCTTTTATTTCAGTCACTACGCATTTTTTGAATAACAAATTAATTTTAAATTAAATTTTGAGAGTTTGGTTACTTACTTATTTATTGAGACAAGTTTTAATTCGAAAACATACAGATAGTTGAAAACTTTGATTCAGAGTATGATTTTTTATTCACAATGTATATATATTATGCGAATAAATGAGATAATTTTAATTTATTTTCAATTTTAAAATTCCTTGATATAAAATGTTACTACATTGATATTAAAAGTTTAATATTCTATATTTACGTTTATGCGTTTATTTCAGGACATGTTTTAGTGCATGAATACATAAATTACAAAACGGAATTTTCATTTAAAAAAAATGTGAATTTGGTAATTTGATATTTTGATATAGTGGTGAATATAATTTATGCTTTTGGCATACGTATGTTTTAGTTTTTTATTGCATTTTACCGTAATATATAATATAAACGAATGAAACCACTGTTGTATACCATTTAAAATATACTTAAAATTCAGTAAAAAAAACGTAAGCAACGAATTGTAATTATACAATATGATATAGTACATACAGTACTCTGTCCTTGAGATAGCACGGTATAACAAACCGTAGGACATTATCCAATATTGTAACAACTCCTAAGTTATGTTGCTTATTTAACCCTTGATTTATTTCAAATTTTAACTATAATAAGTAATAGTCCTTTTCGAGGAGAAGTGCATAGGCGGTGCTTGGGTTTATTCCCTTTTTTTCAAGAAATGCAGACAACTGTAAGAAACTTCTTTAAGCCTTTCTTTTCTATCATAAGCATTTTACTTCGTTTTATTCATTTTTTAAGTATAATCGTAAAGGTTGTTTTACATAGCCAATATAAAACTAAATATTTTATTTTTTATACAGAAAATGCGTAAGGTTTTCGATCAGAAGAGATGATAAATGATAGTTCACATTTTTCAAAATATTTCGGAGATGTCCTTTCCGATTTGTAATCAACTCTTAATATTATTTATCGAAACGATTTTTGTTTCTTATAAAAATTAATTTCTTAATTAGAATCAATTTTACCTGACTTTAAAAAAAGGGGAGATTGTCATATCGACAGTATTTGTAAGCTTAACAATTATCAAAAATTTTCATATTAAAAACATTTCGAAAGTACTGATGTCTGTTTTAAGATAAAAGCGTATGCTCTTTCTTGGACCAACATTCAATATCAAATGACATTTCTCTTCCAATCCCCGATTTTAAAACCCAATCAATGGAGCTACTACGAGCAATTTCGAAATTTAAGCCGGCGGTTTCAGTGTTTCGTAAAGCTGAGAGTATATGATCAATAATTTCAATCTCGCATGTGTGGGGCTAGCAGTGTTCGCATTTCATTGATTGCATAACACCTAAACTCAACGACCGCTGCATGAGTTGAGAATGCACCGTGTTAAATCCCTGCCGCCGAACGTTTCGTAAGCGATACTAAGTAACCGTCCGCACTCGCATAAACAATACGCCCGCAGTTCTCGGTAGCTGGCAGCAGATTTAGCAATATAAAGGGACGGTATAATTAGCACGACCACACAAACAAACCGGCGAAAATAACTGCGCGAGTAGGCGACGCGTGCGCGCACACGCTTACATTCGACGCGGGTGTGCGTACGCCGGCACGTAAAAGCGACGCCTTTTATTTAGTTTTAATACATTAATGACAAAAAATAAATATCGTATGTTGCATTACATTAATGTGAAAAAAAAAATGTCGCATGTTACATGAATAATAGATACAAAATAGCCGCTTAAAGCTAGATCATATGTATAATACTATACACATCGACGCTGCAGAAATAACATGGCGGATGTCAGTCTGTACGAGGGTACGATGAACGAGAACAGTAGGGCACCAGGCAACGGCCGAAACCCGAAGAGAGCGGGTGGAAACGCGATGCTTGTAGCCCTCCAGAATTATTGCAATCCGTCGTACTCGAGGTGCAACGAAGTGCCCGAAGGGCGGAGTAGGGTGTCGTGGCGCCATTCTTCGAGAAAGGAAATAACGTCTTCTCGAAGAATAGATCCATCGCGCCGTTAAGGGTCGCGTGTATGAACTGTTCTCGAGAATTATGACAAACCGTCTTACGCGCGAAGACGACTTACGGTTGTCTTAACGAGCCGGTTTTTTAAAAAAACTTCACTATCGTCGAGTTTTTCGACCGTTTCAGTAAATTATACAAAAAAAATGAAAAGTATAAACGCTCGCCGCGCTTAGGGTATCCGGCCTATCGAAAAATTTTAATTCTATAAAAATGATGCACTCGATTCTGTTTAGTGACGCCATATTGATTATTGCTGAAGTGTTTGTACAACAAAACTCTTTCTCGGCCGGAATGAATTATATATGAACTGGATAATATTGTAAAGAACTCCCTATATACAATGTTCCATGGTTATTTTCTTATATTTACAAATACTATATTGTGTTCGTTGTGAACACAATATAGTATTTGTAAATCGCCGAGACCCCCGCCGCACAGATTGTAAAGTCTAATATTAAATCGGAAGTAATACAGTTTACGTATAAGACACGATCTACGCACAAATGTACTTGGCCTGATACTCTTTCAGAACCGGACATTATCTATGGATTAACGCAATTGTCAATTCATCAGTGTTGCTATTTCTCTGATGCTTCAATGCAAATCGCTGTACATGAATAATTAGATATTTAATTAAAAACGGGAACGCCTTGATGCTGTTTCCGCTCCACTGTTACAAGTACAACGTCACTCATTATATATATATATATATATATATATATATATATATTGACGTTTTGAATTTATTTATAATTGAACTACTTTAAATTAAACATTTTTCGGATTTATCAGCCAAATAAAACTACATATATAGCAATTTTGCAATACAGTGGTTGAATGAAACTGAAAATATAATATGTTAATATCTATTGATTAAATCTTCAGAACGACTGAATATGCTACTTTCATTAAGGTTAAAGAGCTTACTGGAGTACATTTAGAGTGTTTTTTATCGCGATAATTTTTAGAGTTCCTGCGTGGAAAAAAAAACCTTAAATATGACATAATCATTTATTGGATTTGGCTCAAAAGCGAAACCGGAATCCTTATCGGAAGCAAAACCTAATCGGGAATACATTATGACGAAATCAAGGATTAGGAACGGGATCGCAATCATGATGGACACAGCGTCGTCAGTCGATACAAAAGATGTGCAAAATCATTCTATGTTCACACAGGGGGAGCCACAGGCGACAGCTATTTATGTAAATAAAAATCAATGAAAGTATGTTTGTCCTGTATGCGTACCTAATATGTATTTTTATCTGATTACAATGAAATTTGGTGATGTGTTGTACGCACGCTCGGGAAGATTAAAAAAAAACTAGCATTTGTCCCCGGTTGCGTCCGCGTACTCGTACTACTAATACAAACTAATAAACCGATTCTAAAAGTTTTTTTACTAATAGAATTTGCACAATTTTTGAGTAAATTAGATCGCTAACATTTACCCCCGAATTCATCCATGAACTTATATTTTTAGGACGATTTCAATAATTCTTTAACTCAAGAAAGTTACTCTGTACTCGAGTAACATAGTTTATATTTTAATATTAGCGTTTGCCCCCGGACTCATCCAAATCGGAACTAAGATTGGTAGCGGAATCGGAACTGAAAGTTGAATGAGAAGCAAAATCGAGAAAGAGACCAGAATCAGAATTGAAAACGAGATCGGGACCAAAATTGAGACTGAAACTGGAGTGGAAAACAAGTGTGGAGACGGGATCAGAATCAAAAGCGTGACTGGGATCGGTATCGAGAACGAGACTCGGATCAAAATTGACATCAATCGATACAAAAGAAGAAAATATTCATTCTACGTCCATGCTGACATAGCTGCAGGCATTAACTATACGGGCAAGCCACCCACGAGAGAGTGCAGAATGACGTCTGCCGGGTCAGCTAATAGAATATACTCGTGTAAGACGAATGAACATGACATTACGAAATTATATTTAAATACAATAAAAAAGAGTTTTTAATAATAACGATGTCGAGAACGTTATTGACCTCATTTTCGAGCCTAAAATCATCTTTGATGGAGATTTAAAAAAAGACCTAATTCATATTTTTCAAATACTTCGTCATATTTTTTTTTAAATATAACAATCGTTTTCAACTATATAGGAATTCGGTATTTGACACAGGGTTTGGAGCTCAGAAATTTATACCTAAGACTTTGACCATTCTACCAGAAATCATGTGTAGATGGTTATAGGCTATTTATACATAATACAAAAAAATGTAAAAGTGTTTTTCTATAGATGTTTATGATACGCTGGAGGCTGAACGGATTGTAATCAAATTTTGCATAAAGGTTGATTATGTTCTCAAATACCGTACGAAAAAAACGTATAAATACCAGTAAAATGGTAATCTGTCATCACTAACATCAATGGCCAAAGAAGGACCAATATTGGCATCAAGAACTCTATTGTTACAACGGGACCTGACAATGGAACCAGAATCGAGATCGATAACAGGATGATTGAAATAAGAAATTACAACGAGAACGGCTTACGTTAAAAATTAAGAGATTCGTTCTATGCACACGCAAGCGAAACCACAGACAAATTAAAAAAAAAACAATTGTTGTTGAATATTCATTTACGCCCAGCGAAGCGGGCGGGTAATGACTAGTTTTCTTATAAATGATTACACTGAATTTGTAAATATTTCTTATTAAAAAAGGAAACGTTTAAATATTACAGAAAAAACTTTCTACGCTATCTACTGCTTGGAGTTGTCTGGTTTTGTACCTGTTCCATTGTCCACACGTTGCAGTCACCGGATGTCCAATGCTGTAAATAGGTCTCCTCATCTAGATTTCCACGTAGTACGGTCCCTGGCCACCCATAACCGACGACGGCTTGCATGCATATAACTACGGTCATAACAATATTATTCACACTAATTTTGTAGCGCCAGAAACGTATTGGTCTTTTATGAAACTCAATTTTGTAAGTTGTATATATTTTACAACTCAAACTTGTAAAATAACTATTTCATTCGCGTGTCGTTTCCATTTTTTTTTTTTTGAAACCACCCAGTGATTATTGAGAGAAGATAGAGCAAAAGCGTCCACAGACAAACATAAACATCGCACATAATTCTCACACGTATTGTTAAGGAACAAAAAGGTATTTGTTTGTTCTCCGAGGCTTCGAACTTGTAATGCTAAAATAAATAACTGCCTTTTAATTTTTTTCATTTTAGTTAAATATAAACTTTTGTCAAAAAACAGTTTGGTGAAAGCAGGGAGGACGTGCATGAATGCATTTTTTTTTTCAATTCCATTCGTAAGCGTCTAATATGTGCATAATTAGATATGTATAAATTATATAATATTTAAACATACAATTAATATAATAATATATTCTTAGGTGTAATATGCATCTGAATTAATTAATAACGTTGTCGGTACGTTTTGTCCTATCGGTACTGGTACGGTATTTTTAGGGCTCCGTAACCAAGGTAATAAAAGAACCTTGTAGTTTCACCCCGTCCGTGTGTCCGTTCGTCCATATTTATATTCTTATAAGTCAACCATTTTTTCTCCTGTTCCTATTAAATTCTTCAGAAAATGTCTTATATAAGCCGCCATACAATTATATAAGAAGATCACAAAAAAAATTAGGGGTGGACTTGTATAAACTTATATATACCCTAAAAAAATCGAGCGGTGAAAAAAAATTTTTTCGCATGCTCTACACATTGTGTAATATTAAAAAGTTTAAGTTAATTTTCGTGTGATTTATATACTTTGTGGGTTGTTAGCTTTCAAAGTCATCACTTTCGTCTCTCCAATCCCCAAATTTTAAGCCACGCGTTTCAATAACCTTTATTGCTAAAAATCGTTTAAAAGTTTTACAAATAAGTTTGTACTTAATTTGTTTTCAACGATTTCTGTTTAAAACTATATGAGATGTTCACAATTTTCAGCTGTCAACAGTAACAACCTACTCACCGCCTCTTATGGGCTCGCGTGTGCAATTTTACACAATGGTTGTCTGTTATTCAAACATGCTTATACCCAACCACTTTAGATTGAATTTCTCAAATACATTTTTTTTATTATTTATAAGGAAAGATGCGATATTCGTTTGACTTCAACTTAGTGAAATTGTAAATTTCTCATCATTTCGTTTGTTGGTACGGAACACTAGATGAGCGAATGTCACTGTCTCCTTCACTACAGCTTTTTTTTTACTATCCCGATTTCTTGAATCCAAAATTTTCATGATCGGGATCGTGAGCACATAGTGGAGGGTAAAAAGTAGATATATTATTTAGGGTGGTGGTACTTGGTTGCAGAGTGGTGGTGGGTGGGCGCATGCGTGGGCGCCGTCGTCCTGGTGTGCGCCGCCGCGGGCGCGGTGGGCCGCTCGCGCCTCTGCCGCCGCGTCGCCGCCGCCGCCGCCGCGTTCGCGCACCCGCACCCGCACCCGCAACCGACCGCGACCGCCACATCCGCGCACGGCCAAACCGCCTACCCCGTGAGACTTTTCACTGTTACCTCCTATCGTTAGTGTCCACATAAATCCGATTCACGAGAGACCGTAACGCGTTAAAGATAAAAGACTGTTTATTTTGACACGTTAGTCACAAAGGCCACTGGACCAATTTCAAGAATTCTTTTGCTAATGATAAATATACCCATGATCAGCTTATTTCTCTTCTATTTACTGGTTCATGAGATATAGGTATTCACTTATGAAGGAGTAACGTCGCAGTAAAGCTAATTCATTATTAACGATAACACCATATTTTATTTTTTACGTATAATAATATGTCTTTTTTACATAGTAGTATTGTCTTACGTCTGTGCGCGATCATTAAATAATATCATTTGTACCTTGAGAACAAAACGAGATATTGCATTTCATTCAAGGGATCTTTAACATTATAAAGAAAAGTGTTACCGCGTATTCGTTAATATCTAGATACTGAAAATTCAAACTATTATCATTTTTAACATGAACTTTGCTTTACCCACAACGACGCGGCCCTTGTCCTCTCTTCAGCTATAACGTGTATCGTACGGTCGTTTTTATTCTCAGTTATACCAAATGAACCACGATCGACTAGATTTGACGTTAAAACTTTCAACGAACCGAAATACAGGATCAGACATCAGTTGATTGCATTAAAAATATATACTGTTACATTATTAATTAGCTCATGTGCAAGAAGGTAAAAGTAGCAAACAAAGCAGAAAAAACGTCCAATATACAGCCGGATCGGTCTGTTAAAGTGCACGGACGTCGACTACAATGAAATATAAAAGCACAGGTAAATATCATAAAATGAATAAAGGTTGCCGAACTCAAAACCACAGATTACATTTAATACATTATGAAAACTTTATTCATGGAATCATATTAAAGTTTCAAGGTTCGTTCGCAAGTCACAACTACAAAACAAAACATATTTATACAAAAAGCGGTGTTTATAATTAAATGTATATTTTAAGCTTGTTAACTAATCTGGGTTGATAAGGTTTACACGACTATTTCGCTGTTGACTTATCTCTTACTGTATATTTAATTTGTGATTGATATTTAGCCGAAACTGCGCACATCTTTAGGAACGAAAATATTATTAAACAAATCTTCTGTACAAAAAAAAAATATTACGAAATATATAATTTCATTATTTTTCCATTGATCTAGTATTTTTCTCGATTTTGTAAGATAAGATGGCGTTAGTGCTATGTCCAACTACCTACGGAAGCCCAAAAATGACGACATACCATTAGCTACCAACGCAAATCAGCCTGTGTGAAATAAATTTATTTAAAAAGCTAACCGGACACGTTAAAAATATTTATAATAAATGTTCTGATAGATCTGAACATATATATCATATTTTGACAAATCGATATTCAAAAGTCGAGTAAAGTCAGCGTAGCACACAAATTGAAACAAGTGTGGGTGGAACTAGTTGGAGACAGGCTGCGGATGTTCATAGAATTTTCGTTTTGCAAAAGCGAGCCATTCGCACAATTTACGGGCTGGGACCTCGTATTTCTCTAAGAAGTAAGTTTATAGAAATCGGAATTTTAACTGTGGCATCAGAGTTTATTTACCAAAATTTAATATACATTAAAATAAATTTAGAATATTTTAATAATAAAAATAGTAATAGACAATTTCAATACTAGAAATAAAAATAAACTGTATTTACATGTTAATCGACTGCATAATGTCACAAAGTCATTTAGGGGAATCTGTATGAGCATGTTCAATAAGATTTCTGTGGATTTGCAAAATTTACCCTTATATAAATTTAAAGTATTTATTCAGCAAACACTTCGCACGAAAGGCTATTGTAGAATCTCTGAATATTTAGAGGACAATTGGACATAATGAGCTCGACTTCCTACAGGTTTTTTCGTGCAGTAATTTTATATACGTTTATATTTCTAAATAATTGGTTTGAAAAGAGCTACCCTCAAGTTTCTTGCTTGGTCTTCTTGAGGGCTAACTGCCGTACGAACGAGTGGTACTTAAAAAAAAAGCGGAAACAATTAAAGAACTGTAAATTCTTTAAACATTATATTTATAACATATGAAATAAATATATTTTTAATTTGAATTTAGCGCAACGAAGACTTCGTACCCACGTCACCCATAACTCCATAGTCACATTTCGTCACACGATCACACCGCGGTCTTTTAAAACTCAAACCTTCTTTCTCATTGTCAAATGATGATACTCTGTGTTTCCGAAGTTGGGCAGAGGTTTCATAAATTTAAATGTATAGTCTGTTAAACAAAATATAATTGCCTTTTTCATCGATTTAAGTAATCGATAAAAAAGGCAATTATATTCCATCAAGGAGGTAGTTAAGTGCGTCTCGCAAACACGAACTAAATTAAGATTTTTTTTTTTTAATCTATTAAGAATTTAACAAAGAAAGGAATAAAGGAGACGTTCCACAAAGTGTTACACCCTTGGCTAAGTCGTTCTACATTACATCAAAAATGGACAAGTAAAAAAATTTACAAGTTTTATTCCGTATTCCCTCTATCTAGTGTTGTTTTTAACTGTACAATATCTATTATGAGTTAAACAGTTGCAACACTCTGATATCAATATGATGGATGAAAGTACTAGCATCCAAGTTGTAAATAAAACAATAATTGTAGGGGGATAGGTAGATGAAGAAGCGTACATTTCATACAGCTTTGTTCCTTTTTGTGTTCCTAATTGGTGACAGAGATGATTGATAAAAAGTAATGTGTATTATAAGGGATAGAACCTACGTGATTATTTACTAGATGATATAATTAATTTGACTCTCCGGGGCCGAAAGTTACTCTATATTTAAATTCCAAACTATACATGTCCCTTATAGATATCATGCCTTACTATATATATAAAATAATAAATTAAGCTGAAATCCATAGTTTCTGTATGCCTTTTTGAAAATTAGGCGTGAGTTTATAGTAAGTTAGTGAAAATTTAACAGATTTCGTTAATTTATTATTTTCGTATGTACTAATTTTCATTTATTACACTGGTCAACACCAATCTCGTTTCCTTTATTTTCTTTCTCTATTATTAATTAATGTCAAATAAAAAAATAATGAGAGATTGTTAACAGCTTCTACTTTTTGAAATATACAGTTTTATTATTTTGACAAAAAAATACAATAAATTAATACATTATGTTAACAAATTTTCTATTGAACACTATCAAACGATCTTTTATAAGATTTCCTTGAATGAACGACTTTAAATGAATCTCGTTGCAAACTCCAGCACTAGTCTGTCATCATATGCGAGTCCCGCCGCCCCTGATAACGCTTTGCCATTGTCCGAGGATCCTGATGGAATCTTTCATCCTGCTCCTCACTAAAATCACGCAGATTTTATGGAAATCGATCTAAAGGCAAGTGCAGGAAGTGGACTTTCACGCTCATGCTGCACCCTAGCTCTTGCAAGCTCGATAGCATGGACTAAACAAGCTCGACGTGGTCGTCAGATTTCTTTTTGCCTAGAAAGTTACTCATAATCAAAGCAAATGAATTTCTAGATTTGGATTAGACTCGAGTCAAATCAAGTCAATGACAAAATTAGGATCTTTCGCGAATTACCTAATCTGTGGCCCATCAATATTTTAAAGTATTGATGATACGCAGTTTTTACAAAGTCCGATATAGTTTTTCGATATTTTGCAAATATAAATTCAACACAAATATAGCAAAAGCAATCGGGATAAAACACGCATCTTCTTGACAAAGCCATATCGAAAACAACAACAAAATATATTTTAGTGTCCAATAAAAAACGCAAATCTAAGTAAAAATAGTAAATAAGGGTAGTTAACTGTAACTCAAAAACAAAAGGTGTTAGAGAAGAAAATTGTCGCCATATTTAAAAAATACGCGTGAATTTGAGAGAGAAACAAAAAACAAACATTTTTTTTTGTTGACCAATGTCATCGTTGTCACCAACTTTACAATCTGCGATTAAATGAAAAAATTGAAATACTATATTACCAATTGCTCTTTATAATACACGATTGATCTCTTATCAAAATAAAAATACCTTTTATCTTTTAAATCTTATAATTCGTAATTTAGCCATTTTTTGACAGAACATTTCAACATCATAACGGAAAGGCTGAAGAAACTCAACTAAATGCAACGAGTGCTAAACGGCCTGTCTTAGCACTCGTTTACCGCGGCCGTTTTTGAGCGCGGAACTGCGCATCTTCTCTTTTCATACGTCCATGTAAAACAACCATTAGCTAATAAGACGTAAAACTCAATGAAGCGAACCGATATGAGATCAAAGAAATTTAAACAAGTGAATAGCGCGCGCGGTAATTCTCCTACTTCGGTTTTTCTAACTTAACCATAAACCACCGCGCGAGGGCGAATAAGTAATAAACATTGCAAAGATCCCCACTTTAGTGTTTACGTAATAGTTGAATACTAAATTTTTTACTCACGTGGTTGGAAAGTTAGAAGGAGAACATACATTATTAACGATTTAATATTTAAATTCATTTTGATAAATTTACGTTGTTAAAGATTCATACCTCGTGAATCATGCGTCGATATAAAAATATCGTACAAGAGTTTTTATCGCATTATTACAGACCTTACACGATACAATAAACGATGGAGTGCTCAAAAAAATCATCTTTCAGTTGGGGGTAAATAAAAAAAAATTATTTCGTTTACCAATTACATTACCGCTAAACTAAAATGACTTGAATTGTAATCCTGAGATGTAAAGACCAAAAAATTTAATCACAAGTCTTCCTCTAATTGACCATTTAACTGCGCAGCTTTGAAAGTATATATTTCCAATGTCTACAAAATGCGACGCATAAACAAGAAAAATAATCCTTATTGTTTTTTCATAGGTATACAGAGTATCAAGTGTATCGATCCTCTAAACTTGCTTTAACATTTTTTTATTTATACACACACATCTACTTCTCAGAAGTGTAGGCCCAAATCACAGATCTCCGTATGGTACCATCAAAGATGTACCATGATACCACGGTACGGTGGTACGTATGGTACGTCTTTGTAAATCTCTCTTGATTCTCTGACTACCATCTATCATTCCGTGACAAGGTCATTGATTTCGCTCCGAAAAAGACTTAGGTAAATTCAAAATTACAAAATAAGATATAGAAGTGATAGGTAAGAAAAAAAAACCACATTTAAGTGTCAGCAACGGTCGACCACAGAGTGCATAAAACGGGTCATTTGAAAGATAAGCTGAAAATGCTTAAAAAGATACAAAAAGTATTATTAAAGAATAATAAGAATAAATAATGAAATCAAATATGTTCATAAAGATAATCATTTAAAAATAATTTATTATTTAAAATATTTCTGATTTAACATAGCGCAGACCTAGCAATATGTAAATAAGCACAAAACAGTGTTCGGATCGCTAATACGATTAGGTTATTTCGGCTCGTCATTGCTAAGTCATTGCATTTATTTTATAAGCAATGTTGGAAGGCATTTAATTAGAAAACAATAATTTATAATAAATTTGTATTATAGGTGCTACTGGAGATGCCATAGTTTTACATGACATCTCTGCACAAGTTTTTGCGGTAAATAGACTGCATTGCGAGATTTTCATCCTTGTACACGTTATGTTTTTGATGGGATCTCATTGATACTTGTAGGTTTTGTGCTTTAGTCTATTGTCTTGATCCCAAAGGTTGTCATAATTACTGTTTTTTTTTTTTAATTTATATGCAATGTCACAGACAGTGATTGACGGTGAAATTTGACATTGTCTTCGGCACACGCTGACGACGCTACCGACTGATTTAATTTCTTTTTCGCCATTTTAATCTGCAGAAAAAATCGTCTGTGGTTGACTTTACCTATCTATATCAACTACTTATACTCCCTATAGTTTTTTTAACTTCCCGCTAAGAAAATTTAAAATTTTCAAAAATCTGGAAGTTATTGATAATACCCCGTTTTTCGAAAATCGAGTTTTCATCAGATCTTAACGTTTTGAGGTCCTTAGAATCTTCCCTGACGATTTTGATGGCATCTATGTCTGTATGGACGTATGCATGTGTGTGTGTGTGTGTGTGTGTGTGTGTGTGTGTGTGTGTGTGTGCGTGCGTGCGTGCGTGCGTAGCGTGCATGCGTCGTTGTGCGTGCGTTGTGTGTGTGTGTGTGTGTGTGTGTGTGTGTGTGTGTGTGTGTGTGTGTGTGTGTGGCATGTAAACCTCTTATAACTTTTGAACAGCTTGACCGATTGGAGCCAAACATTGGTATTCCAAAGAGTTCCGTCAAACTTAAATTTCCTAAAAATTTAAACCGATTTGGATCAATAGAGCCCAAGAAAATTAAAAAAAAACTATGAAAACGTTTTTTTCTAAATGTGTTTCTTTCGGAATAACTCTTAAACGGCTTTATAGATCGATTCCAAAAACCAATCAGCTCTTAACATTAAAAAAACACGTCGATCGCCGCTGAGCCGATCAAAATCGGTTAATTTGTTAGCATGATATCGTGAACGAAAAAAATAGTAAAAAGTGATTTTTTTTCAAAATACTCAAAAATTTTTTACCTAATTAAATGCATGTTCTGAATTATTATATAGAATTAAAATCCTGCGTTGATTATCGCTAGTTAAGTCAAAATCGATTAATTTGTTCTATAGATATCAAAAACAAATTTAAAAATAAACTTCTCTTAAATAAATTGTAAAATTCTGTATCGAATCAAATTTGCGTCCTCAAAATTTTTTATTCCAAAAAACATGTCAAATCCTGTATGTATTTTAGAGTGTTTCGAACTCGAAAATAACGGGAAGTTTCAGGA
This sequence comes from Eumeta japonica, assembly GCA_005406025.1. NCBI lineage: Eukaryota > Metazoa > Arthropoda > Insecta > Lepidoptera > Psychidae > Eumeta > Eumeta japonica. The sequence continues at coordinate 136,890 of BGZK01000298.1, read as the reverse complement.
TTGGTCTACAGGGTTAACCGCTTTTCTAATTTTTTTTATTTTGAAAGGGCCATCATCTGTGGCTGGCTGTGCCTACCTGTATTCACTACCTACTCCCTATCTAGATGTCGCAAGTACACACTACATACATGTACAATTACAAAAATTACAGAGTTACTCATAAAGTTCGTAAAATTATTTGTTATTTTTAATTTTTCATATCATATCATAGACATATTTGTTAATTTATAAAAGACGTGAATTTGCCGGCCACCAAGGAAACAGGACTGAAATTCAGAAAACGGAACTAAAATTGCTGGATATTTCAGCTTTTACTTCTTTTACAGGCTAAACATCAAAATTTGAAGTTTGTGCGTCCGCTAGAAATAACTTACAATTTTGCCAAATTAAAGTACTTCGACTGTCTATAATTCATAATCTGTAGTCATGAATAGTAAGTAATTTGGGAATATAATTAGTTATATCATCGGCCTGATTCGTTAACCTGCTAAGTCCATTCATTCAAAGTTTACAGTAGGAAGAAAAAATTTAATACCTTTTTCATAAGTTCAGCTAGCATAATTCTGAAAATACCGTTGGTTCTAACATTTGGCTTTAATATTTTATAAGCATAACTAGTTACAAAACACAAACACATCATATGAAAATCAGGATAATAATTATTTCATAGTAAAGTTTCAATTTCGTCAACAATTTAGCAGTTTTTGGACTTACATCGGTTAGTTAGGAAATCTAAATTAGATAAAAATATTAATATAATAGAACGAATCCAATGACTAATTGTAGTTATATTAATTACTTACAAATTAATTATCATTCTTCTTTAATAAGAAAGAATCTTATATCTACATTAAAACACATTGTAATAATCAATTTCTTATCACAACATTATACCGGCTATCGTACTTCCAATTATTTCAACTTATTAGTAATGACAGCCCTTAATCTTACATCTGATAAGAACAAAATTAAAAAATGATTCAGATCATTTTTTAGATTTTTAGGAAAGCAACAAAGTAATCTAAATACCTAATCAATCAATCGAAACCAGTCGGAAATAGTAATAAAATAAAAAAGTTTACCTTTTAAAGTATTGTATTTACCGATCTTAAAAGAACAACTCGGTTTAATGGATCGTGCTTCTTTAAGTTTTCTTTAATTCCAACATTCTTCCTTTTTCTTTCTTCCAAAAAACTTTTTCCCTTCTTTTCTGCATAGTTTATTTTTTCACTTAAGCATTTTATTTTTAGCTATTTTTAAATGTTTTTTTCTTTTCTTACACTTATTTATTTTATTAAGTGAGTCTGTGTCTGAATCAGAGTAAGGTACAAGTTTATTTTCTGTGTCGCTATCATCAGACATCGGGGGACCGAGTACATCATCAGGTATACTTTGCATGGGTCTCTCTGTAATTAAAATGCCTTGCATTGGCTCTAGTATATTGAGAATAGCTTGATGTAGATTTATGCTTGTGGGTCAGGAAATTAATAACAAATGTTTGAATGGTTTGCGTATCTCAACGTTATATGTTATCTGAGGTTAAAGCATTCATTGCTTCTGTTTCGATTTCATTTGGTGATGACATTATAATCAAGTTCTCATTCTTTAGTGATGCAGTGGAGGTGATCTGAAATTTATCATGAAATATGGCGCGGGGATATGTGGTATTAGCAAAAATTGATTATATATTTTCTGTAATCAAATTACTTGATATGTCAATCTGTGTTAATATGTTGATAACGTCATTATTATCCAATAGCAAATATTGTTTGCATCAGAAGATTCTAGTGTGTTTTATATTAATTCTGAGTACTGCAGCTTAATGTCTTCTAGAACATGTACCACTTTATTAGAATATAATTTGATCTTGGAAAGCCACTTTGAGATTCATCCTGTAATTTACTAGTCTCGGTAACCAAAGTTACAATTTTTTTTTCTCGAGACATACTGAAAAATTAAACTTTATATAATACAATAATTTTAATAATAAAATATTAATAAATTAATGGCTTATGATAACTTCAACTGTTTATTCATATTATGTTGTAATTACACAACCAATTTATATGTAGGTAACTAAAAAAAGTTTAATAGAAAACATCTTTAATAAATTTTAGCAATTAATTAAGGATAGACATTATATTGATAAATACTAAAACCGTTTCTATATATGATCTATAATAAAATGTAAACCTGCCAACATTTGAGTTAGCAATTGAATGTGACTAAAAAATCAATTTCAGAACTAAACACAAAAAACACGTACAGATAAAACAAAATGAACTTACCTTGCTTATAATTGTTTACAAACGCAAAAAAAACCCAAATAATTGAATAAATACCGTTACGTTCGCCTCGTTGCAATAGGCAAGTGCGTTTGAAAACATGGTCAGTCAAAACTGGATACCGAAAAAAATTTTGCAGATTTTCATTATAAAGATTGGACATTGGTAAAAAAGCAATTTTTCGGACAAAGGATTTTTCATATTTTTCAGGCTAATCCAGTCGTTATTTCTAAACTACTAGGTAGATAATAGTTTTAAAGTCTCGGCAGTTACAAAAAGTAAATTGTGGCCGAAAATGGACTTAGCAGGTTAACGAATCAGGCCGACGACATATCCTCTTGGTCACTGAAAATGCAGGCTTTACAATTGCTGAATGCAATTTTAGCTTTATCCACAACGAAGTTATAGGGGACTGAAAAGTGCCCTGAGTGGCTTCGAGAAAAGGATGGTACCGCTATACTTTGTTTGTTCGGTTTTACTCGATTTAGCATGGGCATACAAGCATAAATACAAAGATATTGGCCAAGATTTTAATATTGTTCAAACTGCAGTGTAAGAACTTCCATGAACATATAATTTTTGGATGAAATACTATTTTTTAGAAGAAAGTGATTAAATTCACCCCATTTTACCAATAAAGCAAAAGGTACCAAAGGTTGGTATTATGTACGCTTAAAATAATATTCTATTATTTTTGGTCGTATACTACAACTATACAACAATTTTCAATAAATTACAAACAAATGATCTTATTTAGTAAATATTTGTAATGGAACATAAATAATTAAAAATAATGTCGTCATACGTACTTCTTACCGAAGTTGATTAATTTCTCAACCTTTATTACATAATACACCAATGAACTACAAACCCCATGACGATGGGGCGCAGCGCAGCGCCCGCCCTGGGTTGATCACCCACGTTCGTGTGACATGTGCAGGGCATTTAACGTATTATATTTTAAAAAAATCAGACATATAAAACATTTTTTTATATAAAAATTTAAAGACTTATATTTTTCTTATGATTTGGAATAATAACATTCCATTAAAATCAATTTTTGCTTATCTTCGCTACGGAGATAACTCGATAATTCGCTAAGAAACACGAGATAATTCAAGGGTTCAACACATGGCCACCTGTCGCAGGTAGCAGCAGTTATTTTCGCATTTGATGTAGGGAGACGAAAATATGTCGTCCTCGTTGTAGTCATTCAAAATAAAATAACACAAGTGCGAAGCTGAAAAATTTTTGCACATCAAATAATATTATATATCACTAAAATGTTCATTTTACAATCGATGATATAAACACAAATTCTAAGTCTATATAAAAATGAAGATTTAATTAATTCATAAAAATCATAGAAAATATGTGGGATTTCATCTCTTAGAAAGCGTTATTTCGTAGTATCTTATGTTTTTTTACGCCAGTCCACCGGAAAGTTTAAACTATATCTTATTAAGGTACATGCCAATGGGTCTTACATATTTTTATTTCATTTATAAAATACCATTTTTTGGAAAATCGGTAAAAGGCGTATTTATATTTTCACGGATTGTGTTACACCTAAATTAGCTGTATGATATATATATATACATACATACGTAGTAGTAAAGCTATTAAATAGATAGGCTGATTCAGGTGTATTTTTCCTCATAAAGAATGACCCATATTTTAAATAAATAATTATTTCTCTTAGTTTTGTATTTACCGAAAACTAATTTTTTTTTTTTGTGTGGTAGAAATTTCTGAATCAAAATACAAAATTTCGTTTTACCCTTATATAGATCAAATACTTTTAACTTAGAAGCTCAAATATTTTCGCGTAATATCATTTAAAGATAATAAAATGAGGTATCATATAAAGACAAAGGAGACCGTAACGTTGCACTTCTAAAAACGTTTGTGGGACAGAACAAAGAATGAACAAATGCAATACACAACATTTGCATGTGATCGCATGCGACACAAGATCCAGGGAGCGCTGCCCTTATTCATTGTGACCTTTGACTTATTATCGAACTTTGCTCTAGGGCTGAAATGTCTACCCGTTCGGTATACTTAAATAAATAATAATCAGATCTGTAATAATAAAATAATAGGCGCCACCCGATAACGTGTATCGAGATATATAACGACATAGCAATTAGTTATTAAATCATCACAATAATATGTTAAATCGACGGGCAAGTTTCACGAGATATTTCTTCGAAGAAAATTTCGTATACGATCCGTTTTTTTTTAGGAAGATCACTCACAGAAATTAATATTAAACAGAAGTCAATTCACTTGTTACCTCTGCCCGGGAGATCATTTCCGTTTCCCAGGACTTTTTTTCGTAGGAAAAAAGAATACCCACTTGTGAATTTTAAAAACGATTTTAGATGTGACCTATATTGATAGACGACAAGTCAATCTAATATGGTATTGAACGACATTGAAAATGTTTCAAATGGATGCCTTTAAATTCCTTCCTTTTTGCATCAAGTGGAGTTATAAATGAAAAAAGTCATTAGTGATTTAATCAAAACGTATTATGAAATTATTACATGATACTACAACATCTCGTTCAGAAGCCAGCATCAAATTATCAGATTATAAAAAAAACAAATAGGTCATTAAAAAAAGATATATAAACTCGCACCTATTTTTCAAAAGGGTAGGCAGAGAGTATAGTTTTCCACATAGCACAAAATTTGTATTAAATTGCCATCAATATGGTCAGCGTGGGATTTTTAGGGCAATCCTTGTCGACTTTTCCATGTAAACACCAATATGAATTTTAAGATGCAGATAAGAAAGAAAATACGTAGCGGAAACCAAGCGTCATGCCACAATTTTTGGGAAAATTCTACCTAAAATAGTTGTTCGTTCGGACGACTTTATAGAAAGAAACGTAGTTACATTATCCACAAACTTTAGATATATTGATGTTATATTAATATTTATTATGATAAAATAATATGCAAATTTTTGCAATTTAGGTACGTTTATACCATTATCATAAATCAAAAACTGCGTAACTAAAATAGACTAATATTAAATATTATTATCAATAGTTTGTAAAAACATATTCTATCGAATAGTCTGACACATATTCAATTGGTATACGTCCTATTTTTTTTTTTGTGATTTATAATCCAATTTGCTACATATAACATGACAAGTTACATCAAAAACCTTGACCACTTTCCTTGGTGGTTACGTCACGTTAAAAATATAATGTACGTATCGGTTCTGTTTAACAAGTTACGTACTACACGTTTACGCGGTATATTCTGATATCATTTTAAATATTTGATAGGATTCATCTATCCAGAGGAACAACAAAAGTGGGATTAGGGAGAGAAGGTCGCGCTGTGCCCTATTTCTAAATCGAGGGTTCCACTCCAGGGTAAATTAAACGGCTTAATTATTTATTCGTCGGTCCTAATATTGTCGTATACTAGTCAAAATTATAATGATAAGGTAAAATATGATCATTTTTTTGATTTACTCTTTTTTATTTCAGTGTGACCGTCAATCGACCCAAATTACCGTAGACTCGCTCCGAATAGTGCAATAATTATTGTACGTGGTACAGAGTATTAATATGTATCAATACGTTAATTGACACAAAAGTAGGCGAGCTTACATGTATTTTTTTTCCATTTTCTTTAAATAACGTTACTGCATCGAAATGCGGCCGAATATTGACTATACTGAAGGTTGAACCATTTTTACTTTATTAAAAAAAAAAAAACCATTTACGATAACACGAAAGTGATTATTATTTTCTCTCTATTTACACATTACTCTTGATGTTCATTTTCTAATTTATTTTAAAAAGCGATTTTTTTTTTAATAAGCTGGAGTACCGCCAATATTAAGGTTTTTGTAGAAGCGCAAGTGTCAAATAGATAAAAAATAAATCACATTTTTTTAATACGTCGGCTTAGTATATATATTGATTAGTCTGATACCCAGATAATGTATTCAGATAGATCCAGTCTATAAGTCTACATAAATCCAGGTCGTAATACGATGCTCAATAATATTGAAAATCATACGGAGATATTCTTTTACGTGTAAAATATTTATAACTACGCATTTTCTTCGGTCTCATTCGTATTTGCTACAAGATATGTACAGACGGTAATGGTGTGCCCTACATGGCGCAAGGCGTCTATCTGCCACTATCACGTACTCTCTAGAGCGGCGGTGACGACGGCTACACGCCAATCTGGCTGGTTTCACCCATAAAGCATCGCTGATACCGAGTCTATAGATAGGTGCTATGCCGATATGGAAGTGGTGGCAAAAATCACACACGTGTGCGTGAGTGAGGTCGTGTGGACATAATACACCGCGGACTGCCGTTCGCCGCCCTCCCGCGCCGCTCGCCGAGACTAATTCTCTCTCTTTCTAACTGGTGCCTTATTCTCAACTTTAAATTATATCGATGTGGGACATTTATAGAGCATTAACAATTGATGAACTTTTACTAATGTATCATCGAGTCAGTCATCAAAGATAGTGTAATATCGACATCATCGTTTGTAAGGTCATGTTGATGCAATTGTGAGAGAAGATATTAGGGTTCCGTACATCCGATGAAGAAATGAAACTCTTATAGGTACTCTTATGTGACAAAAGGACAGATAGACAAGAGAGGGTTTTTCTTATCTATCTGCTCTTCCGTCACAACCTATTTTCTCAATATATTGTGACAGATTTTTTTTAAAATCTATTGTTATTTAAAAGTAAATATCATTATAAATTGAAAAACAATTATAAATTGAAAATTCGACAATACCTTCAAATAGCCAATAATTGGCAATTTTTTTAATTAAGGAAATACTTATAAAAAATCTGTAAAAGTAAAATAACAAAAAATATCTAGATATTTAAAAAAATGCTATGTTAAATAAATTGTGTATAATAAAATAAAATATGTGAAGTAACGTACAATGTAACCTCGGGTAGGATTTTGGATAATACTTAAATAACTGCATGTTACTTAATTCGTAATAAAATATAAAAATTAAAAACAAAAATGTATTTTATATACTTGGTGATATTAATATTTATAAGTTATATACAATATCAATTAAATTATCACACGCTTATTCTAAAAATCTATACAATACGTTTATATAAAAAATGAGCTTCCGTGTGACTGTCGCCAGAAAAATTGTGATTTGAGAGAAATTATGAACAGCGTTGTATTTGAATACGCAGTCTCTTTATTATAACTACCAACATTTATTCCCGATTTGATCCCCATGTTTATACTATATAATTAATCTACGATATCAATATTAAAAATTCCTTCACTTATAGAAAGCTACACTATTCCCGATTATAGCTTATATTTTATTTTGATACTAACATTTATACGAATCAAATCCATGATCGGTAGCGGTAACAAAATTGAAAGTGGGATGGAGAACAGATTTGTAAGTAGGGATCAAAATTGAAAGTGGAAACTAGATCGAGATCGACAGCAAAATCGAACGATGGAGAAAATTAAGAAATACATTCTATATTCACGCGAGAAAGGCCGTGGGCGGAGAGGTAGTTTATCTATTAAAACAAAATGCTTTCTGAATAAGTGTACTATTTTTTTTATCAATTCATATAAATATGTTTCCTAAATATTGATTTAATCGTATTTTTAAAGCATAAAAGCGATTTTTATGATTGCGTAAGAAAAATTAAAAAATAAATTGTGTAAATTTATTTACATTTGACCTAGGTGTGACACATAATTTACGATTAATATTAAAAACAATCCTACAGTAAAATAAGTTAAGAGAACAAATTTTTTACAGTTCTATATAATCCTGCAAAATTATTTAGTAAATAATTGAAAGAGCAATTATTCAATGTATGAGTTTGATGCTGCATGAAACTTTTTTGACACACTGCAAAAACAAGCTTCATATGCTTCAAAAAGTTATCAGCCTGACTAAACAATTGACCCTGCAGTACATTCCTAAACTTCCCACTATTTTCGAGTTTATAAAACTCAAAAATATTTTTTTGAGCTTCTCAATCTCAGAAATATAACTTTCTATATGTTTTTGAACTTTTCGAGCTGAATAAATGTTTATAATTTGTTTTTAATCCAAAGAGATAAATAACACACGAATAATAACATTTGTTACACAAGTTTTCTATCTAAATCTCATTTTTCTTTCATTTTAAATATTCAGATTTACATAAACACTTGATCATTTCTGTGAATCGTTCTAGGTTTTCATATTTTATGCCAGTTGGTTATACATATATGGATAAAAACTATAAAAAATATTTCGAATTGTATAAATCCCTCAGCTTGAGCTTGAATTATTTCTTATTGTTATAGAGTAGTGTTTAATTCTTACAATAAGAAGTTTATACAACGAAATTTTGTCTACAATTTGAAGGTCATTTAAGAAAAGAACCTTATTGAAAATTTCTCAATGACGTTATCTCTCAAAAACGAATCAACTGATTTCGATTTAGCTCAAGAAACTTTTTCGCGCAACGCAGTTTTTCATACACAGATAAATAATAGTATTTCTAAAACATCATACTAGCGATGACGACAAAAAAATAAACGTTCTTTTACAAAACTACTTTGAAAATTTTTCAATGACGATATCCCTCAAGCGAATCAAACTATTTTGATCATGTTTGCTCATTCAATGCAGCATAGCCGTTCAAGACTTACTATTAGATTTTTTTTTTTGAAAATTCTCTTTTTAAATATATTAAAGTCCATTACTTAAGTGCATTCAAATTTTCAACAATGAAACCCAAGAAGAGTGGCCACAAGCCACATTCCATCAACCGATCCGTTTCAAAGTTATGATAGACTTACACAATACACACGCGTGCACGCGCACGCACGCACGCAAGGTACACGAACACGCACCTACACTCACGCACAGACATATATTTATTAGGGCATCATATTAAAATAGCTAGAACAGTTCCCTGGGACCTCAAAACGGCGAGATCGATGATAACTCGATTTTCGAAAATCTGACAAATAAAATTTGGTTGCCTGTAAAGTCGGTATACGGGCGAAAGTTTTACGTGACAACGACTTTGAATGGTAAAATCATTTTAATGTGAATATTCATTCGTATAGTAGGAAGAAGGATGAAATAATAGTAACAATTTAAAACATTTATTTATACAAAGAATTATATTTAAAACATTAATTTATACAAAGAATCTCGCACTGAATTTCATATTAACAAAATTTTATTTTTACCTTTACACATACATACGTATTTATATACAAATATACATACAATAACTTGCAATACATTTGCAAGCTATGCACTAATTCTCTAGTGCTGCGCGCGGCAGACCGATCATAGTTGAGTGGAGAGAGACGCAAGGCATTCGGCGGGCCTCTCTCGTTCGGTGACTCATCGTTACGTTACCGAGCGTTACACTTTTCAAAGTGACTCCCAGCCGCAACCTAATTTAAGACGTTGTCACGTCAAAAATAACTCGCCAAGTTAAAAAAAAAGTATTTTTAACGGGACATTAATATCGGTTAGGCGACTCTTTTTTAACAATTATTGTGTACTTGAATTTTTCTCTTATTAAATGTCGAATATAACTTTATCGTATATCAAAGTATTAGATCCCTATCGAGTGCGACGCACATCGCGGCAGCCGGGCCGGTGCACCGGCGCGCCGCCGCGCGCTGTCGCCTTCGCCCCGGCCCCGCCGCAGACGGCGCCCCCCGCTCGCGACGCGTTCGAACAGTACGCCGCGTCGCGTCATTCAAGAACGAGCCTCGTTCGATGGCGTACGTGTCTTTGCCAACATGAAACAAGAATTACGTTTAGTAACTAAATACGTGATAGTCGAATATATATATTGTCACTGGGTTACGAATAATTTATTTTTATAGTGTTATTCACATTAAGAATATTATTTTTATTTATTAGTGAATGGTAGTTAAATTGTTTATATCACATTTAACAAATATGTTTTCGTGCAGTGCTTCTGTGATCGTTTCGTTCGAATGTTGAAGAGATTGTGAATCAGTGCAAATGTAACCACGAAGTATAAGTCTCCGGCCCGTGATCGATCCTACTCCGTTACACGTTCCGCCGAAACATTACAACTTCGGAACGCGAACACGACATCGCCTCGGTCATTCTTCGTAGGTGAAAAACCTCCTACTGCAGTTGTGGACGACACCGTTTCGAATAGTAAGTTGTCGGTTCAATCGCACCGTCGACGTCGAACCCGACGGTCGAATTCGAATCGACCGAACGGGGATAACCTGATAACTCCACGGGCGACCGAATAACAATAATAATAATGGTCGCGACCGGAGCGCGCCTCCGGCCCGCCGCGCCGGGCTTAGGGTCGACGCCGCGGCCTTTGCTGTGGAACAAAAATGAATTTTGAATTATAGATAGAACATGTCGGCGGCCCGGCGGGCGCGCGCCGCCGAGAGCGTGCCAAGTGATAAGGAGCGCGCCGATAGCGACGTCACGCCCAGACCCAGACGTTGTTTGTGTGAATTTAAATAAATTTTCATGACAGACAGTTCCGTAATCAGCTCTCGCCACGGTCGTGACATGACATATAAATACGGCTCGTTCTCTTCTCGATGGCTATTCTGTGACTAAAGTATCTCTACGCGAATATGAATATTTTATAGAACGTTGTGCTTTTAATAAATTGGGTCGCTATATTATATTATAATGAATATGTTATCATAGCATGTTGTTGAAAGAGTAGGCCGACATTGTACCTGTTCATCATAATCTATGAAAACATCAAACGGAATTTCTGATTTTAGAACTTTAAATCATAAAATACGTACATTTTCTGTTAATAATCTGAATAATTACATAAACGAAATGTGCTTTAAAAATATATAATCTGTGAATTTTTACACAGATTGTAGATAGTGATCTTAGACTGAAGAGTACACATATCAAAAAATTCAACCTTGAAACGGATCAATAATTTGAAAGTATTTTTTAATTTTATCCCTTGAGAGGGGTGACAGTTACATCCTTTTGGGGGTACAAGGATGTGTGTTAATAATTAAATTTAAGCTTCTGAATGGAACTTAATGGCAAAATATTTTTTTTTTCAAACCATCTCTTAAAAACGTGAAATTGAGGCGTAAAGTGTGAAAATTATAAAAACGCTATCGTTTGAAGTTTTAGGTTTGAGTATTAGAAAGACGGGTTTCGATATTTTTAAAATTCAACTCTTAAAGTGAGAACTTCGGCACCTTAATCATTATCATAATTTCGTTATTTTTGAAATGAAAATTAGTGCAGTCAGTTTAATATAAAATAATTAGGGCGTGTCAGGGACTGAAAGTCGATTGGTTGTATAAATATCTACTAAAAGGTTAATGTTTTTTTTTTCCCCTTTTTTTTTGTTATTGCCCAATTATGAAAGCGGTGATGTATCCATACAAATTACAAACGTGGTGTGATTATAGTGCATGTAATAAAAACGGGCAAAGTACGAGTCGCTCAGCATCCCGGAATGAAATGAAAAAGAAAAACTTTTTTTTTTATATAAATATATTGCGCCATTTACGCGACCCTGGGTGCACTAGTCCATCTCGTATTTGACCAGTTTTTTTAATACTCTTATATTCGTGCTCAAATCACGGCCCATTTTCGTGATGTTGGCGCGATAACCACGCTCGCTACAATGATGATCTGCACGCGTAAACTATGCCCCGACTTGACCTTCACTCCTGCACACACGGCTCGACCACCGGCGTATGAATCGGAATACGCGCCGATCATTCCGAATACCTTCAGACGAGCATCACGCGGCACGATGCTCGGCTTCTAACGTAAACGGCTTTGCTGCGTCCGAATAATGAACACTCCTCCATGTGGATTCCTCGCCGAAGACGAAATCGTTTTTGGACTTTACTCCTTAAGAATCGATTTCATATTTTGGCCCGGGGTATGGAATTTTATGGGAGTAAAATCAAGTGTTAGATAAATGACGTTACGCTATCGTCATGGTTACTAAAATAAATAAATCGTCATGGTTACTGTTTACATTTCAATCAATCAGAATGTGACAAATATAATAGATTTTCTCCACGAATCATTGTTAGTGTATACAGAAGGGGTTTCAAAACTATTGACGAAACGTTACCATGAACTTCCACTTATACTTGGTGGAGATTTTAATATTGACTTTAATAAAGAAGATGGTTTCCATTTAGTACAATTTCTGAAAGATGAACTGAACTTGGATTTAATTTCTGACAGAACACTAGGGACAACTAGATATGGTACAACTATTGATGCGATGTTTTCACGATTTATCACACATGTATTGTCCGACATTCATGTATCATATTTTAGTTACCATAAACCAATTGTTTCAGTGTTTAATGATACCACTATTGTTCCTGTGATAAACATTACTCAAGATAACGTCAATGATAGAGAAAATCAATCTTACTAAAAATTTTATCTTATAACATAATTATTTTCAATATTTTCTTAAATGACGAATTAATTGTTTTACTATTAACATAAATAAATGAATTGTGTATCATGCTTTGAATAATATAATAGATGCTTTCATTTACCATTATACTAATCTATATGTACGATATCATCTTAAAGGAGTAAACTCCAGTCGTGCGTCGGAGCTGACACACTCACAATTTTTTGTTTTTCAAGCAAACGGTTACCAAATACACCTATAATATTTATAATATATGGAACATCAATAAGTTGTTGAACATCAATGAGTTCGACTGTACGTAATCACGGCGCGAGCAATCGATTATATATACACTACATTACACGACACGGCGCAAGATTGGCATTAAATGCAGAGAACACTTCGCATCCGGTTGGGTCACTACACTTCCTATTGGAAATTTCGAAAGACGCCATTCAAAATGACCATAGACTTGCGTCTCGAAATTGCCAGTTCGTCCGATTTTGAAAATGTAAATTGATTTAATAAATTCTGTTCTTAAAGTTTAAAAATGGTTTTGAAATATAATATATAAATTATAAACTAAGATGAAAATATATAACTATACATTTACATCGTAATAAAATTTGAGAAAGTATCGAATATACAGATGAACAGTGCAACTCATAAATATACTTACGAAAAGTTCGTTACCTAAAAAAAAATGTTTATGTCTTTAATACTATAAAATGACTACACAGACTTTAACCGAACTTCCACGTGTGGGTAGGTTTTAGCCTAACTTAGACACTAGGATAACCATGTAAGAAAAATTTAAGTGTTTTCTGTCTGTTTTTAGCAACTTAACTTTGTCTTCCTGTTTATTGATAGTCAATAAAAAGGTAATTGGAAATAAGCCTCATAGAAAGCGGACAGAACTTTAACATTGCTTTATCAATTTCTACACTTAAAAAATATTTCTTATGCACTTAACATTTTTTGATAAAAATTCGACAATATTCATAAATATTTAATCAATTTATTCCAAGAGATGCAAAACTATTTTTTTTAAGAAAATATTTTATTATTTCATATATTGTGTACCAACTTCCGTCCTCTTGGACTTACCAATGTATTGCCGACCTTCTTTCGACAATTCTCGCTTCTGCTTCCGTTTTCGCTACATTTCATCCACCTTCAGTATGGACATCTTGACTATAATTACTATGTTATAAACCAAAAAATAATAATAAATTATGTATACATGCTTGTATAGTTACTTGTGTGTGTATAGACAACAGAAGATGTCAATGGACACCGACGATACTAACTAACATACCATTTCGTATTTACATAATAATAATATCGGTAAGTCTAAACTACCAGTTAGTATTGCCAGCGTCCGCGATATCACTTTTAAAGAACTTTACTCAAATACCTAGTAAAGTGAATGCTGTCATACAATGATGATGACTATTAACATAAACACAACTGCACATGAATTCTGATTGCATTTCCAAAGATAATGGAATACTTAATAAAAACATCATCAATCGCGTCGCCCATTGAGATTGAACAACCATACCTAACTTTAAAATACATTAAATTATTAATAAGAACGTTTGAATAACTACATTTTACTTAGAAATTGTATGGTACCATTGTGGGATATAAATAAGTGCACTCTATATAAAACCATTTACAAAAATACGACTAAATGTGTATATATACTAATAAAGGTAAATTTCGTTGTTTATGTATAAAAGGGTAGTATATGAAACTACTAAACTGGTGCTAAAAATTATTTTATTGATAGAAATCTCCATTCTTGGGGGATATAGATTATATTTTATTATTATTTTTTTATAATCAATAAGTTTCATCACAATCCGTTCACGTTTAAGTTCAGCGTTCGATGGTAACAAACTTTTATATTATGCGACTCATACGATAATTAATTGTATGTTTCGGAGTTAGGAGTCATAAACAAATATACATGCATATTACTTAGCCGCGTACTTATATAAACAGTATACTTATGGAACCTAAGTGACTTAACAAAACAATCACAAATGCAACATAAAATAAAAATAGTATTCGATGCGGGTAAAACCTTGGAGTTCGTGATTAATATAATGATCAAGGATCGAGAATCAAAACGGGATCGATAATTGAAAGAGATGTCCGTTTTACAGCGACGTAGGCGAGAGCTAGTTATGTTGTAAAATTAAATATTACATTAGAAATCACGAGCAAATTTAAAGTATAAAATACAACAAGCAATGGTGAATTTTAATTTACTACGACGCGTGAGGGAAACCGCTAGTCATATTGTAAACGTTAAAGAAACAAGATCCCTCTTTTAAATAAACAGACATCCATTATGAAATAACGAAAACTTATTTAAGTACTACTAGAATACGTACTTGTTCATTAAAAAATTGGAATGGAGGCTGTATCAAAGGTATGACTTTGATGCCCACGACGACTTAGTAGCAACACAACCGACAACGTTAAACTTTCCCTAACGACTAAACAGTCAGATAGTTTTATAGGTTTTCAATTTTTTTACAAAACTATGTGATTTTACAAATTAAATTTCTCTCGTCGGAGTGTTCCCCTGTCTCTAAGTGATCATCCACGTAATCTATGAATGATAACTGCCAGTCTTTAAAATAAAAAAATACGGTACGTGTACTTATGTACGCGTGAGAGAAGGTATTTTGACGCAATAAAAGGACTAGACCGGGTGAGTCAGTACGGTTGATAAAGTTTAATTTAAATATGAAAAATAAAATAAATCAATATTTATTTTCTTATACATAGTGTAATATTAATTTTATCTTTTCATTTGAAATTATAAATACATATTATTAAGTGAAAAATTAGAATATTTTAAGGTTATTTTGTTGCCATCTTCCATTTTGCATTCAGCTACATAAAACTCACCGACTGATTGTTGAACTTGCCTTTTGTGAAAAGTGAAAACTTAAAATTATGATATAACAATGTTTTATTCTTGGATTTTCAAATTAATTGTAGTATTAAAAATAAAAATATAATTTATAAATGAAAATCATTAACAGCCTCGTTTTCACATTTATCGGCACTCCTTGTAACAATTATGTACATTTTTATATAGTTTATTTATTAATTAACACACATGATGGGCAGCAACAACAACAGTATTGTTGACTTAAATTTAAAAATGCAATTTTGACCTAATATACAAAGAAGTTTTCACATATACTGTATTAGCATGTTGGTGACGCGAGATTTTACTCATCCTAAAATCGTTTAACCGCCCTATTGAAGGTTTTACTCTAAAAGTTTTCACTTCAGTAAAAGTCAATGGGCATATTAAAATTCAAAATCTGAGCTTTTTCGTTTAAACAAAACAACAATAATGTTGCAATTAATTTAAGTTTTCATACATACAAAAAAAAATCTCAATTATTGTTAATTTACATATATTGTTAAATTTAGCATGTCGGTAATTAGAACTCAAAGATTTTCCCATCTGAAAATCGACCAACGCGCATATAAAAATATTCATATATATTGCATTAGGATATCGGTGACGCAAATCTATAAAATTTTCCTGTACCAAAAATTGCACAACGCGCCTAAAAAGGTTTTTAAATCATTTACATACAAAATAGTAAAATACTTTACGAAGATATGTATTGTGCAATGTAGAACCTTCAACGAGGACCGAGGACGCGTAGTAATAAATTGTATATATCTTATACTCGGGTACCTATATACCATGTACTTGTATATTATATTAATATATGTCTAATAATTATATTTGTAATATAATATACCTACTGCACTATATCCGTTCGAACATTAAACATGTCGATGACGTGAATTCATAGCATTTAGCTCATACAAAATTAAAGAAATATTCACTTCGAAAATATCATTGAGGACCATTCTTGTGAGGTATCTTAAAAATACATTGTCTCGCTTTCATTTCATTCGGTCAAAACGAAAAGTTACTTTTCAATATATATAATGTCAAAGTCTAAAGCGCTCTGTGTATACGCGAGTTCAAAAGAAACCTTATTCTTTATAAATAAATCGTATATTTATTCTAAGTGTCCTCCACAGTTTTGAAGGGATCACGACAATGGTAGTTTATATATTTTTGTTGATTTTTCTTGTGCAACTGACACTGACGACCTAGAAACTTCGTTTGACATAAAGTACCTACTTGCAATTTCTTTCGTGAAGACAATATTGTAATTTTAACTTTTAGTATGTTAAAAAATTTCCGATAATATTATAAAAGGATGCTTTGATTATTTTGCATCACTTTTGACGTGACAACGTCTTAAATTAGACACTTATGAAAATGTAACGCTCGGTAACGTAACGATAATAGCTTGCAAATGTATTGCAAGTTATTGTATGTATATTTGTATATAAATACGTATGTATGTGTAAAGGTAAAATAAAATTTTGTTAATATGAAATTTGCGAGATTCTTTGTATAAATTAATGTTTTAAATATAATTCTTTGTATAAATAAATGTTTTAAATTGTTACTATTATTTCATCCTTCTTCCTACTATACGAATGAATATTCACATTAAAATGATTTTACCATTCAAAGTCGTTGTTTTTTATACCGACTTTACAGGATCTTATTTCCACATCGACTACACATTTAACTCCAAACGAGGAAACATTACTATGAAATCGAATAGCGCCCCGACAGTTCTTTCCAGCACACAAATACTTATTAAAGGTGGTTTATTCAAAAAGTTAGTTTTCCATTTTTGTGATTTATTACGAGGCGAGTTTAACAAAGCTGCTGTGAATCGTCACTAGCATCGCTTCAATACCTTACTTTTATTGCAAAGTAGAAAGTCTCTCTAAAATAAATGTAATACGGCAACTGTTTTACATTTTCATGTGACCGTTTTTATTTCACAATAGTTCCTTTTGTTGTCCTCCATATTAAAATTTCTTCGAATCAATCAACGTAATACAATACGATACTAAAGTCCGTCACATCCGTCCGACGGCTTATAATTAAAACTGATATATTTAGGCGGCTTATCAATATTCCAAATGGTCAATTGAGGTTGTAGACATATATCAGTGATAAACGTCAAAAGAGTGGTTCATGTAAGTGAGAGTAGTGTGTTGCGATTTGCAGATGCTCTCGGTACAAGTGCCGGGGTGCGCGGGCATGGAGCGGCTGGGCGCGCCGGCGGGGCCGCGGCTGCGGCACGACCACCGCCACCACTCCACCCTGTCAGTACACTTTGGTATCGTTGTTATTACATCGTACTCACGTGCACATTTATTGTTTTGTACAATCTTTCATAATTTCTCTACGCGCCACAAACGTAGTCCGCTACAAACCGAAAGGCTTAAACCTTTTTTTTATATCACTGTAAAGCTAAATTTTCTCCTTAGTACACGAGATTGCCAGTATAAAAACTTATTTTCCACTAGGGACCTGGTGCCTTGTTTTTATTATCCTGCATTATCGGGAACCCGAGTCGCTATTTTTCCTCTTTTCATTTGGTTCTATAAATCTAATCTATATCTACTTATTCAAACTTTTACTATTTTATTCGCACCTACACCAACTCACATTATTAGAACAAGGATATTTTTGCTGAAAACTAGTATCCTACCAAAAACATTAATATTGGAAACAGAAAAAATCTTTTAAACATCGTCTGTAAATTAACACCAAATTTCTTTCTCCAAATTTTCCTTGAATTGGAAATTCATATTGAGTTACCATTACAATATTCTTCTGTCAATGAAGTCGCGTAGGATCTATTTCTAATTCTAATAGTATCGTAGCTTACTCACCTTTTTTAGCCGGGTAATCATCCACCTTGGACTTCCTTTCGTATCCGTTCGAGCGTAAAATTATAGGACGTCACGTCGCTCACTACTACAGACGCTAACATAGTGCGACGAAAGTCGAGACCCGCGATTACCCTGGTGGAAATATTTATTTATAGTCCGAAATCTCAGAGAATATTTGAGTTTTTCTGAGTTTTTCAGACTTTTTAAACTTTTTTCACGGTTAAAATGTTAATAAGTCCGAAAAAGTCAGAAAATTTTTGAAAAAGTCAAATATTCTCCAAGATTTCGGACCATAAATAAATATTTCCACCAGGGTATATTTGCTCGCTGGACGATTTATAGGTTAATCCGCTACTAGGTAACATCGCGCTGTTCAAGTCTCATCTTTCGTAGCGCTGATGGCGCCTTGCTGATATTTACCTAAATAAAAAAAAACCGCACGTAGACATTATTTATTATTAGCAATCGCCCGCGTGGACGTAGAATGTGTTCCTTCATCTTAAATATGGAAGTACCTCGCTATCGATTCCAATTTCTTTCCCGCTTTCAGTTCTGTTTCCGGTATTTTCCACAATGTCCATCCCGGTCACTCTCTTGGATGTAATCGCCATTCGATACCCTGTTTCGAATCCGGTCCCGGTCCTGGCTTTCGATTCTGTTCCCCGTTCCGCTTTTATTTTCGATACCGCTCACATTTTTAACTTGTTCGAATCCAGATCAAATGCTAGTATCAAAATAAAATATAGGCTATATATCTGGAATAGAGTAGCTTCTGTCTAAAAGAATATTTATAAACTATATAACCTCACTACCCCCTCCCGACGATAACTTTTAACGATTTAAATTAAATAAAACTTGTATTCTGCTCTAAGCCATGCCCTATCTACATGTGAAGGCAGCATTAAAATCCGTTCAATAATTTCAGGGATGTGCACGAACAGACATATAAAAAATCGGTATTGTTTTTTATTGCCTTTCATTTTTCATACCTTCATTGTACAGATGCACCGAGTACTAATGTTTTATTATATGTATAGATTTACCCCATCATTATTATTTTTATAATTCCACTGCACATAGTGGTTCACAAAAAGCGCGTGGCTATGATTTTACCTCAACCTATAGAAAGATGGCACAGTTGTAAACGAACTTGTGATAAATAATGAGAAAATAATAATAAATCCGTTTTTTACCATGAGACCAGCGTGCCCTAAAACATAGACGTTAAAGAAATCAATGTGTATATATATATTCTTTTCTCATTAACAATATATATATATATATATATATATATATATATATATATATTGTTAATGAGCAAAGAAATATTCTTATAAAGGTCAAAGGCCCCTATATTTTTTTAGGAAGGTAATTCTCATTATGTGAGTTTATTTTGAACGCTTGAGGCTAGTGAAATGAATGTGTTTGTCTTAGTACATTAAATAAATTTTATTTGTCTTCACAATAAAATTACGCCTTTGTCACACTAGCTAGGGCTCCTGCGGAGGAGTGTAGATTTATTCATTGATATCTTATTCGCCCTTTAATTAAAATATTATTAATAGAAATATTACTTATTTTTACCCAAATGGGTAGTGAAGCAAAAATATGGGCTAAAATTTTAAGTCTATTTTAGTTTCTTCGTCTGTTCTCCTATAATTCCTAAACTATTGATCATATTTTGACAAATTAGCTATCGTTTATTTCATTTTAGAATTCCGCATTTCTATAGGGTATGCGACCTCATATTAATTCCAACATAGTGTATATGACATACTAATATACACTACGGACTGACATAATAAGCCAAACTATAAAAAAAAACGTATGTTTTGAGTTTCGTATTAAATAAAATGGTTTTATTTGAGATTCCGAAAATGTGTAATTAGTACATAAAAAATCATTGTAAGGACTCTGTGTATTGTCGTTTATAAAAAAAAAAACACAAAATATATGGCGAACCTGTGGACAGTTGCCATGATTCTGGGAGAATTATATAGATCATCAAATAGCGTCAAATAAAAGCAAGTTATAAGAATTAAATCCGACTACGGAAAAAATAAATAAATCAAAAATAAAAATAACTAGGTGTGGGTAATGGTTACTGAACTCTGAAGCCGGAGGCGGTATTGTGATGATAGGGGTCATTCTCTAAATCGCCCGCTAATCGGTGCGATAAGGAAATTCAGAGTTCCCCGCTGCCCTACTCAATTCCTGCCGGTACCAGTAGCATTTAATTTTTAATTTTACATTTCCTTTTTTTCACTTGTCATCGACAGCCAAAAAACAGCCAAAGCGTGAACTTCAACCGACATGCGCTTTGCGTGACGTTCACTCACGCGCCGATCAGCAGGCGTGTGCTTAGAAGAAACGCACTAAATTATTGTCTGCCCTTCACATTAGATTGACTCTGCCGTACGCATCTAATTAGCCTCCTTTAAATAATAAAAAGTTAACAATTTCCTGCAAATGAGATCGCTTCGTCGCTTAACGAATTCATATAATAAATATTTTAGATATTGTTATTCTAAACCATTATTAGGTACATATATATTTGATTAGAATGACGCAATTGTCAATAAAATAACCAAAAATCAATTCAAGTATATAAAATTCTAGTATCCATGATTACATACCATTAAATAACTTGTCTAACTAAATAGGACTATAATTATGCTTAGATCATTTTAATAAAACTGTTCAAACGGATGAAATATCAAAGGAATAAGCATTTTTTATATAATTTATGATTTTTTGAGGTTCCGAGCCATAATGACAAAAACGGAACCTTTGTAGTTTCGTCATGTACGTCCGTCCGCATGTCACAGGCATTTTAGTCAAGAACGACAAGTTGTATTTGGATGAAATTTATAGTATAAGTGTCTTGTATAAGCCGCTATTTAATTTAATAATCAAATAACAAAAATAAAAAAATCTAAGGGGGCACTCTATATAGGTAACAGAAGATGAAAAAATTTTTTTTTGGCAAACGTCAATGTGGAACACATTTTCGACAGTTCTTTTAAAAACACTAGGTTTCTAAGCAATATTTTTGATTACATAAATAATTTCAGAAATAATTGCTCCGAAAGTTGCAGAAATTGTGACCCACCCCTCTATTTTCTAAATCGTATGTCTAAAAAATATGGAAAAAATAACGAAGATAACGCTTAATAAATACTTTCAAAGAAAATTATTTTGAATATAATCAGATATACTGTTTTTGAGTTATTGCCGAAAAACTGGCACTTCTCAACAAAAGACGTAAGTGCCATGAAAATACACCCTTTTGCTGGTGTTTTTTAATATACACTATTTTAAGCTCAAAATATTTGAGAACAAAAATTTAAAACAAGGTTGATCCTTCTGGTCATCCTTTAAACTTCTTACTACTTTCGAGCTCAAACTGATAAAAATACAGGAGCAATAATTTATTAACACATCATGCTCAAAAGATCGACTTTTTTGTGTTTTAAGACTTCCCGAACTCAAAAATTACGTATACTCTTTAATACGTTTTGAGCGCTTACAATTCGAAAATCTGTATGTTTAAAAAAAACTGGTTTTTTTTTTTAATTTTTCACCCATGTCTTTGAAACACGTTTGATTTTGATCTGCTTTAAGCCATCCGAGACAGTTTTTTAACAGAAATAAAGTGACCGAGCACCAAACATCGATTCAACTAGAATTTCATCTTTTGAAAAAAAACAAACTTTTTGTCGAAATTTCCATTAACGGTATCTATCGAGCGAACCCAACGATTTTTTTGTAGTTTACAACAATCGACGTTGTTTTTTAAGCAGAAAAGGTAGTTAGGTTTTTTAATTTATTGATAGTTTAAAAATTATTCTAAAAAAACACTTATTGAAAAATTTTCTCTAAAAATATCTCTTGAACAAATGAAGCGATTTTGATGAATTTAACAGCGTTAGACATTGTTTTTTAAGGAAAATTGGATAGATTATGGAATATGTCGGTAGAGTCGTTCAAAAATATTCTAAGAAAAATTCTTTTTTAAAAACGTTTCACTGACCAACGGATTTTGATCGAATTAGCAATGATCGATGTTGGTTTTTTAAGAACAACTGGAAAGATTTTGGAATTCAGAGCAGAGCAGTTTACAAAATATTATATAATAGTAGAGCAGTTTACTAAGTATTATAAAACATACTTTTTCTCCGATGATATCTCGAACAAATCAACCGACTTTTATGCAGTTTGCAGCAGTTGATTAATCTGTTTGACAAAAAGAGCTGATTCGATTTGTGTATTGATCAGTAGAATAATCTAAAAATAAAAAATCCAAACTCTTCATTTATGAGATTCCTCAAAATCTACCAGGCAAAATCGGTTCACGTTTTCAGGAAGTTTATGTTGACCAGCCTCCTTTTGAATGCTTAAGCGATCGGTTAATCTGTGCAAAAGTCATAAGATGTTTATACACACATACACATACAGACATCACTCGGAAAATGGTTGAAATAGATTCCTGGGACCCTGAAACGTCAAGATCTAATAAAAATTCGATTTTAGAAAATCGGGGTGAAAACAGTAACTTTCCAATTTTATGAAAATTATTCCATTTTCATAGCCGAAAGTTAAAAATATCATTTTTCTTGCAATATTGGCAAAGACATATATTTTATTGTTGGCTTAGGTACATTCATCACACTCATACTAGAAACATTATATGAAACAATACGTCTGATTAGTTGTATTAAACTCGACAATAACCACTACAGTTTCCAATTTATTCAAGAAGCATTTTCGCCAAAAAAAATAACAAAAGACGATAATTCGTTTATTGTGATAAACTATTTTTTTAATTTTGATTGTAAATGAGACCCAAGCTTGAAACTTGATGAAGATCACGAAAACTAGGAAAATACCCGAGTTAATTTGGTTAAGAAGCTCGCTACATCCGATACTAAAATTAGAAATTCAACGTAACCTGCTTCAGCTTCCTAAATATCTCTTAATCAATTTTTCATACTCATCGTTGAGTTCTAACATGATTTGTTGTGACAACTTTTAAAATTCCTTTGCTTCTTGCGCCACTAGCATCACAATTAAATATCATTCTCATAAATTTACAATTAAGTTTAAATGAGGCTCTTTGGGGGCGGCCATTTAATTAAAACAACCTAATCCCAAGACTTATAACCACTTTATTGACGAATTCCTTCTTCATGCAATCAACTATGAACAGTGTCCAATGACACGTTAATACGAGTCGCCGTCGCCCTAGTGGGTGTAAATAATGCAGCGGAATGTGTGGTTACGATATCAGCGTCCCGAGCCACAGTCATCACACGCTATCGTGGTCGAGCTGTCGACCTTTCTCATCGTAGCTCTTGGGCCGCCGTTTGTCCTGTGCCTGCACGTAACTTCGGCCCAATTTGCGATTTCGGGAATAGTGGGACCAATATAGAACAAGTTAAGCCTTTAGTTCAGGCCTTTAGTACATTAGAGGCACATTAATATTAAAACCACAAATAACGAAAAAATCAAACGACAATCTTTTCAGCTTATAATTACCAATATATTTGATAATGTTTTAATAGATCTATAAAACAAATCTAGAATACATAAATACAAAGATATTTATAGAGAACTAATAGCATATAAAACATGTCAAATGTCTAAAATAAATAAAGGTTAACTTGTAATAAAATTCATAAATTATTAAGCAAGTGGGCGATGAGGGAGCATGTAAATGTATACAAGTAAGAGCTGTTGGATATTATCTTTGTTCAATAAGCTTAGGTAAATTTGTTTATTTGCAGAAAATACAGTAGTCAACAAACTTACGACTCGCATACTAGAAATGTACATATATTTGAGAGAGTTTTATCAATTTGTCCATACATGTTTTAGGGAATGGGAGAAGCAACAGCGGCTGCAGGCGATGGTGGGGCGGTTGCAAGAGATGGTGGAGCAAGAGACGCGCGCACGCTCCGCCGCCGCCGCCGAGCGCCTGGGCCTGCCGCCGCCCATCGCGCTGCCCGACGGCGAGTACGGCCAAGACGCGCACCTCCAAATACGGGTTGCTTATCAGGTATATGCATATATAAACACGTTGTTTTTAAACTTTTCATACATAATCTAAACCAGTGTCATCTCTAACTGATAATAATCAATTTAATGCAATACAATTACTCAAAACTATATTTATTATCCCGTTTTATGATAAACATTAACTTCCTATCAATACTTACAATACACAAACGTGTTCAGTATTTAATAAATGTTATCATAGTAAATTATATTCTGAGTTATCTAATCTAATATTTTGATTTTAGCAAGCAGAGCTGACAAGAAGCAGCTTTCAGCCTCCGCCAAACAAGTGTGTAAGCGATGTCCCGGAGTGGGCAGGCGCTACGGACGTGCCGCCCCCGCCGCGCCGTCCGCCGCCAGGCAAAAAGGATGGTCTGTTGCAAAAGGCGACGCGATGGTGGGTGCGCATGGGCGCGCGTCCTCCGCCTACGCACTACCTGTTGGGTGCCGACGAGCGCCGTACGCACCCTGCGCCGCCCGTGCCGCCGCTGCCACCGCCACCACACCCTGCGCCGTGCGTCATGGTGCCGCGCCGGCCGGCGCCCGCGCCCATGCCGGCCCCCGTGCCCGTATCCGTGCCCGCACTCGCGCCCGCGCCCGTCCCGCCCGACGCCTGACGCCGCGAGCGCTGACGCACGCGCTCTCGCCCGTTCGCACATTCCACTCCCCCGTGCCACCGCCAGGCCCGGCGCCGCGCCTCCCCGACCACATACTAAACCGTGTACCATATCACGCTTACATTCCATAACCGGGACGATAAAACTCATCACGCTGTACAGGCGTCCCGGAGTATTATAGACTTGGTATTTATTTATTGCGGACCGACACGCGGCGCGCGGCGGAACGACCGGAGCCGCGGGGCCCGCGCAGAACTCGGACCGCTCACACTAGTGCTAACCCTGTGTATGGTATTTGTGATACGAGTGATAGGAGTGTTGGTGAGTGACGCGCCGATCGGACGAGAGTGGGAGCGCCCGGCCACGGCGCGGCGCAGTGCGGAACCGCGGCTCGCGCCTGGGAACTTGCCATCGCTGTCGCCGAGAGAAGCGATTTGAGCTAGTCGTTGAAATAATTTAATTGGGTTAGAATTAGACATATTTGTTACTATTGAAAATTTAATGATTATAAGGAATATAAGAGGAGGTTTCACTGCCCGCTAGTTGTCTAGGTGTGTATGTGGCATTGTATAGAGTGCGCCTGTGTCCCTCGCACTATCTCTTGATTTTCGCTAAAAACTAAGACTGAAATTAAAAAAAAGATTAAATCTATTAAATCAACATTAATCTATGTTGTATTAGATAAAATTAATTGAAATAAGAAAATTATTAAAGGATATAATATTTAATAAATCTTTCTTGTAACCTCGATGATATTGTATATTATAAAAATGTCAATAGTAAGTGGATACATTTTCAAGCTGAATAATCTCATATAAATGACAGATTTCACATTTGATTTATAATCAAAAGCTGCATAATTATAATGCATAGTTTAAACAACTTTTATATTTATTTTTATTGTAAAAGATATGCATATCAGTACAGTGAATGACAGAAATCATTATTTTACAATATAGCATAGTTACTTTTGTATTGTAAATATTGTCCTTTAATTTAATATTAGATTAATAATGGCATGAGCCATAGTCAGAAGGGTCTTTTTCAATTGAGTGTTGTTACATTCCATATTTATGTTGAACTGTACTATTTGAGACTAGTGTATGTGCTGCTTCACTCCTCTTAATAATTTAAGTAGAACATTGTAATACGCTATTGCATCAAAAAGATCTGTTTTAGTATGTATCTTTGAATAAAATCTGCCAGTACTTGTATAGTATTGCATCAGTGAGATTTCTCTTCATAAAACTAAATGTCGATGACCTTTTATTTTACATAGCAAACTGATAATCTGTAATCACAGCAATTTATATAAGAAAAGTCCAGCTGTTTACTGTTTTTAAATTTTTGCTTCTATTCATTTTCTGAGATAACACTGATCAAAAATCATTAAATTTTATCTTAATGATATCGGCGACTTATCAATTGATATTAATGTTGAATTTAATTTCAATACAGTATCATGACTTAGCTGTGCAATTTATCTAGTCTTTAAAACACTATATTTATCGTCATTAATAAGTAAAATTATTTGTAACTTACAAAAAATTAAAGTCTTGAGAGGAGTCTAGAAAAGCAGGCACCGTACAAAATGCTGACAAAATATAAAAGTTGTTTAAAATAATTTTCACTATAAAACTAGATATCTTAAACAATATTCCATTTGTCATATTAAATAAGTGATGCAAAAGCAAATGTTTAAAAATGATTAAAAAATATCAGCATTAAATTGCGACCTACAAAAATGATATATGTTTTTTATTATTACCTACACAAAGGGTAGAGCATGAGTTTTCTCATTTCTGTTTACTATCATTTGTACAAGAATTTTCAATTTATATAATTACTAGACACACTCCATATATACATATATATATCTTATACAAAATAAATCCCAACATAAATGAGACCAATTTTTAAAAACTCATACTACCTCCTGGACAGCATATTTTTACTAGAACACTAAGTTATGAGACAAATGTATAAGGTTGGATTACCTTTATTATAAAATGCAATTATTGAATCCTATGCCTTTATTTGGATTTGTATGGACAGAATAATTTCCTTCATCTATTGTATCTATTAATCATGCTGTCAATAACAATTCTGGTGCCAATCTCGGTAGTCCTGATTCCGACCTCAATTTACACTTTTAATTCTGACCCATTCCATTTTCAATTTCGTTCCCTGTTTACAATTGCCATTTCTCTAGAATTCTTATAAAATGTTGCTTCTATACTTTTTTTTTTGTAAAAGTTACCCTATGTCCTATTTGAAAAGATAGTTCAATATTCAAACAACCACTTGAGCATGAATGAATGGGAAATATTCAAAAAAACTTTTATGCTTAAACATACATGTCAATATTCTATTGAATGCAAAATTTAAGTGTAATTGAAAGTTATACTCTCTCTTCCAAGATTTAGTCTTGTTGAATGAAACAGAACAAAACTTTCACTTTTAATGGAACAGGTATCGCATTATTTTACATTATCTGGAAACATTTTAATTAAAGGAACATCAATAAACAGAAGAAATATTCTATTGGTTATGCACTTTCATTTGTAACCTGGTCACACGATTCATGTGTATTCATTTTAACTTACATGATTGATATCAAATAAATGTCAATAAAAATATCACTTTAAGAATTTAATTATAATGTCAGAGATTATTCATCACAATCACATATGATTGTGTGCACTCAAAGCGATAAAAACTAAACATCACAATACTTTATATGGTTGCGAATTTGAAAATTTCTTTTTGTATTGAACTGGCAAGTTAGCTTACTAGAGCGCTGGTTAATACCAAAAATTATATCACTAAGCTAAAACCATAGCAAATATTGCAACTGAATCTGAAACACTAACTTGAGGGTAGACTTTTAAGGACAGGAGAGCATTTGCTGAAAAACCTTTTGAAACATGACTAAAGACAAAATCTGATTATGGCTGATTAGCCAATGGCAAAATCAGCTGGGCCAAAAAATATACCTAAGCTGGATTTATTTATGATCTTTGGCATATTGTAAATGATTGACTAAATAATTTTAATACCTATTAGAAATAAGTAACACTTGATTCTCTGTCACTTCATCCGCATGGATAAAGAATGTGTTCCTTCATTTTATATTTTATTGTCAATCCCATTGTGTTCCCACTTTAAATTCTGGTTTCCTTACTGTTCCTGATTTCAATCCCAGTCATACTCTTGATTCTAGTTCCCATCCCATTTTTAATTCTCATACCGGTCATGGCTCCAATTTGTACAAAGCTAGAACAAATGTATCAAAATAAAATAAAAACTATATTAGTCTGGAATAGAACAGCTTCCTGCATAAAAGGATTTTCGTACATTATACTACCCCACTTCTCCCCCTGAGAATAACATTTTTTTCTAATATCTAATTTAAATAAAATAGTTTTTATTCTGCTCCAAGCCAGCTTCTATCTACCAGTGATAATTACATTAAAATCCTGTCAGTAATTTCAGAGATCCTTTCTCTTATTGTTCCTTATTCAATTTTCATACATAACTTCAATGTAAGCAGCAACTTCTGTTTTCTTATATGTGTAGATGGTACATTTTAAGATTGAAATTGATATTCAAGCATTCTACTTCTAGTGGTCCAAATTATATTTTTTAGAAAAACGGAGATTGACATTAGATAGCAAATGGTATTTTCATGTTCTCTGTAGCAATTGGATGCTTATTTTGGGTCAATCAAAAACAATTTAAAATTGATTCTGTCTGCTAAAAATAAAATACCTAAATTTAAAATTTAATTACTGATGCTTCATACTATTAGAAATACATGTAAAATACTATATATTAGCACAGATTGGTTACATGGTACATTTACACCTATGTAATATGAATAATTCTGTTGATTTAGTATGTTTCCTACAAAAGCATTAAAATCCCTAAAGGGTCGGCATAATCAAAGTGAAAAAACTATCGACGGTCGCGCCCTCTGCGCGCGTCTCCACGCCATACTACCGCACGTAAGCAAATAAAGTTTTCTCATATAATATGTATTAAAACCCTTTAATTTCTATACATTGTTAAATATGCTAACTTTTTTTGTAAGAACATTTTGGAAAAAATGTGTTCGTTAAATGTTATAGGCAGTAAAAATCAAAAAAACTACCTACTAAGCCTTTGCTAAGTTACAAATAAATAAAAGCACAGTTTTGTTTACATTTATATTTTATTTATTCCTTAATAACTCATTTACGATAATAATTAATAAAAAAGGGTGACTGTACATTTCGAAATAATAAAACAAAAATCTTAAGAGATGGCCGATCAGGTACACTTTATTTCCTGATCCGTTTTTTTGTATATACTTATTTACTTAGCGTGCTTTAAATATTGCCTATTTATTCCACAGTCTGAAAAACAAAGCATTATTAGATTTTGTTCTTCTAATCAAATAGCAACCGAATACATTCGGAAATATTATTGCAATTTCGCGATTCTCAAAAGAAAATCTATAAAACGAAATGTAAATAAATGTGTGCCAATAAAAGTAATTTTATGAACAGTTAAATAAATATGCTGCAGAAATACGTAATAAGCAACCTTTTAGAGAAAAAAGTTTGATATTTTTATGAAATTTCCTTTCGATGGCATCTACCTATGCAATCGCTGTCCCGACGGGAGACTTTAGTACGAATTCTCATCAATTTATAACGAATATAAAGGTTAAAATGCACTTGTGTTATTATTTTTCATATGAAAATCACATTTGAAGTGATTTTTATTATGAAAACAAATTTCCATTATCGAAAACATTCATGTAACCGGACATCTCATCACAACTCGACGATTCGATCATAATTTTTTCTAAACAGAACTCATAAACCAACGTTTTTTAATAGATGTGTATTTATAATTATGAATTACTTCATCGCAACTTGATATCGCAAACAAAAGAAAAACATAAATAATACGCACCTAAAGCCCGACATACTGATTGAAAAGTACACAGGTTGCCAATGTTAAAGATTCTCTAATACAGATTAAAATAATAGCTTTGTTCCTAAACTAAAATAATAACATATAAAGAAACTTTGCAACAAAAGGTTCTTTATATGTTATTATTGAGTATCAAAATGTGTTTTTTTAATATGATTTTTATGCTTGAAATTTATATTTATCACATCAATGCGCAAACGTTTTTTGCTTTATCAAATTTTTAATAGCCCCATAATTAGTATTTTTTATTACTTGAGAATTTGAAAATTTTTAAATAATCACCTTCTTTCAAACGCTTTCGTAGTTTGTATGCACATCTTACTATATACAAAGAAATTCGGCGTAAGGTGACATAGTATTTGAAAAAAAAATCAAGATAATAATTTCCATCAAAAAGAAAGAGTATTAAAACCATGTTGTTTGACCAATGAGGTTAGAGCGGTTTGAATCATGTTTTACAGGCACAGTGAGACACCACTTTATAAAACTTAAAAGAAATAAATACTTAACTATAACGTTGATGTTACATTTTTTGTGACTCATCCGTAAATTAGGAACATTTATTTAAGGATTTTTTTAACATTTATTAAAACATTTATTTAGCTAGAAAAATAGAAGTTTATTTTTAAATTTATTTTTTATCAAATAATATTTATTCTAACTTTTTATATAAATTAGTTAAAATAAGGAATTGAATATGTAAAATTTATTTTATATCTAATTTTTTAAGAACTTCATCCACATCGTAAAGAATATCAAAAAATGTATTAGTTGTATTCAATTCTTTTCAATTTGTGATTTACAAGCTTTTTATTTCTTTGTAATAACGATCGCTTTTCGTCGAAAGGAATCTAGTAGATGATTTTTTTATTTTATATTTTTTTTTTTTTTTCCCTCTTGCGACGAGGAGGAGGTAAAAATGTCTATCCTACACCCTCGCGCCCGTACGCGTGGGTATTGTGGGACTGAAACCCACTAAAAAATTCCTCCTGAAAGTGAAGTAATTGGGTCGGCTATGCTATTTAGTCGGTCGAGACGAGTCAGATGACAAGTCAGACGACTTTGATAGCTTCACCGAGTGCGGCCGGACGGCATGCGAGTGCCGATGGCGCGTGACATGCGCTATGGACGACGCCTGGTGGAAGTCGTCTCGGCATAGAATGTCGCAGGAAACCGTCACGGGTCGGTTCCCTTCCCTCCTGCCCGGCCGGAGGCGGTTAGCGGCGGCCGGGTGGAGTAAGGGAGCTTAGGTCGATGACCTGACTAACGGATAGACCTACTCTAAGTCAGTCATGCGTGTCGTTGACGTCATTAAGGCTTTCAACTGCCGCTGTAAGAGCGTCAGGTGGATCGGTAAGTACGTTTCGTGGCCTACGGATGGGTGGGTGGGATGCGGCGGTTGACAGTCAACCGCCGCGTAAAACATTGGGCTGTGATCCCGCGATGTCGAAGAATCGCTTCGATGCGTCCTTCATATATTTGGAAATAGTGGGGAGTTCTAAGTCCCTATGGAGAATTGAATTACGAACACACCAATGTGCATCCGTTGCGGCTCTACAGAATTTATTCTGTATTACCTGTAGTCTATGTAGTGCTTTTGGGCGGCGTGAGCGAAGACGGGAGACGCGTATGTCATCACCGTCCTAATGCACATTTTGTATATGGTACGTTTATTACGTCTAGATAGTTTACTTTTTCTACCGAGCACGGCCCCGAGCCTTGCTTTGTAGAATAGTGCAGTATTTCTAACACGCTCGATATGATCTCGGAAGTATTTATAATTTTGGTGAGGTACTTTAGTGCACGATTAAGCACTGGTTATTTAATTTTGATAAAGTACTTTTCATTAATTTTTACAGTAATTCCAAATACATTTATAGTCAGCAGCCATTATATCCACATTATCTGCAGACTACCTCACCAAATACGATCAACAATGCATTGTTTGCTAAAAACTGACTTTCTATCCATGATTTAAATATAGAAAAATATTCCGAAAATACAGTATCAAGCAAAACTACCGGAAACACAAAACAAATTGCTAATATTGTTTTCTGTTATGTCTATCTGATACCATATCCGGTAAGGTTTGAAAAAAATGCTATTAATGTAAATTAACCATGTATTTATAAAAACACGCATCCTAATTCTTAAGATACTTTGATAAAACAAGGCAAAAATGTGAATTGTTTTACTATACAATATTATATTTTGTAAATAAATTTAAGTATATTATATTTATTTATAAAATTCAAATACACAAGTATGCTACTCGGAGATTAATTTATTAATTTTAAGGGAGTGCAGTCCGATAAAAATTTTTCATCTGACATGAAAAATGTCAAACAGTTCATCATATCTATTAAACAATTCATTATTTTATTGAAATTAAAAAAAAATGCTTTAGCTTCAGACTTTATTCCACTGGTCTAAATTTAAGAAAATATTTGTCTTTCGTTATAATAAAAATTGCAATTCTTTTGCAAATTATTTTCTAAATACATGTACATAGTACGACATGTTCAAAATCTAGTAAAGTTTCTTTTTTTACTTACATTTAAGAGTTCTGGAGATTGACAGTGTTATCTGTTATAAACCTCACATTACAAATAGGTCAAAACTCAAGATTCGTAAAAACATATCTGATTAAGCCCTTGAAAATCTTAAGCTCGTTGTTACTCAGTGGTGAAAATAGATATAAGGCAAAAAGCTTTTGTTAAACCTTCGTATATATGTAAAAAATCAAATCATTCCATTAAAAATATATATATTACATAATACATCTCTAGTATTCTTAGTATTAGTAATACGATATAATCTATAACCGCACGGTGGCGCTGCTAAGCGTTAGCGGCGAGTTCTTTTGCCTATAAATTAGACACACGAATAGGACACATACACAAAAAATCGTTTTGTATGCATTAAAAATTTATCAGCACACAAATTCAGATTTTACCATAATATTGAAACAGACAAAATTAAATCGTTTTGTAATCTGAATGCCTTGTCATTTTAAACAGCGTTTTATAATTAATACGTATATACGTATTAATTATGAAATTAATCATAAAACCGCTTTCGTTTTCGTAAACACCACAATTTTGATGGTTTTACATTGTTTGTGTTA
Source organism: Eumeta japonica (assembly GCA_005406025.1). Taxonomy (NCBI): domain Eukaryota; kingdom Metazoa; phylum Arthropoda; class Insecta; order Lepidoptera; family Psychidae; genus Eumeta; species Eumeta japonica. The sequence continues at coordinate 103,555 of BGZK01000298.1, read as the reverse complement.
TTCTGTCGGGCAAGTAGTAAAAACGTTTCATTACAGATGTGAAATTTGTGACGGAAATGTTTACTTATTAAAATTAAACACTAGTCTAAATGCATTTAATCAGTTTTCTAATACAGAAAAGTTACAAATTCTGCAAACCGGCCGGCCGTTACCTAATATAAACTTGCCTCAAAAATAGAAAATGTAAGTAGAAAATTAAATAGTAAATATTTTGAAATGTTTAGCTAGCTTACTGCGTGCAAACACAAAAATGGATTGTTATGTTTTCCATGTACTTTATTCGCAACTACTAAATCGATTTGAAGTAATTACGGATACGTTGATTTGCCTAACTTGACAAATGCCGATAAAGAACACGACCAGTTAGAAAAACACTTAAGAGTCGTGCTTAAAATTACATATTTTTGGTAAAATTCGCATCGAAAGAAGTTTATGCAGTTAATATAAATTAGATATTCAAAGACACAATTCAAAGGTAGATAGAAATTGTACCATTTTTCAATGTTTTATTGATATAGTATGTTTTTTAGATAAACAAGAATTATCTGTTCAAGAAGATGATGAAACAATCTCTTGGTTAAATAAAGGAAAGGAAACAATAGATTTGTTTTCGAAATATGATGGTATTTTCGAAAGTCATTTATAAACTTCCACTCCGGCTTTTACGGCTTTGTGCTGTAGAGTTTAAAATTATTTTATTTCTAATACTGCTTCTTGATACAGAGCAAAATTAAATAACAAATACGCGACACTGATTTTATGGTGATTATTATTGATGAAACGTCGGATGTTAGTGGAATGAAACAGCTCGTAGTTATATTGCGATATTTTGTAGATTACAAAGCTGTCCACCGATTTATAAATTAGATGGATGTCAATTTGGATGTTAGAAGTATTTTTCTAAGTTAAACACTTTTGTGTGTCCTCGAAGAATATGTTTGCTTATCCAAAATAATAGCTCAAACATATGATAGTGCAGCAGTTATACCTTCTAATCAAAACAGTGACCAAGATAAAAGTAAAGAACGTTGGCCATTAACTATTTTTGCTTGTTCTGCTCATATCAAATTAGATTCTTTGTAAATTTTGTCGACGCAACGGCAGAATTGAGCGATTTTTCATTATTATTAAAATCATAACGAAATTTTTTCACAGTACGAAACATTTATCTCGTTATGTCCAATTCACCAAAATACCGCCCGTTGTCGAAACACGTTGGTCTTACGATTCACGTATCATAAATATGAGACGCTGATACACTGAGTCAAGCTCACGTCATTCTTGCATAGTATAAAAGAATTTGACTTTACCTTTTGTTTGGATGTATTTGATAATTTTTCAGAAAAACAGATATTCTTTACGAAACATTATATAAAACAACTTTTCATATAATTTGCTGCGTGCAGTAAATTAATTAATTTAAAATAATCGTAGAAAATTTGAGATCAAAATTTTTGGTCATTTATAACATTGCCAGCACTTGTGGCTGTGTTCAACCTAAAAAAAAACGAAATGCAGTGCACGTAGAAAACGAAATGTCGAAAAATATAATATTATATACTTAGAAAGCAACAGCTGAACTTTTTATAGGATTTAACTGTTGAATCCCTACCTTGGCTCAAATTCCTATGATCTCCACTGTTGTTACTAGTTAAATTAAACGATTAGTAAGAATGGCAAAAACTCTTACCACTATACACATAGAAATCTAATAATTTATATTATAAACAAGACATCTATTAATCAGAAACGGTAGAAAAATGCATACATTCAATATAAGATAAGTAAATATGTTGCGCAGAGGTATAACATAATATAACTGAACAACTTTGCTTTTTATTACCAGTTAATTTTACACTTCATCTAACTTGGTTACCACATGCTATATATTAAATTTAATTCTTGAGGAAAAAAGTTTAAAAATAATAGTTACAAAAAAGTATTTGTATATCATTCACGCACATTGTAAAACTGTAACAACATCGCTAGTATATTTAAACTTATTGGACTACTACTATTATTTAGATAATCAAGGGTGCAATTTATAATCGTCTTATTGGAATGAAGTTCTTTATCGCACGTTACTCTCAGCCGTTCGGCGGATAGGAGCTACAAGAAAAAAGTGTAACCGCAACGAAAACTGCTGACCACTGAATAGTGCATGTTCATCTTAGTATATGCTTTTCGATCTTTCTGTCTCCATCATTTTTTTTTTAATTTTAATTATCAATAAAAAAATGCTTGTTTACAACTTGCAAATATTTCTTACTATTTATTCGCTTATATTATGATTTATTTAATTACTTTCAAGGGTTTTAATTAATTTAATTGTTATTGTTAAATTCATAAAATATATTTACATATTGCGAAAGGAACTTCGTTCCAACCGAGTGTACCAAAGACACGTCTTGAATTTTTTTTATATTACAGCAGAACGCCAAATATCCGAATTATTTGGGACCGGGGTCGATTCGGATAATCGAAAATTCGGTTAATCGGACATAGACTGGTAATAAAGAAAAACGAACAGTTACAAATAGAATAAACTTTATTAAGTTTAACAAACACAGGTCTACAATAACACTCACTTGAATATCTCAATCAGAGTAAATTGCAATCCCATCAGGCCTTAGCAAAAATGCAAAGTATAAAAATTCACAACAATAATAGATGTACATAGTAGCAAAAAAAAACAAAAATAAGAACAGTAAGATACAAGGAATTACGTAAGTAGTACACTGGAGAGAGAGAGAGAGAGAGAGAGAGCATCAGCGCCGCGGCAGATAATATACGAAATCCCGTGCGCTCACTTGGACATCTCGATCAGAGTAAGTTGCCTCGACGTTGAAGCTCGTTTCCGAGCGGGAAGGCGTGTAGTATCTCGCCTCTAGCTTTCAACCATAACAGTTGAAATATATCTGGACTCCAGCGAGTTTCAACTTGTTACAAGAAAACAAAACAAAAGTTACTTGGTTTTAATTTTTTATATTACGCTTAGGACCGATTCGGATAAATCGCGATTCGGTTAATCGACGTTCGGATAATCGGCGTTCTACTGTATTAATATTGTTACGTACATTCGTACTCCTCTTTTTATTTATTAATTGAAATATACAATAGTACAACACAAATTTTGTTCTGTTGCTATTATGACAACATATTCGCCTGTAAACTAACGTATTTGCAGTTTTTATAAATTGACTACATACGAATCCTTTCTAAAATATCTTTGTAAACAAAGGAGCAATGGTTATCGCTTTGGGTGACAAGATGTGACTAGAGGAAATATTCTACGAAAATATGGCATTTACAGTTAACAAACATTTCCAGCATATTTTTTTAGCAATTTTCTTTTATTTTACTTTTTCATTACGATGGATACGTCATACCATACGTACCAATATTAAACAAAATGTATTAAAGTATCAATGTTTGTATGTTATTCATAATAACAATAAATTGTTTGGATAGAGAGGTATGAATATTTATGATAGACCTCTTAGTCTAAAAGAAAATAAAGAAACTGAAATAAATATTTGATAACTATTTCAATAAATGCTGTAGTAGTTTTTATGGTTTATTAAAGATATTTAATTGCATTTGTAAAATTTAAACATTTTTATGTTATTGGTAATGTAAAGAAAGAAATAAAATAGTATTTATGCAACAGAATACATAAGGCTAATATGGATAAAGTTATATTTAAACAATTCACAGTAAAACTGAGATTATTGGGAATCTTAATAAATCCTTAAGGCTTTTCAAGAATCTACATCGGGTACTTTTCTGTTTTAAAATATATATATACCACTTACCATATTTAATATAAGAATGACATAGCATTATTTGCTACTAATACTTCTCTCATATTAAAAATAAAGACAAAAATTCATCACTTAAAATCAATTTCATACTCCCCAAGATAGTTTTGAATTTATTCGGTGTTAGTACCTTATATTGCTAAATGTAAATGGATTTAAATGCCTAAATTTAACATTATTTTACGTTGTTGATGTCAAGATCATAATGAGAGATGATGTAGTAAAATTAGTTAAGCAAATCATGTTTTTGGGCATTAGTATTTGTATACTTTATTGCCAACTTTACATCTTTTAGGATAGATCTACATACTTCCAAACCAACCTATTAAGAATTTCATTCTATAAATCTATTAACTTAATATAAAATAAGTGTTCTAATTAACTGAATTATATCAAGTTAGAATGATTTCAATTTCCTTCAAGAAAAAAGTTTACGAACCTTTCGTTTCATATTATCTCTCATTGTTAATTTTACAAACACACAAAACATTATTTCCTTATGATTATTAATAGAAATTAATACCTATTTAATTATTTTAACGAATTGTATTTTCGCAATTAGGTAATTGAGATTTATTCGAATCCAGAACATTTAGTGGTTTTCCTTTTTACGCACTATATATATATTACTAACATGTGTTTGAAAGACAATATTTGAAAGTATCACTAAAACTTAGTTTAAAGTAATAACATTTTTCTTTTTTGGAGGGCAAACGAGCACGCGAGTCAACAGAGAGTAAGTGGTCCTCACCTCCCGTAGATATTCGTAACTTCAGAGTAATCTTCCTTCCGTGGCCGGTCTCTTGGATAGAAATAGAATATATGATAGACGATGAGTGGGGGGGGGGCGGAAGAGGAGTGGACATACAAAGAAGGAGTTAAGAACGAAGGGGGAGTAAGGTGATGGAGAAGTGGGCAAGCCAACTCTAACTCATTGAACGAAACGCAATTACAGAAACTGATACATCACGTCTATATTTTTTGAATGTGTTATCTCACCGGTTGAATCGGCCCATTTTCATACTGCAACTAAGTTGACTACATCGTAGCTCCCACCACAACTTATCTTTGAAATGGAATATTTATTGATTTTTCTATAATGTGTCGTAAGTGACTAACATAATTATTTTTATATCATTTAAATTTTAATAATTCTTCAAGCTAATTTATAAAATGGAAATTCAATTGCAATAATAAATTTATTTCTCTGTAAATTCTTATACAGACTGATGATTTAGTTTGTCTAGAGAATTAAAGAAAACGTACCGTATAAAAATTTAAAGAAGTTATAAATTATACCGTGGCAACCGTTAACTCTGGTCAATCGGCCTGCACGTCATATTTGATTGATGCATATATGAATGTTTAAAGCTTTACCTTTTGTTTGTTGTTTTCCTTGGGACAAAGTCCTAAACGTGACACTCATCGTTATGATTTTTCTATCGTTGATGAGATTTATAGTTGTGTGTTTCTGTTGGCAACTCTGGTCGAAATTACTCAAAATGAAAAAAAGGCGCGTAATTATTTGTCATATAAAATTATGACATTTCTTAGTTTCTGAGAGATTTTTGTTGATAAAATTATAAGAAATGATTATTTACGCTAAAACGTAAGTTTCGTTTTTCAATTTTTTTTTGTGTTAGTACTTAAATTTTTACGTAATACTAGAATGTTTTATACGTGAATTTTGAAATTGTAATAACCTAATAAGTAGCCAAAAATCAAATGTACTTGTTTCCAGTTTTTATTTTATTTCTAACTGTAAATAATACATATTTCATTAGTGCAATTATACTCTTCACTATCTTTCTGGAGGCATGTAAATTTATGCAAAAAATTGTGCTTTTTTTCTTTTAGTTTTTAAAATATTTAAGAGAAATATTGGTTTATCGATTTTAATAGAGTTCATAAGTATATCGAGAAAGAATTGGTTTTAAATATAATAAAGTTCATTTAGTACTTACTGTTTTGAACATAAAAAAATATCTATTGATAAATAATAATCTATTTAAGATATCTCTTGGAAGATTATAGCCTAATTGTCTCTTTTAAAGGATATCCATGCCTATTAATGGAACAATAATTGGGTGTACCTACTAAATACCAATTAGTACATAATTTCACATATCTATTTACAATTTCATAGCTAATGAGGAACCTATTGTGATCATGTATATTTTTCATGGTTCAATAAATTATTTCTTTAAAATTTATCTATTTTCTTCGACTGAATTTTGTGGCTTTAACTATAAAAACATGTGAGATTTTCGGTAATGGCCTAAATCATTTATACATTTTGTTTTCTCTTCATTAAGAATCAAGTTATTTACAATAAACCACTTCTGTACCTTCAAAGTACATTGTTCATAAAGTTTTAATCAAATTGTTGTTTTTAACTTTAAAAAATTCAATACTAATTAATAAGTGGAATTAGATAATTTTAATTTAAAACATCTATTTATTTAGAATTTCTTTAAACTCTTTCACAATAGAATATTCAACAAATGTGTTTAAAATGATAAAATCTAAAAGTAATATTAAATTACTATTAAGTAATATACACTGGCCAGTTACAATCCCACCATAGGTGTAAACTATACCAAAGGTTATAATTTTTTTCAACAGGGACGTTTATTTTTGTCATTATTTGTTTAAAGTGTATAATTATGGATATTTTTGATAGAAGAGAGGCTAAACAAGGGTATCTTTTATTTATTAGGACAACTTACAGAAAAGCAGTATCATTATTTTTACCCTAGTAAAATGTAAAATTCATTATAAATTATCACATTAATATGCAAATCAGTAGTTGTTCAGTCCATTAGTTAAGATTTATTTTAGTAGCAGTTTTTCTATATGCAATTCAACAAGATCCATGGCGGATTCCATCAAAAATAAAAATGTAATTTGTAAACAGAATCCATAAGATTTGACAGATTAGCCATACATTATTTGTAAACCCTATGGATTACTTTTACTAAACAACCATGCCCACGCATTTCGAAATAAAGGAGTTATATTCTTATTCTATTGTGTGAGGTGTTAATTTGCGAAAATCCATAATTGGACACTTGCCTACAACATGCATTAACATGCAGCATGTGACCCGCTGCTGACCATTGTATTTGTTCTTTGACTACGAATCCCTATTCAACTAATTGAAATTGATTCTAGAGGTTTGACAGATATCAAACATCAAAACAAGTGTTAATTGTTTACTTATCTTCTCTGATCAAATTGAATTTTGATTCGAGAAGATTGACAGATATCAAACACCTAAGCGAATGTTGTTTATTTATCTTAGTCCCCTAATTGTAATATTGTTAATTCTATGTACGTTTTGTGCCAACTAAGCACATTCTCAGGTAAATTCAAACAGTCACAATCATCAGGGCGAAAGTAGTGTTAAAAAAACAACCAACAAATGCAGACCCAACCCGACAAAGTGCCAACCCAGTATTTTATTTCAATTGTGCCGTCTGTCAGGAGATAAATTCAGCAACAAAATCAACAATTAATTGCATGCTTGCTTGTCACAGTAGAAGGTTGTGTCCGCATTTGTCAGTTGTTTTCAAGGCTCCTTATGCCCTGGTGCTTGTGACTGTTTGCATTTTCCTGAGGATGTGCCTAATTGGCATAAAATATATGTAGACTTAAAGCAGACTAAATTAAATAAACAACATTTGCTTAGGTGTTTGATATATGTCAATCTTCTCAAATCAATATTCAATTTGATGAGTAGGGTTTCGTAGTGGAAGAACAGATATAAGGGTCAGGGATGTATTGCATACTACATGTTAATGCATGTTGCAGGCAAGCATTAGGGTTATATTTTCTTATTTTTTAAATTATTTTATAATTCTGTTATTTTGTTATTTCTCATACTCGTCTTCTGCAAAAAAGATTTGCTTGATCGAAGAAAACTCGAACCTTAATCAATTAGCAAACATTTCGTTAGTATTTAAGATTTAGGTATGGTTTTTGTAGTTTGATTTAAATAGTGTAATATAAATTATATCAGTATGTATTGCCATTGTAAAATTTTTGGGATTGAATTAATTTTAATTTAAGGAAAGATTTATTTCTACAAACTCTAAATTACATAAACAGCCAACGATTTTTGCATTAAAACCAATATTGTCTCAAACAACTTCATTATCTATGGTTTACTTGTGTTGAATCATTTAAGTAATTTATTTGTTATAATTGATATTATTTTTGGCGTGGATACGTCTATATTTCTGTTTTTAATATGAATAATTTCGTCGATAGGAGCTTAAATGACACTATCTATTAGTGCAAAGTGAACGATTTCACCGATTTCGTTTAGTTATGTACCAACAGATGGCGTTTTTTAAACTTTTTTTTCTTTAATTTAACAATGTTCGATATTCTATAACATTTTTGTAGCCACTTTTTTTTCCTTAAGTTGTTTTGTATAGGTTTGAATTACAACTATACAAGTCAGCTTAGTACTTCCACGCTCACAAACCTAATTTATTGGTATACATACTGTGATGTAGTATAAATATAGCGTAACTGGTGTAAGTTTTCTTTTGCAAAATAAAAATAGACACAAATTTCGTTAATTTTGTATTTAGTTTAGAGCTGATATTATTACTTATGTTGTGTAAGGTTACAAGCTCAGGCGTTATTTCTACAAATGCTAACGCTTTAACGGCTTGATGCGGTGGTAGTTCAGTAGGTGAGGCTACGTACCCATACTGCATTAGCCATTTTTTAGCCTCCCTTCCCCCCTCTCGGTAACCAATCCAACCCCCCACCGCGCTCTTTCATGTTTAAATTCATAAATATGTTTTTAAATTATTTTTTTTTTTGCAAATATAAAGTTAATATTATCAAGAAGAAAAGATTTATGTAAAAACGTATTGTAATAGGAACTTATGTTTTACTACAAATGAAATAGTATGTAAGCACACTACTATAAACTGAGTAGTAAAATAGGACAAAAACTGTCAGTTTTAAATCGGCTGGTGTCCCGACATTTGCGTTAGTGCTGCTAAATGTGAGTTTAAGTGTGCCAAACGTTGCGCGCCATAATTTGAGGATAGCTCGGTAACTTGTTACCAAGTAGAGTATTTTGAAGACCTTCCCTCTCCCCTAGACTAGTCACATAGTATGAGTATGTTCCCTAAGAGCATCGGCTCGGGACAAGAAAGTACCACGTTCGATCTTGACCACAGTTCTTAATCCTGACTGAGTACGTATTTTAAATGTCAACCTATTTCGTTATTTTTCATACTTTTCCTACTATCGGCCTGCGCTTAATAAACTCAGTTAGAAACATTAATTCTTATTGTTTCACCAATAGTCGGATTACCCTCCTACGCGTAAACATATCCACGTAAAGCTTACGGCTTTATCAATGATACATCCAATCGATACATTGATTTTTTAATTGCTTTCTTTAAATATATTATTCAGAATGTGCAAAATCAATTCTACTGTTAAGATAATTGTAACTATACTAAATAAGACTTTTAGATAACCTCAGGTCAGGCATGAACTTTACAAGGATTAGATTTAGGTGCTAAATTATTCAAGCCACATTTTTAGAAATATGCTTTTTTAGCTGCGAGTGTGCTGTATTTGGTCACGCGCCGTGCGTTACTATAGCGGCGCTGCGGTTATTAAATCGGTTGTAAATTATACGCGACTGGCTCCGTACTGAAAGACTAATAGCCCGGAAAACTAAAATTTTTGGTAGCGTACATGAATGTAGTAAAGATTTTCCTTTTTTATACAGAATTAGAAATATTACAGAACGAAAAATATATGTATTAAAAATATGACCATTGGAAAAATTACTCTATGGTCGAATATTCTTAGACGTTAAACGTCATATCGTTCGTTAATGAGTGTGGTTTGTTTGTTTCTAGCATTTATAAAATAAGGTAATAAATTTGAGAATTACTACAGTCAATTTATGGCGTAGTTTATGTGTTTGCTTTATTGAAGATTCCTTCTAAGTCAAATTTGGACATTTACTCACGGTTATTATAAAAATAAATTTATTTTACTGTAAGTGTTATTCAAATTAATGTCTTACCGTGATCCGGACCCTAAACTCAGGTAAGTTATAAAATTTTCAATTTTTTTTTCTCACCTTTAATCAAAAAGGTCTTATTACGAAATTTGCATCAGGAGATTTTATGGTTTTCTATGTAACGTGAAAAACACCTAATCTATGCATTTCCTTGCTCCATGGCATTTTTATTTCACAACAATAATTATTACAACAACAATAATTTATTTCACAACAATGTTGTGATAGAAAGCAATTTATATACAATAATCATTAAATTGGTCATGATCTTTGAATTCTGTGCTTACTCTTAAATATTTTCAGATTCTATATAGTGGCTAGATAGTAGTTTTCAATATACTACAAATAATATAATTGGTTTTGAATGCTGAAAAAAAATTAAGTCAACTACATCGTACAATAACTTCATAACACTTTCCTATATACATGTGAAATGTTATATGTCAACCATAAATAATTACATTTTGTATAAATTATACCATAACAAAAAACCACACAATATAAATATACCCAGAAAGCACAATTATGAAACTGACAGTAATACTAAATTTACTCATTCATTTATAATTTCTATTTTGTGTATTTGAAAAAAAAAATAGTTTTGCAATTCATTAATCTACAAAATTTGTATAAGGAATCCAAATATAAATCAACAGGTTCATGGTCTCTCTTATAAGATGAAAGATAATGGAGTGTGTTATCAGTAGGGGGTTATTTCAAATTGAAGATATGGAGAATTAGTGATGAAAATTTTGAAAATTTAGGGCAAATCAATGTATATCTTTAGGGCAAATCATATATATATATATATATATATATATATATATATATATATATATATATATATATATATATATATATTATGAATATTTATTATAATGACCCCCTTTTCCACCATATTTATTTAAAAAGAAAGGTATTTAGATATATAATGCATTACCAAAGATGTAGTTACATTTGAAAATTTGATAAAGAATGAAATGTACTTTCTACAAATGTTAGATTGAGAGGTTGTTGGTCTCTTCTATCATAGTTATTGAAGTTTTTGTTTTGTAGGTATTATGTATGTGTAAGTGGTTGAATATGAAGAATTGATTAGTTATTTGAGCAAAAAATACTTTTTAATTCTGTGGTATAGCGAATTACTATTGTCATTTAGAATGTGGTAATTCTGGCATTTAATTGAACTTTTGTTTTATTAGTTTCCTAGGATTACATTAATAATATGAAATTCAAAATCAGATTCTTTATAAAAACATACAATTGGTATTACATAGTTGAAATCTAATCATAATTAACCTATTAATCGGTGTTGCAACGGAGGCCACTTTAATGGAGGCAGGAGTGGAAATTTTGTCATATTTTGCTTTACACATATATTTCGAATCCCTTTTCAATGATATTATCTCACCTTTTCTTGAATGGTTTTCTCAATTAATTTCACATTTTACATAATCATTATTTCTGATAAACTCCACCAAATGTTACTTGTACCCATATTTTTTGCACAATTTAAATAAGAGTAACTACTTATTATCACTAATGTATACAGGTAGACTTATTAATATAAAGTAGTCAGGAAAGTGAATGGTTAAACATCAGATATGCTGAAAGTATATTCCCTTTGAAAGTGTTCCATTTTTGTTGCTCGTGTGGGCTATCTATGTACATCAATAACTCATTATACAACAAATCTCTACACTAATCACGGGTGACAAACGAGAATAGAAAGTCAAGCTATGTCTTCTACCTTTCCCTACCTCCCACTCTGCATGTTCCAATTAAATTCACAACATATTTTTCTCTATGGTTCCACCTTACACTAACTTAAATTTGTTTCCCAAGTTCCATATCTAGCATTGAACCAAACAACTTTGTTAAAAACTTGTGGAGTTAGAGGTAGATATGCAACTTCATGCAAAAGTTGCATATTCACAGAGGAGAAAGTAACATTCTGTTAGAACACCATATTCAATTAATATTTTTAATACAATTCATTGTAAGTTTCCCTTTTTTTTTTTATATTTTCATTTAATGCATTTTAGGTATTAATTTTCAGTTCGTCCCGAATCTTATAAAATGGGTCCACCAAAAAAAGTTAAAAAAAATGATGGATCTAAAAGTGGAGGAGAAAAGTCAGGTTTGTAAATTTTAAATATCATGTTTATCTATTGTTTTTACTGTATTTTTCTGTAAAAATATGATTATAAATTTAAAACACCTCAGGAAAGAAAAGAAAAATTGAAGATGACCAGACTATTGACTTAGTTGATGATGATGGCACGGAAAATGTGGATGTTCCGGGAGCAGCTATGCAGGATGCTGAGAAAATGGATCAGGTCCCAGAGGATGAATTTGGTGCTAAAGACTACAGGTTATTTATGCTTAGATATTGGAAGCAAAATTTATGAACTTTTTTCATGGTACATGGTGTCAAAAGCAAAAAAAAAAGTTATTGTTTTTGCATCTGATATGGATATTTCTATAATTTTATAACAGCTTGGTGCTCTTTTAAAATCAACTTATTAATAATATACTCAATAAATTAATATACTCAGTGTAAAGTATTTTCAGTCATTGTTTCATAAAACATAGCTATCAGTGTGAAGTAGATTTATGGCTACATTATTTTTGTTTCACTATTCACATATTACTACTAAAAATATGTACACATCTAGTATCACTTTGCTGTCTATAGACATATCAAGACCCTTTTTCTCAGTAATAGATAGAAATTTCAACTTGTAAAGAATATTAAATATATTAAGTTGTTGGAAATGGAAAAAAATCATGCTCCTTGGCCAAAGTAATTAATAAATGTGGACATTTTATTATATATTTTGATATTTATAAACTTACTCATTAATAACTATAAGATACAAGATTTGCCGTTGTCCTAAAATTATGAAATTTGCCAAAAGACAAGGTTTTAAATACAAAAGGAAAAATTGTCCATTTGTTACATAAATCCTTGCAATAAGAGAGGTTTTTAAATTAGGAGGTAATATTTGTAGTTAAAAATCAACTATGATGTAAACAGTTATATATTTAACTGTCTGTTATATAAATGGTGCATGTCTTATGGATTTATATCTTTCCTAATTTACCGCTATGAATATTGAAAACTTTTATAAAATTGAATGGATTGACATGCATGCGTGGCATGTGTGTATGTATGTATGTAAACCTTTCATAGTTTTTGTACAAATTACCTGAACAAAACATAGTTTGCAGTATTTGATAGGGCCCACTCATTTTAGACTTCCTAAACATTGAATTAATTCCACCTTGTAGATTTTGAGCTATCTCAAAAACAAAATTTTCAAAAAAATGTTTTTTTTTTAAATAACGTAGATTACTTTACTGATCGATACCAAAATCTAATCTGCTCTTTTCCCCAAACAGAAAAATTCTGTTCAAGATGTATCTTTGGAGAAAATTGTTTTAAAAAAGTTTTTCTAAAATCTGTCTATTGTTGCTAATTGCATAAGAATCAGTCAATTTTTCATAAGATATTGTCGGAGAAAAAATTTTCAAAGTATTTTAAAAAACATTTAAAGTATCTTACCTATAAATTCCAAAATTTCACCAATTGTTCTGTTTAAAAAGCAATGTTGATTGTTACAAGCTACATCAAAATCAGCTGATTTGTTCGAGAGATATCACTAATACATGATTGTAAAAAAAGGTTTATCAAAGTAACATCTATAATTCTCGATGAATTAATGTTTGATATCTGATTATACTTTTCTGCTTAGAAAACTGCATCTGTAAAGTAGATCAAAATCGAATAAAGTATTCTAAAGATATTCTAATTTATAAATTCAAAAAAAAAATTAAATTAATCTAGATGTTTGAAGCTCTGAACTTATTTGAACTGTATTTTGAGCTCCGAGAGCTTGAAAAAACATTATAATCCATCTTTTGAGCATGATGATCTCAATAATTTACTGCTTCTTTATTTTTGAAAACTTTGAGCTTGATAGTAGTATGAAGTTTCAGAGATAGCCTGCAGGGTCAACTGTCTTTCAAATTTTTAAACACAAAAGCTCAAAAACTCATAGACAATATTTATAACTCAAAAAACTCAAATACACATCGATAAATATAGTGGGAAGTTTTAAGGATAGCCTGCATGATTAACCGTTTTACAGTTTTTCTAGCTACTTTTATGGGACTAATTAGGAAATATAAAAAAAACAATGGGAAAAACTAATGCAATTAGTAGGATTTTATATATCATAACATTAATATACCTATGTATATTAATAATATTTTTTTTATATTTGTAGAAGCCAAATGACATTGAAAGTAGACAATACTAGTAGACCCTTGTGGGTGGCTCCCAATGGTCACATATTCCTGGAAGCATTCTCTCCTGTATATAAACATGCACATGACTTCCTAATAGCAATATCAGAACCAGTTTGTCGGTAAGTAAGTTATTTGATCAATGTAAATTTGAAATTTTCCATTCACTTATATCTTACAATATTTAATAACATGAACTTATATCCATATATTCCTCATTTAAAATTACCCCAATTTTTTAGAAAGTGTTATTTCTACCGCAAAATGGAAGACCAAAAATGTTTCTTTTTTATTACATCAAATTATCATAAGTTTTTATTTGGGAACATGGCCGTTTTAGTAAAACAGTCAACAATGTGACAACATTATTAGTTTGATATGAAATTGACACTGTTTTTGTGATTACCATTATTGAAGGAAATACAGAAATTTAATGAAACTGATTTAGCTAGCCAACCTTAATATACTCTATCAAATTTTACATATAAGTAGATTATGTCCTGAAATAAGACTTACAATATTTTTTATGCAATAGGATAAAGTATGAATATCGTAAAAAAATAAATTAGAAACCGTAAACAAATTTAAAACATAAAATAAAGCAATCATTCTTAAAGTTTAATTCATGTCCAACAAAATGGGTGGGAGACCGCTGGTATACTAATGTAAAAATATAATTACTACAACTTGTCAATACGTTTCAGGCCACAACACATCCATGAATACAAGTTAACAGCGTATAGTTTATATGCAGCTGTATCGGTGGGCTTGCAGACAGTCGATATTATAGAATATCTCCAGCGTTTGAGTAAGTGCGCAGTCCCATCTGGAATCATTGAATTTATACAGTTATGCACATTGTCCTATGGGAAAGTCAAACTTGTCCTCAAGCACAATAGGTGAGTCGAACAATTGTTTTTCTAAAATGCAAAATATGCTATCTTGGATAAGTAAAACTTGCATGTGTCAAACATGAAAAGCTATAGATTCCCAAAAATGAGTTACACAATGTTGCAATGTGGCAACAATTTACTGCATTCCAGCAAACAATTTCTAAGCTCAGTATTTCTATTGAATAACTAAACTTGTAAAAAAAAATACATATTGAAGTTACATATATGTAATTCTTTTCTCTAATCCTATAAATATAATGATTTGCGAATTTTCAAACTGTTATTACATTCAGTCATAATAAAAATCACTTTTGAGGGGCCTTTATGGTCATGTGGTTTACTATGACTATCAAGCTATACAGATATATACCTATAATTATAAATAGGTTTCACTTATTTACAACTACCTCCATCTTACATTTAACATTTTTATAGTCTCTAAGGATTTTAATATAAATGTAAAATAAGCCTATCTTTCATGAGAGATCATGTCTCCATACAAAAAGGGATCTTTTTACTTTTATGATTAAAAGTAAAAAGAAGTTAGCAGTGTATTCTTTTTCTTTGTATCCTACAAAGAATATAAATTGTTGACCGCATCCCTTTCAGTCTTCTGGTAACGCTATCTCATGAATCTCAAGCTTAAGATTCATGTATTTAGTTTGTGTTTAGTTTACTTCATCATATAAGATAATGTGGTGCTATTATTAATGGTTTAAGGAATATAAATGAAACAGAAATCGGTGTTGCGGAAATTGGCAAAGTAATATGTTAAACAACAAAGGAAGTGGTACAATCTATATGTTTCAGTTAAATATTTTGATTTAGTGTAAAGAAGTCAGCTCTATAGCTGACTTAAACTATTTTAAATCATCGAGCACCCATTGTAGAAAGATATGTATGTAATTAAGAAAAAAAATATATATTACAGTGTTACATTACCAAATAATATGTAAAAACTAAATTTATAATCTGTTTCACTTATAAATATTTGTACATTTTTTAGATTTGTTTTAGAATTTTATGTATAAAAATACTTATAAATTAGATACATACTAATAAGTTTAATTAATAATTTAACAATTGTTGTAGTAACAAAACATGTTTTGAAATGACTTCTATCTTATTACAATGAGTTAGATGATTTTTTTAATAGAATTATGGAGTTATATTTTTTTAGATACTTTATAAATAAACAGTATAAGAAAAGTAATCATAAAACCTTGTGCATTCGACAAATTATAATAATTAAAATAGAGAAAAAGGGTTATCATAAAAAATGGACTTTGTATGGATCACTATATGTTTGGCACATTTCATTACATAAAGTACTATTGAGATTTTATCAAACAAAAACAAACATTGTGGTGCAATGATTGTTTTGAGTTATATTATCAAAATATATTTCAAATGCACTTCTTATTGTATTGATATATGAAGAATATTGCACATGTATAATATGCCGTCCAGTGCGTACATTGGCCACAGCTTGTAGATGTGGTGCATCTTGGTATTCAATGTTAACTCGTAGAATTAGTGAAGAAGTTTTTGTGGTATCACACACCATATCTTGCTTTATGCTAATGTCAGTGCTGTCTCCTGGGAGAGTAAACATAGATAATGATTGTTGATAGTTGATTTCTGCATTATATTTGTGTGATAACATTTCTTGAAATGCTTGTCACAGACAAACGGCATTTGGTTAAATAATTCTCTGGTTAAGGTGATTGACACAAAAGTACTTACTGGGTAATTATTACGCATCCAAATCACAAATGCATGCAATGTTGATGAAAATGTATGCTGTGAAAGATAGAACAGTTTTGATGATCCATCATTTCCTTTTAAAACAATCGCCATGTTAAGTTTAGCCCAACCAATATCTGTTATTAATTTTTATGCATAAAAAAGATAGCATTTTAAATACGGTTTCAGACTTCAAATGAAAATTGGTACTAAAACAGTCTATTTATATGAGAGCAATCTCTACTAAACTTATCTAAATGAAGTTTGAATTCTACAGTTAAAAAACTGCATACTGCACTGCCAAATTTAAATAGGTACAATAAAAAACTCAGACATAAATAAATTAATGGCTTGTTGCACCAAAAGTTAAAGGCTAATTATTAAATTAGACATAAAATATGATAGGTAATGTATGTATAATCTTCCAAATATTAGAGGTTAACGTTTGCAAATTCCTTTTTATTTTTAAATAAGTATTCTATAGAATTTATTTCACAACAAATCAGATTACATATAACGTAAATATCCTGATAATTTGTATAAAATATTTCTACATGAACAGTTATGCGATCATCAACACAATGTTGTCGCTACATCTTAATCACAAGACATCGCAAACTTGAGATGTGCTCCATAAATCATAAAGACCCCTTAAGTGAAATAACTTCATAAGCTTCACATGTTTATATTAGGGTTGAATGAAAAACATATTTCGACTTGCACAAACATATTATTAAAAAATCCAGCCTCTTATACATTTAGGTGAAATTAAAGGAGTGTAAAATAAAAAAAACCGGCCAAGTGCGAGTCGGACTCGCGCACCGAGGGTTCCGTACAAACCTGCAAGGTTTACAAAGTTCGTTTTACCAAATTTCGAGATTCTATGTCAACGGGAAGTGGTCTTTAGGTTTTAATTCCCTTGCGTGTCGTTGCGAGTTTCAAAATATGCGGTATCAATGGTTGTACTTTTGCGTTTTGCGTTTTTGCGTTGACTTAGAATTTTTTTTTTTTCACGGGTTAAAGGCAATTAGATCTAAGTATTTGATATGAATTTCAACTTGATAGCTCTACGCGTTCATGAGGAAAAAAGTAATAAGTTTATATTTATTAAAAATATATATTTTGTAATGTAACTAAAATTTAAGGTTTTCGGAATTTTTCCTTTATGTGTGCTATAAAACGTTGCTTCATGCCAAATTTCAAGATTCTAGATCGACTGGAAGTACCCTTTAGGTTTTGATTCCCTTGCGACTTGCGAGTTTCAAAATATGCAGCTTAAATTGCTGTTTCTTTTGATTGCGTTGACATAGAAGTTTGATTTTGTTACAGCTTAAAGGTATTATAGACCTGAGTATTTGGTATGAATATCAATTTAATACCTCTACGCGTTTATGAGGAAATGGGTAGTAAGTTTAAAATTATTAAAAAAATATATTATGTGATGTAACTAAAAATTTATGGTTTTCGTAATTTTTCCTTTATCTATGCTATAAGACGTTGCCGTTACCAAATTTCAAGATTCTGAGTTCACGGGAAGCACCCTGTAGGTTTTGATTCCCTGCAAGTGTCGAAAATTTGCGGCATAAACGGCTGTATCTTTTGATTGCGTTGGCTTAGAAGTTTGATTTTTCACAGCTTCAAGGGACAGTAGACCTGAGTAATTGATATAAATTTCAGCTTCATACCTCCACGCGTTCCTGAGAAAAGGGTCTTGACAGACGGACGGACGGACGGACAGACGGACAACAAAGTGATCCTATAAGGGTTCCGTTTTTCCTTTTGAGGTACGGAACCCTAAAAATGAAGATAATTCATTCATTGCAAAGCAAATTTAGGATCAATCACAGTGCAACACAATATTTAAGTACTCCTGATTTTTGTTATCTGTTTATTGTATCAGGTATCTAGTTGAGAGTAAGCATGTTGAAGTACTACAGAAGTTACTGCGTGATCCAGTTATACAGCAATGCCGATTGCGTAGAGATGGCGATGAAGATTTACTCAGTTCTGTGCTTCCGAAACCAGACAGTTCTAAACCAAAAGTTGGTTAGTAAATATTTAAAGTCATAGGTACTGCAAATTAACCTTGTTACAGACTATTCTATATTCACATTTACCACTTTTATCAATATCAATAAATTATGTTTTAGTATTCCGTTCTAATTAGAGGAAGTGAATATTTTTGACTAATACTATTGATCATTTTTTGCTATATTATTTTAAAGTAAAAAAACTTAATTCCTTGGGATGTAAAATAATTATATGCCAAAAATGAACAATACTTTTATGCACTCTAAATTAAATTACATTCATTAACTTTCATAAACCTAGGTGATGACAAACCAGTGGCTGATGGTTCAGTACCAGATGATATAAGCCAATTTTATCAGCAGTTGGATAAAGAGGATGAAGATGATGAAGCCACAGACATCAGTGCTAACACTGCTGTGGCTTTTGAAGTGGACCCTGATAAAATTGAGGTGTATATATTTCTTTGTTTTAGTTTAATATATATATATGATCTAATTCTAAAATTCACTATATTTCTGACATTAATAATATTTTAATGAATATAGTTTAAAACTCCTTTAAATTTTCAATTTAGTGTTATTATTGTATTGTTAATAATGTTTTCATAATACAAAGATATGTAAATTTAGCTTTTTATACTCTAATTAAAAAAAAAAACCCAATACAGGTCATACAAAAACGCTGTATAGAACTGGAATATCCTCTGCTCGCTGAATATGATTTTCGCAATGATTCAATAAATCCAGACATAAACATTGACCTGAAACCTACAGCCGTACTTAGACCTTATCAAGAAAAAAGCTTGCGAAAGATGTTCGGAAACGGACGTGCTAGGTATGTAAATTTTCAATAATTCATCAATAGAGAAATTATCTAGAGTATGATTTTATTTTTTAGAGAAAAAAATGACCTTAACACTATTTTGCGTTTATCTAACTTTTTTGCCTGATATGCTATATGTTCATAAAACCACTTGAATACTGAAAACACAGATTGCATGTCTTGACAGAAAAGTGAATTTCCATTACTTACCTACTTTGAATAATGATAACGATAATATAAGAAGGAAGAATTCCAATAACTTATATAAACTATTATTATATAGGATTTTTACCACGAAGTTGATTTTATTACTATGAAAAATCTTAAAACCGAATGTAATTAAGGGTGCTCAAGCCACATCTTGAACTCAACCATTACATTAGTCTTAAAGTTTATTATTACCTTTTGTATTTACATGAATGTTAAAACAAGACAATATTCATTGTTGCTTATGATAATAATACTAAATATTAAGATTAAATAGCATACAATATTGGTATTGCTAAAAAAATTTTAGCTCTTTCAATATTTTTGTATGAACAAAGATAATTTTATGATTATTTCCGACATGGGTAGGTAGAGATCTTCGCTTGGTATGATCTTTATAGCTCCTTTTGCTTCCCTGATATACATCAGTCATTTCATGCTAGCTCTTCAGTTTGTGTAAAATCAATGAATTTATGCATAAACCCTCAAAAAGTATAGTTCTATGTAATGATGACAATTTATGTAATAATGCCACATTAATGAAAAAAATATTTAGGATAATGTTAAAGTAATTAATATAGTTTATGTAACTGAGTTTTATTCAAAAATAAGTCAACAATTTTTGAGTTATACATCATTGTCAATAGGTTTAGCACAATATAGTATTACCTAGTACTTTACCAGAATCTGCAGGCCTAGCATGGCATTCTTGAGAAGAGTTTCTATAGGGCTATCATCCTCGTGCAACGTTAATAAATTAAATGGACAGTTCTATAGAGATACTCTTGTGTAGAATTCCATGCTAGGGTCGCTGGTGTAAGTTGTTTGTGGTGACTTATCTACACAGTTTTAGGTTTTTGTCACCTTACCATAGGAATACAATCTCTAACAATCTTCTTACATGAAATTTGAATGTTTTGATCTTAATTATTCCATGCTGATCCTGATATTAACATAGGAATCCAAATTTCTTTATGGACAGTTAACGCATTTTTGGCAAAATAGTTCAAGCAAATAAAGCCCTATTTTCTATGTTTATAAATTAAATTTCTTCTCAATATCTCTATCATGTTAAGTACATATTATTATCACATTACATATGCCATTATTCATAAAGAAAATGCAGATAAAGGAACTCTTTCATGTGTTATGGTCTCATTTTTAATCAGACCCATAAAAAATTTTACAAATAAGTAAATAAGCACTAACAGACCATAGAGTTATCTATGCCTCGGTGTAAAAATAAAATTGTATAAACACATCTATGAATTTAACTCATACAGTTCTCTCAAAATCATAAATTCTTCAATACATCTCAAAATATGAGACTAATAAAAACAAATAAAACATTGATTTTGGTACAAAGAATACAGTTGATCCTAGATTGTACATTTATAGAAAAAGTTAATTTTTGGTTCTATTTTTCTCAACATTTTCTGAACAAATTTGAGCAGAAAAATTGAATTTAAACATTAAGTATTTTATTAATGTTCACTGTACATTGTTTCTTGTTTTTCCATAATCCTATATTTACAGATCTGGAGTGATTGTGCTACCGTGTGGTGCAGGCAAATCTCTGGTAGGTGTTACAGCTGTGTGTACTGTACGAAAGCGTGCACTTGTGCTTTGCAACTCAGGTGTCTCCGTGGAGCAATGGAAACAGCAATTCAAGTGTTGGTCCACTGCTGATGACAGCATGATATGCAGGTATTTTTTCCAGCTCCCATTTTGTTCTGTTATTGTTCTATTACTCAATTTTCATATTTGCATCAGATTTATCATAATATTTAAATAACCCACCTTTGATCTAACAGCATGATTATATCATATCATCATATCACCATAGAAATGGGATGAAAAAACCAATTTACTGAAATTTTAATACATTTGAATAATCCAATTGAATAGTTTAAAATTTATGAAATTAAGCAAAGTTATAAATGCAGTAAGTTTCATTATTGATGATTTTTAATTTCATTGACCAAATAAGATTATTAAAATATATTTGAAACAAAGATTCAATACACTTTTCATATCATTATAATCTATATATACATGATGAACTATGAGAGAAAATAGATTTATTCAAAGGCAATTTTTTTCAAAGGAATGGATCAATTTTGATAATTATAACACCAAGCGACATAATTTGTGGAGCTGTACAACTGATTCATGAAATACAGAGGGAGTTATGGAAATTATTTTTTAAAAAGCTTTATTTACTTCAAATTAAATGAAATTATTGATACTAAATCTGGACCAAATGTATTGTACAATAAATTCTTCAAAATCTAAATGATCATAATCTGTTTAACTAAATTGGAATATATTCATCTATATACATTTGACCATGACTTTGAAAATAATCCCTAGAACTTCAAAATGCATTTAATAAAATTTGAGACTAATTGTTACTGAGAAAATTGGGCATTGTTTTATAGCACAGGGTACTTTGTATTTAATTTTCATTAAATATTTGAAAATATTGAGATACAATAAAGAAAATTATAATTAAAAATAATCACTATAACCTTTATAAAAAATATTTCAACTATTTCAAAGCTTATTTTAGACAAATATTTAGATGGGCAGATATTTTTTTTAAAAACAACTATTCATATATTAAAATATGTACAACAATATTCTTACATGATGATCCTTTTGGGGGTTTGGGGACAGATGAAAAAAAAAACTCACAGAAAAGCAGAAGGCATATATTCCGAAACACAGTTTTACAATAAATCACTACAGAACCACTGGAATATAAATCACATACAGCACAAACAAACAAAATTTATAGCATTTGTGAATATTACACTCCAAAAATAAATGCATAAAAATGTAAACACGTGTGGAAAGTTGTAATAAAGAGGAAGGCGGGGAGAGATTTTTTATGTTATAGAGTACTACTATCCTTGAATTTCTTTTAGGGGAGTTATTTTGTACTTTTAAATTATCTAGCTTATTAGTACAGTTCATAATAATATGTAAATAACAGCATTATTGAAATAATTCAACAACAACTTTATTGTTATGCATCAACAAGATCTTAGTAAGATTATAATGTCATGTATTGTTAAAAACAATCTTAAATATTTATTTAGAAGGAACGTATTTTTCTATTTGTAAAGTTTAGTTTTAATGGTGATGTTTTGATTGCAAACACATGTTTAAAGGAAAAAATTAGAAAAAAAAATCATTCAATATTTAATTTCAGGTTTACATCAGAAGCGAAAGACAAGCCTATGGGGGCAGGAATTCTAATCACAACATACAGCATGATCACACACGGCCAACGGCGTTCATGGGAAGCTGAGCAAACAATGAAGTGGCTACAGGCGCAGGAGTGGGGACTGCTCGTCCTTGACGAAGTACATACCATACCCGCAAAGATGTTTCGACGTGTACTGACTATTGTGCACTCTCATGCTAAATTAGGTAAATAATGTAATGTGCAATATGAATTTGTAGTCATCTTTGATCGTGACTATTGAGAGGTGAATGTTCATTAATTCTTTTTGATTGAAAATTCTTTGCTTGCTTGAGAATATTATTGTATCATTAATTTATAAAAATGAGAAGATGCACACTCCCTTGTTGAAAAACGGCCACAGTAAATGAGTGCTAAAACAGACAGTTTAGCATTCATTGTATTCACTGTAGTTTCGTCGCACCTTTCATTAAAACGTCGAAGTATTCTGTTAAAAAATGCAAAAATAACATGTAAAAGGTTATGAAAAAGGATGGTATTTCTTATTTTGATAAGTAAAGTTTTGTTTATTTATAATAGGTGCTCAATCACATCTCATAATGAGTATTTTTTTTCATTTAAAGGAACATCAAAAGCCGAGATATAAACCGACTTAAAAAAAAATAGACATAAACAACATTGGTCTCATTTTTCTTGCATTGTCACGATATTTGGTCGCTTAACAATAAAGACTGTTTTTATACTAATGAAGTCGCCCTTTATATTTTTTAATTTATTATTTGTTTTATATTTATACAAGTCTTAAAATTATCTTTAAAAGGAAATCATAGAGTAGATTAAACTTATTCAAAAATAATTATTGTTAATATTTCAATTTGTTTTTAGCAAATTTTATAAAGTATTATGTTCACATCAATAACATGTTAGTGTTTAATTAATTATCACCTTATTTTATTATATAAATAATAAGGAAGTTTTATATTACTATAATAGTTTTTTCATGTATATTTTCACAGACATTATGAAATTAAATATTCATATTAATTAAAATCTTAGGTGATTATTACATTAAGCTTTATCATGAAGAAAAATATACTATGATTTTTTTCATACATTCAATCAAAAAACAATAATAAAAACTTAAAATAATATTAAACCACTCCACTTATGTCTTGTTTTAGAACAGCATGTATAAATTGTAAAAAAATATAACTTATTGTCTTCCAATAACAAGACGATTGTTTCTTGTTCTCTTTGTATTTAAAAATTAACCTTATGTTATGATTCGGTTGAAGTGTCAGATGATAAATTATGTTCATTCTCTTCTTATTCTTGTACACTTGTAAAATAGTATCATATAATGTGAGATAAAGACAATAGGTACACTCTGAGCCATTTATCGGTGTCCAAATAGTATGCAACTGTGTATCTTCTATTTTTTGCATATCCATGTATTGAATGTAAATTTTAAGACTATAATGTTAAAATAAAATTTTATTTCTATTAATATTTGAATTACATTATTATGTGCATATTTGCAGTCTGTGTCATTTAGTATAAAGGTGAATTGAATTGCAACAAAATGGCAGTTTGACACAACACGGATCACTTCTACTAAACATTAATTTACACTTGAAAACTTTTTGAGAAATAAATGGGATTTGATTATATGTGACTGATACTAGGTTGTGAATGGTCTAGCTTGTCAATCTTGCTCTAAGCGTATACTGAGCTCTTTTTTGTAGTATTGTTAGTATATACCAGTATATACAATGAACACCATGATAATTATTGATTATTGTGATAAGGCACCTATAATGCATAAATAGAATATTTTATTTTGAGCATATAATTAAAAAATAAAATAGATGAACTATTGAAAATTTATTCTATTAATTTAATTTATTTATAGTTATTTTAATTGTAACTTATGTACATATAATTACAATACATTCTAGACTCCAGTATACATTTGGTTAGATATTTTATCAAACATATAAAATTTATACAAGTATAACAACAAAAAGATATGGGTAATATGTAAGTATCTGAATTACAATTGTATAATAATAAATATACCTAAATTACATTCAGTTTCATTTCATTAATAGATCAAGTCTATGAAAAGGGAATGTAGAATTTTGTAATAGTATACATTATTTGCTGTTACAGACAATTATATATCCAATTTAAACTTGATACTCAGCACTTCAGCATTAGATATAATCGAAAGTCCTCATTTGATAATTGTGTCTTGTGGAATAGTTCTGTAAAATTGTTTAATGTTAAAATGCGTTTGTTCCTTTCTAAAAAGTAATATGCATACAATGCATTACAGCTGATAATTCATATATAATGCAAATGTCACATGTGCTATTTTGCAGGTAGAATTCAATAAATATAAATTATATTATTACAGGTTTAACGGCGACATTACTTCGTGAAGATGATAAAATTGCAGACCTTAACTTTTTAATTGGGCCGAAGTTATATGAAGCCAACTGGCTAGAGCTCCAAGCAGCAGGATACATAGCGCGCGTACAGTGTGCCGAAGTGTGGTGCCCTATGACGCCCGAGTTCTACCGTGAATATCTCATACAAAAGTTAGTTATTTGACAAATAGCTTTCAAATAAGAAATTGTTTGGAAGAGGCAAATACAATGAATATTATAAAAGAATTAAACATATCCAAAATTTGTGTCGTATTTAGAATTAACATAGTATACGTATATTAACATAGTTACATATAAGCAAAAAAAAATTTAGACCTTGATTTAAATAAACAATTCATATCTTACACATTAGTGTAAGTTTCATTAGAAAAGCCGTATGTTGCAGTAATGTTGCAAAAATTGTAATGTTGCAGAATAAACAAGAAAATGTTGCTATACGTGATGAATCCCTCAAAGTTCCGTGCATGCCAGTTCTTGGTGCGGTACCACGAGCGACGCGGCGACAAAACCATTGTGTTCTCCGACAACGTGTTCGCGCTGAGGCATTACGCCGTCAAAATGAACAAGCCTTACATTTATGGACCTACCTCACAAAATGAACGAATACAAATTCTGCAGAATTTTAAGTTTAATCCTAAAGTCAATACGATCTTCGTGAGTAAAGTCGCCGATACCAGTTTCGATTTACCTGAAGCCAATGTTCTTATACAGATTTCGTCTCATGGAGGGTCCAGAAGACAAGAAGCACAAAGACTGGGTTAGCAATATTATGATACATATGTCTTAGACGAAAAAAAATATACACACTTTAATGTTATCTACTAACCAAATAGTTCTAGAAAGAAAACAAACTTAAAAATTTTTGTCAAAAATAAATACAAATATATGTATTTATACAAATGTTCTAGCAATTATGATGATCCAGGAATTATTGAATAAAATATGTTTTTATATTCAAAAGGTATACATGAAGCCTAGGATCCAAAATGATAAAAAAGTGCTCATTTAAATGAATAATGTACTCTGTTTGTACTACTAATGTAATATGTTTAAATATATAAAATGAAAGACAATTTTTCTTTAGCCAAAGGTCAGTTAAAAACTACTGAACATGTTGGCATGAGACTTGACCATTCGACATGAAGTAATTTATTAATTATCTTACGACTGTTAATTTTTGATTTTACACAACTTTCATCATTTTTTTTATTCACTTTTACAACCAACAAAGTTGGCAGGTGATTACCCATATAATAAAGAATTCAAGAATGTAAGAGTTGACCAAAAAATTTTACCATTTTTAATTTTAGTTTAATCAATTTGAAATGAAATATATATATTGGTTCTTTCACATGAACCATAGTATAGCATACAAAGTACAATCAATAAAACATGACATCTTTACTAAAGTATAATATTAGGAATTTTTAGGTTTTTCTTTTCTATATTATACTAATATAGTTACCTGTTCCTCTACAAATCGTACTCGTTCTTCAAGAAAATTGTTGAAAATGTATGAATTGCTGGTTGTTTTCTATTCAGTTTGCATTTGCCGCCAGTCTGATTCGCTCTTGGCCTGTTTGTAATATTGCCTGTTTGTGGCAATTGCTCGTTTTTCCTGATTCTCCAAATTTGTTAGATGATTCAAGCTATAGACAAAATGCTTATAGCATTATGCAATATTTTATTTTCACTTCCTTAAATAAGTCGAAGCGTGTATGCAATCATCATTGTCTGTGCCTTTGATAATCTTAATTTTTCCTGTATCCTTATTTTATTTTTTGATCACAATGTGAAGATTTTTTTTCTTCATGTCCATCTGTAATGAATTTATAGGTATATATCTTATTCTATTACATAATTAATAAGTAATATCTTTCATACAGTTTTGGAACCATGTAATGACCTTTAATTGTAATGGAACATTGTTTCATTTTTTTTTAACTTTTACATTTAAATTAATTTTGGTACATTAGTGCATAGAAAACATTAACTGAAATTAAATAGGTGCTTTCCTCTTTATTATAGGTCGTATTCTTCGAGCTAAAAAAGGAGCTATTGCTGAGGAATATAACGCATTTTTCTATACACTGGTGTCACAAGATACTTTAGAAATGGCATACAGTAGAAAAAGACAAAGATTTCTTGTAAATCAAGGCTACAGTTATAAGGTTGAGTATTTAGCATTGCAAGTCAGATATTTTAATATATTAATTTTCAGCATTATCTGTTAGTTTTTGTGTGCAGGTTATTACCGAATTAAAAGGAATGGATCAAGAGCCTGATTTGTTGTATGGAACTCGAGAAGAACAAGGAATGCTATTACAACAGGTTTCTAAACTATATATTTCTAGTTATCCGTTGAGGGCTTCACCTGCCTGGAAATAGAGCGAATTCATTAACTTTTATGTTTATTCCATCCTTTGAATTAGAAAAATAAAGTAGAGACAGCACTTCATATTTCAACTAATATTCAAATGCGACTGTCGCGTCTATGATGGTTTACGAACAGTACAATGCACGAATCTTTGCCGCCGTGAAATTAGTCACAGGAACCATTGTATTGGCGTAAAACACGAATGCGGAGGAGGAATCGGGGATGTGTAAATGCAGATTCGTGCGTTTTGCTGTAGTGCGGCAGACGATCGTTAGATATCGGTTCGTTATCATCAGCACTGGCAATATCGTGCCATCATATTTGTGCGCGCGGTAACCTCGTATCGTGTGCTCGTACGCTCCGCGGTCACGTTTACATGTTATAAAGCGCACAAGGTCTGCGCAAGTAGTTGCTTAGTTGTATGGGCCGCGTGCTGTTCTAGCTGAAATTGGATAGATTATTTATATATTTATTGAAGTGAAACTTCTTTTGAAATTTTCAAATTTGGATTTTTGAAACGAAAACGTGTAACAAAAAAGAAATAGCTATAAATGTATATATATAGGTTTTAGGCTATAAGAGAATAAGATAATTAGGCTATAAGAGAGGGAGAGAGAGATAGATATGTGCAAATCTGTAGCACATTATTTTCTGTTAGATCAAAGTGACTATTGCACACTTATAAAATTGTTTTTAGTGGGCTAAAAATAACTACACATCTAGTAAAACTAAATAATTACAATTTCAAGTAACACAATTGACTTACTAATGTTGGGTTGCACCAAAAGTGAAAATGTGATTCAGAAATGTGATCTGTAAGATTTCACAGATTTTCCATACACTATTATCAAATCTTCTGGATTACATTTGTGAAATTTATTTTTATTTTAATGCAACCCACCATAAATTTAGGTACAGTCCTAAACTACTTGGTGCATTGTTTGTTTGTTACAATATCAAACTATTCATGTAATAGTATTAGTTACAACATAACAATATTGTATTTTATTTCAAATTCCTTAAGTTTGGCAAACTTTTCTAAAAAAACATTAAGCATTTAAAATTAAAATAAAACACCAAGTCTTTAGTTTCAAAAAGTACTTTAATTTTGAATATTCCTTGGTTCAAAACAGGTTTTTTCATTTTTTTTTTAAATCACTTATTTCCCAAAAAGGCAGGCGGAGACTACAGATTTCCACATTGTATGATCTTTGCATATCTTTTCATCTATCAATCTTTTCACGAAAGCTCGTCGACTTCAAATGTTTGAGATTTGGCCCTTTTTAAGGTTCTGTACCTCAAAAGGAAAAACGGAACCCTTATAGAATCATTTAGTCTGTCTGTCAAGACCCTTTATCTCAGGAACCATTCCTTGAGTATGTGGTTTTAATCCAGTTGAAATTAAAACCATATACTCAAGTCTACATTCCCTTGAAATCGTGAAAATATCAAACTTCTATATTAATGTAAAAAAAAGATACAACAGTTTATGCCTCAAAAAAATGTATATTTTGACACTCTCAAGGAAATTAAAATTTATAGCCTATTTTCTGGTGATCTGGAACTATGAAATTTGACAACTAATAATATCTTACTACAAATAAAGAAAAAATCCGAAAATCATACATTTGTAATTAAATCATAAAAAATAGTCTTTATTTTTTAAAGTACGTAATAAATAATCGAGGTTAAACAACGGTATGCGCGGTAGTAATTGTATGGGTAACCAAATTTTTTTGTAGAATTTTTTAAACATTTACTAATTTGTACAGAAGAAAAAAAATCTGAAAGCTGTATATTTTTAATTAAATCACAAAAAAACTGTGAGACTTGATTCCTGAATTATTTATATATACCTGCAATTTGTACTGAACCTTCAGTAGGCGGGTTCGAATCGCACTTGTCTGGCTTTTTATTTAATATACCACCTATTTGGGCTGCCTAAGATTTTCGAAGGCGATTTTTCCATCACACAAATACACTATATACATTTGTTTTGTCAGTCTATTTTTATTTGTCCTTTTCAGAGAGCCAAACCCCCACAACATACGTTTCTCTACTCTACTCACTACATCTTTCAAAGCATACTATTCTCTACCTTCACTGTTCCTACATTTGTTTTTCAAGACTCCACACGTATGATGCAGGCAGGGATTGCATCTCCACTCATTGATGCTGCTTTCATTTTTTTTCTGCTATACCTTTGATTTTAGACTAAAATTTGAATGAACATATTTTTTAATAGGTATTGGCAGCTTCAGAAAGCGAATGTGAGGAAGAGCGCGTGGCAGGTGCCGAAGGCGGCACAGTGCGGCGCGCGGGCACCCTGGCCTCACTGGCGGGCGCCGACGACGCACTATACCTTGAACATCGACGGCCTGCACATCACAATAAGCACCCGCTTTTTAAAAAATTCCGATATTGAGATGTGTTCCTGTGTCATCTATTCTTATACTGTTATATATTTATTTTTTTATTCCTAATTGAAAAGAGTGACTGAAGACTTATAAGGAGAAGTTAACTATTATGTTGAACAATAAATTGTGCAAAAAAGTTTGCTGTTTTTCTTTTATCAACTTTATGATTTATTTTTTTTATAATAGAAAACTTAATAGAAACTACAATGAATTGTTACAGTGATCAAAGAGACAATAATGGTATTCCTGAATGGGCTATCATCGAGTTACAAGGTCTTATTCAAGTGAAGAAAGAAAATGCCTTCTATAGAATTATTGGAGATTTACACTACTACAACAAGAACAAACATCCAGTGCTTGTTTTGGGGCACCATGTACTAAATGGAAAGGAAATAAAATTAGATCAACCTATGGCCGTCTTAGAAAAAGTGATGTCAGACAACAGAACTAGCTACAAAGTATGTGCTATTGTCAAGAAAAAGTTACTGTTCAAAAGCAGACCCAAACCAATAATCTCAAATATGGACAAGAGTTAGAAATCACAATAAAATATAATAAAACAATAGAACATTTTATTTTATTAATAATTGCAATGTGTAATGGTTTGGACTGGTTTTGAAACAATGTGAAAGGAATAATGTAATGGAATGGATTGTTCTATGAACAAAATGGAATAAATAACATTATTAAATACATATAGTATATCTATATACTTACTTTTTCATGTAATAATTTGTGCCTATTAAAAGTTGTAAGATATTTAGTTTTATAATTGCAGTTGTGACATTTATATACTCTTGAATACTGTCGCACCTGTAAGAAATAAATGTATAAATATTTGAACTATTCATTTAATTCTGAAATTCAAGGTGGACACAAGGTGTTGTCGTGTGGACAGTCACTAACTTTTTAAATTTTCTATCTAGAATCTGTTAATAATACAAATTTCCAACCCCAATAGTAATATGCTGTAAATCAAAATATATTTCCAAAATATACTTAAATATTATTCAAAGAAACTCCTTATTGCCATAAATTGGTTTACGAACAAGTTTTGCATAAATTTATTTTGTGTGTCCGTAACACCTCTAAATTAATATGTGTCTAGTAATTTTAATTTCTCTCAAAGTGACATTGACAATTACTGTAGGGAATATAGGATTATAATAGTTTCATAATTCACAATTATAAAAGTCAAACAATCATTTGTATTTTCAATTCAAATAATTTTTTAAATTTATATATAAAATTAGGATATACTCTGTATGTGATGTGACTGTGGCAGTGTTCAAAGCATTGCCTCCAAGCAGAAAGCATTGACTTCGGATTCTAACCATAGATAAATTGACCAATGAATTTCGAGATGTAACCTTTTGCAATTTGCATCACAGCGCATTAAGCCCTTGTCATAGATATTGTAACTAAATTGGTGATAACAGTCATTAACATTCTCTAACCTGCACTGCGCCTGTGTGGAGAGCTCAAACTTGAGCCACTGAGTTTGAAATAAAATGCTTGAAAGAATAAAACATCAAAAATGTGGATGAAATGACATTAATAATCATGTAAAAAAATTCTGGAGGTAAACACCAAAGCCCTTTACGGCAACACCCTTGTAATGCATCTAAGACTGCAGGGCATTTTGAAACTGACACCAATATATATGAATTGTCAAATCCTCACCCATTAGATAGAATTACTGTTCACTAACCTGTTTCTTTTGTTCTGCATTTTTTATTTCCCTGAAATTGAAATTTCACTTTATTTACCTTATCAGTTTGTATTTTTTGAAGTTTATATTTAGGATTCTAATTGTCATTTATTCTGTTAAATTAATTTTTTTAAGTATATAAAATTCCACAAAGTCATAATACATAATATACACTGATATCCTTGCAGTTTGATTCTAATTGCCAATGTGCCAATGTCAACTATACAGTGATTCTGTATAAAAATATTAGCAGTTAGAGATTAGAGCATTAGCTGCTATGTTTTGTTAGTGTCCAATTTAAAACAAAACTGAAGAGTAGTTATTGGCATGTTTTACATGTTCAATTCCGAGTCAACCTTAATAGCTAAGTGCATGTCCGCAATGAGACTTGCGCGCTAAGTGAGTCTCGCACCGCGGACAATAATTTTAACGTAGCCGAGATCGTGGTACGGGCCGAGTCGGTGGCAGCAATCCCCGCATATGATCGACTCACGAGTTCAATATTTTTGCAGCTATTTATTATTTTTTTATGAAAATAAATCTAACATTGTAAGTGTTAATCTTATAAAGTAGGCAAATGTTTTAAAACCTGAATAAGTACCCTTCATAATTATTAAAAATATCTTTAGATATTTGTAAAATTATTTATGCACCTAATATAATGTAGGTATATGATATTTTATCATATGCCCACATTAAAATATCTCCATTTTTATATTGTAAAGTTTATTGTGATGTTAAATTTTAACAACCATTATCCATTACGTAAATGCGATGTTGAAAAAATATAAACTATTTTTGTTTTTTTCAATTTTATTTCATTTTTTATAGGTATATAGTACAATGCAAGAAACTCTGCCGCTCTGAATTGCCTGAGAATGATCTAATGCTCAAATTTAACACTCCACAATCCTTCCTTCTTCTCCCTGTATTCCTATTTTAGGACATTGCTACATTTTCATGACTAACTTCACAGCAGCAGAGTATCATGCATTGTACTTGTACATACATGTTTACATTTCCTAAGAACCTCAAATACTTATTATGTATCATTAAAAAGGTCTTGTTTAGGTACAAACAAATTTTCTGTTTTGGTCAAAAACAAAATAGAACACTTGAGACTCTTCTTCAAAAACTTGCTACGTGAGTCAGCCGGCATTCACCTATTAATCTAGCTTTCGCTTGCAAGAAATAAACTTCATTTGATCATGCTCTCAATCATGATTCCAAACCTGCAATCAATGCCAATTAATTTGTCTCACTCTTGATTCTAATCCCGCTCACAATTATGATTTTGATATTGTTTCTTTTATGATCTCAGAATTTATAATTTTAGGTCCACCCTGAATTTCGATCTTTGCTGGTCTCGATTCTGCCTTTCATGTCACTTGTGAATCCTATCTTTAACCGATCACGGTTATGATTTAAATGAAGCTGAGGCGTATGTTAGTACCGGAATAAATGGAAATTTAGGCTACAATTTATTGGGGATAATATAACTTAAATCGGGTACAAATGCTAGTTTTTTTTTTTATTGTTTAATTTATACATACAACATATTGCCAGTCTTAGTAATCCGATGAATAGATAAAGCATGCAGATAAAACAATATAAAATACATGCATAAGTCTATCTTTTCCGAAATTTTAATACAATTCATTCAACATTTTTGAGATTAGCTTAGTTAAGATAGTTTATCAATCTGTATATTTGCAGACAGAGCAAAAATTTAAGATTAATATGTATAGATTAGGTTGTAATGGAATAGATATTTTATAGAATTTCACAAAAATATTGTATATTAATATAGATATATAAATCAAAAATATCCTATTTTTTATTCTAGGAGATAATCAACTTTTTTTCAAACTTTGATTAAAATCCGTTATGCCACTTCAAAATTTAGCTTAACAAATACAGACTCTTAATTGAAATTATATATATTCTATCATATGTGCAATTTGCTCATACATGTTCTTTTTTATATAGAATATCAAGATCGGTCAAACCTTTATTAAGTTACAAAAAGACAGACGGACATTAATTTTAAAAACAATAAAATTGCGGTCAGTAAGTTAATTATATGTATAAACAGATACTACAAATTTATTTAGTAATATAGATTTATGGCTGTGTTGTTTTTCAACTTTAGGAAATTTTTGTCATTTCAAATATATGGCTATTAAAATATTACTACATGATCAATCTTAGGTCTGGTCCCATAAAATTTGAGGTAAGTTTTCCAAATTTCTTTTTTGTCCCTTAATAGAGCTAAATGCAAGCTCTATTAAGTCACTATAGAGCTTGCATTTAAGCCCTGTCTTAGGCGTATAATTATCTTTTCTGTGCATTACATGACCAAATAAACGAAATCAATGCCCCGCCACTACAATAAAACGTATGAAACTGTCGCTCAGAATTGCCAGTGAATGATACAATGCACAGGTATAACACATCCCGACTCTTCTTTCTCTCCATATTCCTATTTTACGCCATTGCGACGCTGTGACTAACTCCACAACGGGAAAGTTTTGTGCATTGTACTAGACACATGACACATGACTGAAGGCAAACATCATTACAATCAGTTCAGCTCCTTATTCCTCAGTACAAGGATTCTCTGAGATCACGAGTATTCCTGGAGTGATAATTTTTTAATTCATGTAATCATAGTTTAATAATGCCAAGGAAATAATTGGAATAATATTGAGACTTTAGAATGCGAGGAATAGAGTAAAAGAACACTCAACCCAAGGAGTAACGAGTGGAAAAAAACATCAACACAAGGGCTTCTTTGCATTTGCAAGCCCATGTACTCTTGCATAAAGCCAGATATGCATGGTTCAGAGACATCCTCTGAATCATTTTAATTTATAAAGTATTTTTTGAATAAAATAAAATTCATAATAGAAATTGCAACCACTGACATGCTTTTTTCATTTTCTGTTATTTGCTAATGCAGAAATAACTTATAATTATGAAATTGTTTATTCAATAGTTTGTTACAGAATAAAAAGTATTATATGGTATAGATATATCCTCAACTAAATCCTGAAAATATTAATCACAATTTTTTTAGAATTTCTTTATATTTTTCAAAAGTTTACAACTATTTTAAAGTTTCTAAATCTGCTATACATTTACCTTTTTTGTTTGCTTCCAATTTGGTGAGAAAATTTCATATGATAAGCCACTTCTTTGTAAGATATAAATGATTTTCTGCAAATGCTACATATTAAAACTTCCACAGTATTCACTTCATCATTTGTATCGTATTTTAACATGTTACATTCCATTGCTTATTAAAATTTTTGACCAATTTCTTTAATTCATAAATATTCAAAATACTATGTTGTCAATCGCATTTTAACACGAAATTACTTTTTTAAATATGATCTAATAATTAAAGACTATAGAAAGGTACTCTGTTAAAGCAATAATACTAAACTTCTGAATAACTTATTAAACAGAAAATAGATTTGGGTTCTAGTTCTAATACTCATCTAAACAACCTAATACAAAGGTATTTTGCAGAGTATCCATATTAGTAGTGGGCGATGTAAATCGATATTTTAAAAATATCGATATATGTACGCGATATACACGTCAATCCGATATTATCGAATCATCAAGTATCAAATATAATATCGATATATTTCATCCTATGTACCAAATATTGTGTCACGTTCCATGTTTCTTTTTTTATCTACTTATTCACAGCCGCACAGGTTCTTACAAAAAAGAGAAGCAGATAGCAAACCAAAATGGTGAATAAAATTTTGTTTTTCACATTTTGGAGAAAAAGTACTGGGATTTATGATGCTAAACATGACTTTTGGGTCGTATGGACTTGTCTACTTTTTCGTATGATTTATAAATAAAGTTGATTTGTTTCTTCTCTCTAAATGTTTTGACTCATATTAACTTGATTTCTATTTAATATTATAGATAGACTAGTTAAATACAAGTAATTACTTACGTTTCGATATTTTTAATATATTGATATATTTGTTTAATATATCGTAAAGTATTGATAGAACACTACGATATATTATATCGAAAAAAATATCGATATTTTTTTACATGTACATTCCTAATCCATATAGTGTATTATCTATGCAGGGCGTCGTAACTCATACATCAAAAGCGACATCTCTAGGTTTATTCAGTGACCTGTTATTTTATAGACTCCACATCTCGTACAATATCGCACACAATACTAGGGTCACATATTTATTTTCTATAATAAGTGACATCTGTAGTTCAGTTGCTAAACTATAACAATTTAAGTAACAACAAAGATCTTCAAACTTTGTGGTAATATGCTATTGTATTTTAATTAGAATTTGTAATTATTTACATTATTGGTGGATACTGAGTTCATGATATTATAAACGCATTGAAAGCAAGTTTAAAAACTTTGTTTTTTTCGCTTGTTTTTAGTTACGAGTAATAAAAAAATATTAGATTTAAAATTGAAATGTGACTTTAAATCTGCTATACAAAAATAAAAATTCTTCTTCGAAATACTTATATAATGTTGTCACAAATAAGAGGAATTTTAGTGATATATTATTACTTTAAATAGTGGTTTTGAAAAACAAATCTTTCTATTAAGTTATAAACATCAGTAGACAATTTTCAATCTATTTAGTCTCATTCTGAAAACGTAAAGGAAAAAAACAGATAATTAAGTAAATAAACATATTTAGTGTTATTTATATTATTACTATAATAATTATAAGAACTAAAGAATAAAAAGTTACCGTAAGTACAGATTGAGAATCACCGGATAGTTTTGAGCGGCGCATGTCGCGAACAAAACAAGATAAGTCTAATGTAACATAATATCATATAATAATACATTTTGTATATTTAACACTAAATATTGTTAAAATATGAAGTTTTTAATCATTGTATTTTAATTTTATTTGATAAGCTTTACAATAATAAATAGCAATAAATAACATTTTTTAAATGAAGAGCTCGCAATCTCTTTTTAAGGTGAATTTTTCGAGGTATATCAAATATTGATTCTGTATCTGAAATGTCTACATTTATTGATATACATGGACTTTGTGGTGTAGAATCCACTGGACTAAACGGAACTGCATTTTTCTTCAGACTTTTCCTGCCAGTTTTGCCTGTCTGTATATTTTCAGATTGAAAGTGTTTCGAACAAATAGTAGACGTTGTGGATGGTAGTCATTCAAGTTCATGTCTTTCGATTTGGACAAATTTGATCCAATCTTCTCTCTCTGAGCGAAATATGTTCGGGAATCTAACAAAAAGAAATAAAATAGGAATAAATTAATATGGATATTTGTTTTTAAATTGTTTTAGAAAACAATTGCATTTGACATTTAAAAAAAACTACAGAATATTTTTTAGACACATGCATGACTGATCGTATATGAGTTCCATTTTTAGTTTCAAGTACGAAAGATTAAAATTGCACAAAAATACAAATACAATTATTCTAACAATTAAAAATATATTTATAACCTTTCTTCCCAGAACTACAAGTCTTGATGTTCCTATGACAAACGCAACGCTACTCTAAAACTTATATTTGTCACTTTCTTGCAAATACCGTTACTCACGTTAATGATAAAATTAATTTGATATAATTACTCACTTAAAGAATGAAACTCCGACTTCTTTCTTCTTCGAATATGTTTTACAATTTCTTAGAACGCAACCAGGCATTTTAAGTAGTGATAGAACGACACAAGCACACAAATTTCTCAATGTTTAAAGTTTATGTCAGACGTTATCTCCTTCCAAAGACAATGCAAGACTAAATAAGAAGAAGGAAATTTACCTCTTTAATTAGACCATCTTTTCTGCGTAAGTGTGAACTCTATTATTTTAATCTCTCTGGGTTTATTACGTGTAATTTTAATTTTGCAAATTCAAAACTTGCCTCTATATGTCACTGAAAACAAAATTAGGTTTCTCTACTTTTAACAGTGTCACCAGCTTACTGTTATGGCAATATTTGCGGTTTAATCATTTATATCCCTGTTTTCTGTTTTATTCCAAATTTATATATATATTTAATAGTACATACCAGCTTTACACCATACTAATATTAATTGAAACCATTTTCGTATATTGATAAAGTTGATGACCAATGTGAATAAATCAAAGAAAAAATAAAAATGAGAATGTTTGAAGATATTAATATCCTAATGCAATTCTAAATCCCAAAAAAGTTCCGTTGTAGAATTACTTAATTTCTTCCAAAAATTTGTCCATACAATGCAAATGAACTGTATAGAAAATGGCAAAAGTTTTGAGATGTTAATTTATCTTTTGAATAAAATGAACTCTCCGATGTTATAAAATTTTGGAAATACATAAAAGAACAAAAGATGAGATGGATTTCAAATACTCCCCACATTGCGTGAATTAGTAAAGAAACTTTTGTGCTTTATAAAGGTGGAACATGGAGAAGTCCTTTTCACTATAAATATAGTGTAACTATATTTAAAGTTGTCTTATTATTATTTATTTATTACTACCCAAACTACAATAACAATTAAAGGTGCACTATATATAAAATCTAAAATAAATAGTTCCTATTAATTCAATAAAAAGAGCGAATTAAGTTTAAAAAAAAGAAAAATGTGTCTGAAATTGCTAAGGATAAAAGCAAAAAGTACCTGGTCTTGACTTTTGTTTAATTTAAATAATTTGAAATTATTAAATTAATTTTTTGTACTATTGAGGCGAAATATAATAAAATCTATAAATTTTTTGAAAACTTTGTTGTATTTTTATTAATAAAGTATGAAATCTTCCTTTTTATTTCACAGACAAGAAATCTAATGTTTTGAATTAAATATTTTACGGTATACTATATTTTTTTTATTGATGAATTGTTGCATTTGGTTCTTGTAAGGCTAATAACACTAATCGGTAAATTTGTTTGTCACTATCTCTTCTACAAAGTTTATTTGGGCACATTTTCCTTGTTTTCTTTTTTCATAAGTAAGGGAATAGACGTGATTCTCTTTAATTACCTATTAAAGTTTGTCATAGATAACTATATAGTTTATAGGTTTTATTTGCTATATGCTAATTAGGTGTATTTATGTGTTGATATGTAAATCTTTAGGTTATATTAATTTTTTTATACTTGATATTTTTTACTAATTCTCTTCCAAATATCTTTATGTGATCGTTTAAAACAACATTAATTTTCTCCAACATTATGAACTGATGTGAATCTTAGATTTGTATTTAGTCTAAAATTTAATATATTCTTAAATACGTTAACATGATATATTTTGAATATTCACTTGTATTAAATTAGTATGATTATTATTCATTGAGGGTGGAAAAAATTAGGTATACTGTAATAATAATTATAATCTGAATTACGATTAATTGTGGTTGGTACAAAATTTGTTTGATTATTTTATGAATATTAACACAAAAGTAGAGGTGTGAACACAGTATGAATTACCTGTGAAATGCTATGCTACTTTGTATAATTTATGTTATATAAATATATTTTTTCTTTAATTTTACTGTTTTATTTCCACATAATTTGTTATAATTAAATGCTATTAGTACCTTATTATATATTATTACATTTATATATTAACGGTTAACACTGCAATGATAAGTCCACTTTTTCAAAATCATTTGTGTTTTTGTATGTTTCTTCGATATAAAATCGCCATGTCCATAACTTACTAATAAAGTTTATTAAACTATGGAAACTTTTAAATGGAGTGAACGCTCAAAACACAAAATTTTGAAAAAATGGACAATCATGCGGTGTTAATCATTTATATATCAATATAATAGTAACTGATGTGACATCTACCGGTCAAATACTAAAACTTTTCACTATAAACAGTCACAGAATGGAAAATACCTCAAAGCTTGTTTTTGTAATAAAATCAACATAATATGACATATAAATAGTACATGTCATTTATTTTACATTTGTGATATTGTCATTTCTTGTTTAGACATAATCAAACTTGAATACACTTAATAATAGAACACGTCTAACGACAAAGTAGCTCAAACTTTTTATAACAGCGTCATAAAATTTAACAAAATATCTGAAGAAATGTTTAAATTAAAAAACGTTTTAATGAATCATAGTTTACTACTTCTGTCCCTCTAAAATTTTAGAAACTGCCATCCATACATATATTTTTTATTAACACCTGCACAATCGCACTTCTCAAAAAGAGAAAAATGTGGTTCTTTTTCCTCTAAAATCATCGTATACATCTGAAACGTCAAGTAGACCGTAGACCGTAATTCAGAGACGACGGTTTAACTTTCCTACCGATTTTATTAGGCCAATAATGCTACGTTTCATCGACAGCTGTCAAAATAATCTCTTGTTAAAGCGACTAATTTCAATAGACAGTTGATTTTTGTAATGCGTATAATATAGCATATATTCGTAAATAGTTAGCACTATTATGTGTTGCCATTTAAAATATCTAATACCGATACTTACAAATACCGCGCGGACGACTCTGAATTGAATTGAAGTAGGTTAGTTAATCCGGCCTTAATACTGGTTCAGTTAGATCCATCTTAGTACGTATTGGTTTTAGGTTAACGTTTCTGAATTGAACAGTTAACTGTCAAATTCGGAAATGTACTCGCAATTTATGCTACTGTTATATTTAATTTAAACGTATGTGAAAATTTGTCAGACTATTTTCTGCATAGAGGGGTTTTTTTTTTTTATCTATATCTCTTATTTTACACGGTGTTTACGATATACAGTAAACTATCACGTGAGAGTAAATTTTTGTCTTAGCAATGTGTTATCAATACAACAAATGTCTATACCAGACTTTATAACACTTCTATCTAAGAAGTGATTTGCATTACAAAAATTATAACAAAAAAAAACCGACACCAAAAATAAGAATAATTGTAACTATATTACATTATCGCAATAATATGATTGACTTTTAAATAGTCTAATATTTTTCATTTCATTTTATTTAGGAGAACTCTAAAAAATATTATGATCATTGTTTGTTATTCATAGGTATGTGTCGAGTTAAATTTGAAGTGGGTAGGTACCTATCTACTTTGTTACGTGGTAAAGACATAGATCGTACTTACATGTTGATGAGAAGAAAAAGTAAGTTGATTATTAAATTATAGAAGAATACGCAATTATTTTTTAACTTTTTAGTGCATATTCATTTGTTTTGGTTTTTTTTTTGAAGTTTATTTTTTTTTTTGTTAAAATTTTTGTCTATTTTTTGATTTTTAGAGAATATGAAATACACTAAGTTGTCTGAATATGGGTAGACCTACTAAACGTGCTGCTCATAGATCGCACATTTAGTGTAAGCTGTTAAAGAGTTCCATTGATCATCATATTCGACTACGACAATTACTTAGCCATAACGACCTTATGGTAGGTGACTCAAATATCTAAATATCCTATAAAAGATTCGGCCGAGTATTGTTAATTTGCTCCAAAGAATTGAAGAGTTCCATTAATTGGTCATGGATCCCACAATCGGAATGTAACCAAACTTTCATCAAACTACCCTTGAAATACACCCTTTCCAATATAAAAAGCATCATCGAAATCAGTTAGCGTGATATTGAGTTATTCGTCCATTTGTCGCACATACTTAATGTAAATTTAAGATTTATATGATTTTCTCATGAATGCCATTGTCATAACTGTACCAAATTAAAATGGAACTACACGGGAAGCACCAGCTTTCAAATAAAAAAAGAATTATCAAAATCGGTACACCCAGTAGAAAGTTCTGAGGTAACAAACATTAAAAAAATACAGTCGAATTGAGAACTTCCTCCTTTTTAATTTTGAAGTCGGTTAAAGAAGGTAATTTGTACACCATCGAAAATCGTTTTACCGAAAACATTACACTAGATAAATTTTTCATAGATTGTGACTTGATTTATTGTATTAAAGTTATTAATTTTTAATATTAAGTAAGGACATATATACTTTTATGTTAATAACTATCGAACATCATGAGAAACAACACAACGATGAGCTTTTTTTTTTTGATAAAATATCGAAAACTAATATTTACCAACCTACTGGTGGTCTATCTCATGGAAGCGGATGACACTTGAATGAAATGAATCCCTCCCACTAATTACGACCGTTAAAGGTCATCAATCCGGTGCGCGCCCCGTGCCTCCCGGAGTCCCCTCCGAAGTTTCCAGTCCGTGTTGTAAACTTTACGTGACCTCCTATGCCGTGGTGCCGCTCGAAAGGCACCCATAGGGCAGTCATGCGCCGACGGCATCTTCATGCCGTAAGGCCGCATTTAAAATGAAGGCGTCATAGCGTTTTGCTTGCGCCACTGCAGACTCTAGTTGTTCAGGAGGTTTTTAGTCTGTAACAGTCGGACACACCTCTGTGTCCGACTGTTTTTCTCCTCCTTCCCCACCCCTTTCGCACGGGGAGAACTACGAGTACAAAAAAAAGTATTCCTATTCATTACAGTGAATTTGGGTGCGTAAATGAAGTACAGTCACCCTAACCACAAAAATATATTTTGTGTATTTTAACATATTTTTTTCATTTAAATGATAAGAAATGGGAAAACATACCTTACAGTAAATTTAATAACTATTGCTAGTGCTAATTCGTTGTAAAAATGTACTGTTTTCATTCTTCTGCTCCTAAGTATTTCTAACATGTGTGATGTTAAAAATTAACTCATTGGACGGTTTTTAACTTTTTTATTTTTGTACAAACTGATGTGCATTGTACAAATAGTAATAAATGTTTGTATATAATCATTTTACGGCCATGAAATAAAAATATTATTTACTAAATTAGATATTTAAAACAAAAAAAAAATGTTTATTATTTTATAAACTTAAGATCATTGTAACATTAGGTATCTATTAAAATACCCACCACTCATTTTATATGTAAGTATATAATAATTAGAATATGTATTGAAAATTAACTCACTAAATATAACTTGTCTGCGTTTTTGAGTCATCTGATTATATTTAAACAAAAAACAATGCATAAAAATAATAAACTGTAATCTTACCTGTAGCCCGAACTTTTATTGATCCAACTTTTATTAACGTAATAAATGCATTGTGAACGTATCCGACACTGACACATTTAAGGGCTACCCGCCTTCGTGAGATAACAATGTTGGCACCAAAAAGGATTTCCGTTATGTTAAAAATTGTTTTCTGATATTGTGATAAGAAAGAATATACGATAGCTGTGTAAAATTAATAAATATACGTTGTAAACCATTTTGTTTGTCTTACAATATATGCTTATTAATCTCGACGATTAACTCTTATCATAACATAAGCATGTTAGAAACACATTATTGTATCCGATTGTGTTGTTTCGCGCTATACAGGTATTAGATCTATATAAACTATATAGAACGCATGTGTGAAGCGCAGTGACATAAGTTATATGTAAGCATAAGTGTGTGTACATTATTGCAGTGCGCAGATTTCTACAGATGTCCATATGTAAAAGCGCTCCCGATATGTAAAAGCATCATTATCATATTCTAACGGCTAACTTGTAAGGTGACGAACAAAGCTCGATTGCCCGTGTATCTTATTAGTTTAAGTGAGTAATTCTTGTATTTATATAATTTTATACAGAATGAGGTCTCCTCACTGAAAATTCGACTGACGGTTTACTAGCACCTTAGGTTGAGCCCCATAAAACAGAAAATATATACAGTATCACTGGCACACTGGGAACACGTCGTTATAATCTTACTATTACGAAATGTTATCCAGTTAACATCTCAATTATGATGCAAACTGTGGTTCTATACATTCGCAGACATTGTTCTCAATTTCTACTTTAACTGGTCAGGTGTCATGCTTATTACTGTTCTTAAAAATATGATAATTACCTAAATTTATGTTATTATTATGTAAAAATAACAAGAAATTGAAAACTGTGTCATATAATTCTATTAATATTAAAAGGAAACAATTGGAAAATTCTGACTTATTGAACAGTATGTCTTTGGTACAACTTTGTAAATATTATAATAGAAAATTTCACATCTCAACAAAGCATTGTCTTTCAAATCACTACAACAAAAGCTATTTCAAAGAATTTATCAACTTCTTCGAAAAAGTGTATGATCAACGTACCT
This sequence comes from Eumeta japonica, assembly GCA_005406025.1. NCBI lineage: Eukaryota > Metazoa > Arthropoda > Insecta > Lepidoptera > Psychidae > Eumeta > Eumeta japonica. The sequence continues at coordinate 59,339 of BGZK01000298.1, read as the reverse complement.
GATTTGCATTCCCTGATAGTACATAAGTAGTGTAAGTCTGCAATGAACATTCAAATCTAAGCCTGCACTTATCGAGATGGTTTAAGTCCTTTTCAGATTATAAAATCAATTAATATTTGCTTTATATAGCAAAGGAAAAATTTATGAGGCGTGCTCGAAAAGGTACAGTAGGATCTTCAGTAATTATATAGTATAATATCCATAGAGGAAAGCCATATCCAATAGTGAGAGAGAATATGGGCTGTCTATGGTTTACGGACTTGAAAATTTTAGAATTAAAATTTTGAAGTAGTTGTCTATACAAGATGGAATCGATCATGCATCTTTCCACAAATATTTATAATCTTCCCTTTTTTTAGAATAACTTAGCCAAAATAACTATAACAAAAATGTCATTAAAAATACGCTTAAAAATAATAAAAAATAATTAAGACAAAACTCTACTGAACGCTCGGCCCGCCTGAAGCGCGAGCTGCGCGCACCGCCACTACCCCACGACCGTTGGCTGTGTCTAATTTACCTACAAATGAAACTTGATGTTTTCAGTGATGTAAAGGTTGCCAAAGGTATTATTAAATTAATCTCTGATTTTCCACGTGTTCCACTCACCTCTAAAGAAACAAGGCAAACTATCGGGTAAATTTTCGCATAAAAAATACACAGCAATCAAAGTTACTAGTAGACTCGCAGGTTGTTGCTTATCAGGATAAATTTTACTGTTAAGTCTTAAGACCACAACAATATCCCCTCTACAAACTTCCCAACAATAAATCATGTTTACCTATTCGATAACAGTCAAAGACATTCTTGTTAAACATTTAAATATTAACCACACACAATATTAGTTTCAAAGACGTCAGTATCGTAAACGTAGTAACACTTATATAAACAAAATATCTGCTTGTCGATGAACTTCATATAGTTTAAGGACAAGCACGCGCACGGACGCGTCCGCCCACCTCGCAAGTCTGAGTAACACGATCGACTGCGTCACTGTGCCGGCCGGTGCCTTAGACCACAACGTAAAAGTGGGGAGCGAGGCATCGCAACACGCACGTGTTTTTTTTTGGCAGGGTTCAGGATCCCAATTTTTTATGTACATATTTTTACTTATTTTTTTCAGAAACGGGCACTTCAATAACTATGATTTCTTTGGCAAAGTTATAAAAAAAAAATAGGTTAACCCTGTAGGCCAACCCTGAAGCTTCCCGCTATTTTCGAGTTCAAAACACTCGAAAATATACGGGATTTGACGCGATTTTTTTGAGTAAAAAAACGGTTTGTTTCGATTTCTTTCGACAACGATTTCTCGCAAACGAATAAACCGATTTTGACCCGGTTTGCGGCAATCGACGTATTTTTAATAGGTTAAGAGCTGATTAGATTTTGAAATTGATCGGTCAAGCCATTTTAAAGTTACTTTGTTATAAGAGGTTTACATAAAAGTTATAAGAGGTTTACATACATCCACACACACACACACAGGCAGGCACGCACGCACGCACGCACACACACACACACATCCACACAGACATACGGACATCATCTCAGGGATGATCAGGGAAGCTTCCTAGACCCTCAGAACATCGAGACCTGATGAGAACTCGATTTTTACAAAATGGGGTGAAACCAATAACTTCCCGAAAATTTTAGAAAATTTTCAGTTTTCTTAGCGGGAAGTTAAAAATAGGAGATTATGAATATTTGCAGAAAGATGCATGATCGATTCCATACGATAGATATGTATATACATACATAACAATAACAAATAATGACTACAGTAATATATATATTCAATATATACCTGTAATCACCATTTATTTAATGTGCTACTATAGGAAATACTAAACAACCATACCAGCCTAAAAAGTAGACTTGGTAAGTTTGAAAAAATTACACAATTCAAAACTTAGTAATAATTTTTATTTCACATGTGAGACCGATATAACTTTATATAATGAATAAAGTAGAAGTAACTATACAGTCATCCCAAAATGTGTTTAAAATAGATGTAGCAAAGAAAAAGTATAGAGCATTTATTTAAAAAACATTAAGATATCCATTTCAATATTGAATTTAAGTTACATCAACAACAGTGTGTTTATAGGTTTGTCAAGCACAATATTTTCAATAAAATATTAAAACATGTGCAATCAACTGCTGACAACCAAAAGGTCCGACATTAAACATGATTTTCATTTATTTCATGATATTCATTTACAACATTGAAATTACACTAGGAAATATTCAATCACACATTGACTTATTTCACATTATTATTTGATATGAAACTCACAGATATTGATTCATTCAAACATAAAATTGTTCTAAAGGAAATTGCTCATTTTTGGCTCAAAGGATATATTAATATACATATACTTTTTAATTGTTTTCACACCCAATTATGATATGGGGTTAGTGACACTTAAATGAGTTGTTTACACAATCCAGTCACTCATTTCTTTATGCTCAAAGTATTATAGTTTGTTTTCAAAATAACAAATTTGTTGTTATTTTGTTAGCTATATTATTACTGAAAAAGAGATTTAGAATATTTATTACCCACCAAATACATTTTCTCAGATTTTCTAAATTATGATTCATTACGTTAAGTAAATTGGCAAAAACGTTACTCTTCCATGCTAAAGTACATCGTTTCTATTTGGTTATACTACTTGTCACTAAAACAATCACCAGATAAGGATAAAATGAAATCGTTCTTTACCTTTGTGTATGACACTAAATAGTCATTTTTTGTTATAGACATATAAGACTGTTGTTAGTGCTTGTTCTTTACAATGTTACTTTAATTAAATTATTGCAAGATTACAAAAAGTGGGATCAGTAGCTCAGATGAATTCTCAAAAAATACAAGATGTTGTTTAGATGAAGCTATTCATATTTAAAAATTATATATATTGCATTCTCAGGAAAGTGGTATATAATATTAAAAATATGCTGCAAATATTATATTCTAGATGCAATAGTGTCACAACATAACATACAAGCATGTATGATTATCTGAAAGAAATATATATATATATATATATATATATATATATTGTTAGTATCCATGAATTATAGCTAGAGAAGTTGGATTTTTATAAATATTAAACATTGATTCAATATTTAACTATTAACGGTTCAAGTCATAGAGACAAACAAAAATGTACAATAACCTTTTAACGAAAACAATCAGGCTGGCAAATCATAATTTGAAATGTTAAAAATGTATTCTTCATTCTTCAAATAATGCTTAGATATTAGAAGAAATTTTTTTATCTGTACAAGTTAAATATTTGAGGTTTTCCTCAGTCACATTTTTCACATGTATGAAAATACATATATTAGGTATTTTTATTTACATATCAACCCTATTATCTCTATTTTTATTTTATTATACTAAAATATACATTAATTACAACAATAGCATGTTAATAGAATCTTAGTTGAGCAGTGAATATGTTTTATGTACTTGAACAATTTAAAAAAAAAGACAAGGATGCCAGTACTGTAAAACAGTCAAGAGTATAGAAATAATTCTATTTATCATGCTTTTTCAAAGAGGATATTCAAAATATTATTATGTCTGATTCTTAAACCAATATACTTATCAAATATGGCTTCTGATTATTTAGTAGCATTATATTTATATGGAGACATGCAAACACAAACTATGTGTAATGTCGAGAATGATTTAAAAACACGTGTTGACAAAATCAGAATAGAATTAAAAAAATCATATTCTTGCCAAAATTTTGTTTGCAGCTCAATAGATTTAAAAAAATAAAGCAGATTCGAGTTAATGTAAGAATTTCATTTGTAGATAAAAGATTGTTGTCATATAAACTTGCACACTATTGTTAAAATTATGTGATACCTAATAGTATTTTATGACATAACTATTCTACAATTATACATCTAAACGTGGTCCATAATTTATGAAAATTGTTAAAAACTAAAATTATTCACCAGAGACCATTTATGTATTAATGACACTTTGGTTAAATGAAAAAAGTCAAATAATTATAACATTACATAATTTTTGATTGCAAATAACTTTTTTTAACTAATAGTATAAATCTTGGCAAAATAACTTTAACAAAAAATAAAAACAGTCATTGTTGTCACAATGGACAATCATAGGTTCGTTCCTGATGTTTACACAAAGCGGAGTACACTTGAAATAATTGAATCCAAAAAAGTAAATCCAGATGCCTACATGTTAAATGATTTAATTTATAAAAATCTATTTGTCCCATAGATTTAAATTTATCCACAACTGAGTTTTAATTGTAATCATTGATGATAAAATCACCAATCTCACTCATCATTCAATTGATAAATCTAGTTTGATCCGAGATGTGATCTAAGTGCCGCCTGTCCTTCGTCTGATATCCAATATTTAATTAGAAGATCACATTCAGTGTCCACGCAGCTCAAAAAAGATGATTCCGTATCGGAAGTTCGCTTTAAAGTCAGCAAACGTTTCTTAAGGAGCAGCATCTGAAAATTGCCAGTGTATTTTAGATATCACTTTAATTTGATTTCAAGACCATAAAAATATAAAGGAATTCAATTGAATTATCGAAAGAGGTTAAAATCTCGCTCCATAGTTATTTACATTCTTTCTACTCAAAGGTTATCCAGGTTATCAAACTGGGTCATAGCTGCTAGACATTTAAAAAATAATAAAGTAAGATCATAAATATTATTGTTATTCAAAAAATGAAGTATCCCTACGTTTTTTGTATTGTGTTTCATTTTATGGTAATCAGTTCATACGCACAAGAAGAATATAATGAAGATCCAATTTTATATTATTATGGAATTGTAAGTAATTATTTGGCAAATATTCCACTGATGAAACTAATCAATTGATTGAAGAACTTAAACAAGTATTGGAATTAAATAAGAAATTTTCATGTTTCCATTCTCTCACAAAAATTATTAAACTTTCATTATCAAAAAAAAATATGGAGCAGATTTATCTATCTATATAAATGGAAATGTAAATGTTATATTTATTTAAATCCTTAAATCTTCAAAAGCTATTCAATTGGTTTGAAATTTTGACAAGACATTGTATTCTAATACATGCGCAATTTTTATATACATTTCTTCCCGGCTTTATTCACATACTATACTATTTAATTGAATTATTACACTGATTCTAAAAATTATTACACATACAGAAAGCTACACTATCCCCGAGTAATATTATCTATATTTAATTTTAATATTAGCATTTGCCCTGGCTTTGTGTAAATCGGAACCACAACCGGTAGCAAAATCTACACTGAAAGAGAGACAGGGAGCAGAATTCATAGTGGCAATAAAATTGGTATTGACAACATGATCAATCAATATAAAAGATGAAGGAATACATTCTATGGGGGAACGGGTTCTGTACTTTGGAAATATTTATAAAAGACTGATTGACAGAGATGTAGGGAGTGTAATGGTTACACAATATGTTTTTATATGTTACATGTTACACTATTTTCAATGAAATTGTCTGTCTGTTTGAACATGCTAATTTCCAAAACTATATGTATGATATATTGTATGTGTTGAGATTGACGATAAATATAGACAAATTTCTAATATTTAATAATTTTCATGGTTTTAAACTGTACTTAATATAATTTAATAATGATAATAAAAACTCACACCTATTTCCCAAAAAGGTAGATGGAGACTATAGACTTTCATACGATCTTTGCATATCTTTTTTCCTTTGCTGAAATCCAATTATTTTTTCATACAAACTCATTGGTTTCAGTTGCTTAAAATTTGATCCTTTGCCGTCAATTTGGTCTGCGTAAGATTTCTAGAGCAATCCTTGCAGATTTTTTCACCACACATATTTACTCTATAGATTTTTGTCATTCTACTTTCATTCATCCTTTCCAGACGGCCAAACCACTGCAGGATACATATTTCTACTCCAGTCACTACGTCTTTCAAACCACACCCCTCTCTGACATCTCTGTTCTTATATCTATTTTGTGAAGACACTCCACACGTATTATGCGAACATCACATGTCCAGTAGACTTATTCTCATTTCATTTTTCTTCTGCCATATCCAACTTTCACTATGCTTAAGCTAGTTGGTTTCCATAGATGTGTAAATAAATCTTTGAGAAAATCTTTATATTTGGAATTATTGCTTATGATATTTCCTAATAATGACATTTGAAAAAATGCAGTATTCTATTCAAAATATAGTTGGTTAAATTTGGGTGAAATATTTGACTTTGATGATTTAATACATATTATTGCTGTAAGGGAGACAGATCAACATACAAATGGATGATCATCTGAGAATGACATTTATTAGAAGTAATCATAAACCCAAACAAGTAAGACAAAAAATGTGTAAATAATGTGAAATGTCCTTGCTCATCCAGTCTACCAGATGGCAAAATTATTTACGAATCAATAAATTACTTTTCATCGATAAATAAAATACAACACCACAAATTGTTTGATTCCAATGAAATCAAACTATTTGACCCGTAGAAAACGATACTGTCACATTTTATACATTAAATTGTACATTATTTTCCCTTAAGTTTTAAAAGCAAAAGTAGGAATTACAATGGTCATGACTTCTATAAATGATGGAATTCGCCATATATGTTTTCAATAATAACAATGTGATACGTCAAATTATTTGATTAAAATTTTTAATATTTTTCATAAGGAAAATATTAATTACAATATAAAAAATGATTGATTTCCAATTAGTAAGCTGGATGAGGTTGTGTTGTAGTTTACAAATTTAGATATTTATTATACAAAAAATAATCCAACTTCAGTAATGTAATTAGCCGCAAAAAGAAAAACTAAAATTTCATTTCTATTCCTGTAAAGGCCTTTTAGTAGATTTCCAACTCTATCTTTCTATCAAATCATGAACTCAAGTAGTTATCAATAGGCTTGTCTTATGGTCTAATTTGTAAATTTTTCCATTCCAAATACTAATATTTTATTTCAACTTACACTATTGGTACATATTAGGCTGGGGAAAGTTTTTCGTTATATATATATATATATATATATATATATATATATATATATATATATAGTGACTAAAGAAATTGAAAAAAAAAGACTAAAAGGTACATGTTTTCTATAATTATTGCAGGAAGAAAGTGAACGCAGCCTGCCGGCATGTGGACCAGCTCAAGCATGTGCAGTGCGTCTGGAAAGATATTGGCGGCCACCAGCACTAGTGCGACTGTGTCGGTGCGCGCGCCGCCTTAGCTGTCCCGCACACCCGCTCCGAGATGAACAAGCGCTGGAGCTCAATAATAGAGCTCATTTTAAGGTAAATCTTATCTCATACCTTATTTAATATAGAAAATACGTAATAGGCAATGCCTTTTTTAACAGACTTAGCACCTTTTCTATGAATTTATTGTTGTCAAAATCACATTTACAAGTTCATTTTGAACTATAAATTTTTTACTTTTATTTTAAAATTTTATAAGTGACTTTTTGTTACAAACAAGCACATATATATATATAAGAAAATTGTAGAAGAAGCCCTTAGTCACATTATATCATTAGCAAGCAAATTGTGTTATTGCGAATAAAACTTGTAGAAATAATTTTACATATGTACACCCTAAGATAGAGAAAACAGTAATTGTTTTTTCACCATCTCATCAACAATGATTATTTTATGAAAATACATGAAAGCTTATAATTTTAGAGATATAAACATCTTGTTCATCTTTAAACATGCCAAGTTCAATTATAAAAACACATAATTCATTTCCTTATGGCATACTTAAAATATGTTTCTCTCACGATTAAGCTGAAGTGATCATAAACAAATTTAGTAACTTTTTAGAATCTTGAAACCATAGCTTTTGATGTAAAATCTGAACTTCACAGATATTAAATTAGATGTCATTAATCAATATGTACAATTTTTAAACTGTTTATATGACCACATAAAATTTATTGATGCAAATATTTTTCAGTTCTGTGAGCCTGTCAATAATTGGCCAGAATGTGCACTCAATGACACTGCAATCTCTATACCGGCAGAGTATCAAACAATGAATCCAGATGAATTAGAAGAGCGACATAATCAGAATAAACCAATGCAGCCACCCAAGATAACATTTCACTGTCACTGCCGATACCCATATACCTGGAGTCTAGATTTAAATAGTAACAACAGTTCAATGCACCAATATAATTGTATAGAACTCCCTTCTTGTGAGAGTGGTGATTTTTGTGGTAATGTTCGGGATGATTTAATGTCACTTTACCAGTCTTGTCTATGTCCCCAAAAACATATATGTGTGCACAGTGGAGGCATAGACTATGTAAATATATCTGAAATACTTTACACAGGCAAAGGTAAACGAGCATACTGTCAAAGATATGATGATGGTAATGACAGTTATGAAGACTATTAGCTACAAACTAATTCATTTTTAAATATATCCTTTTAACAATTGTGTGCAATATTTTTTAGTCTTCCATGAAATAAATGTTCAGTTGAAAAAAAAATATTCATCATGGAGTCAAACATCACATAAGCATGTAAGCATTGCAGCTGCCATGGAGATTTATTAGGGCCTAGTAAACAATAATTAAAAAGATCTAGGTACTTAAATAAACAGTAAATTATAAATCAATAACTATAATGAATTTTGTCGATATAATATTTATGATATTCTAGATTACACATTAATTCTATTAACATCACATTTTATTTGTTTTCCAGAAAGAACTTTGCTTTGCAAATTTGCTTGGCTGTATTTAGTTATTTTTCTCATTAATTTGCTAAAACAATACCCAGAACTTGTCTTTGCAAAGACAAAAAACATGTATGATGTTGAAATTTCACAATTGAACTATGACCATCAACAATATTGATTCAAAAATGAAATAGTGAAACAGCACTCATTATATGAAAGAAAATCCTCTAATATTTAGCCCACAGAACATAATGAAAATGGTAGAGATGAGCCAGGAAAAACACATTGCACTTCCATTTTCCAAACTAATGAAAACCACTAAAATATGTGTAAAAGTCTAAAAAACATATACCAACCAAAGAATCTAACTTACCAATTGTTTTGTTTGATTGAATTTCTGATAAATACTTGGTAGAATTTTATGTCTTTTATATTAATTAATCATATTTTAAACACTTACTTAACAAAAGACATAGTGTAGGATAAAAATAATTTGAAGGTCAAGCCTTCAAATTATTTTATCTATTGCTCTATATCTTTATATGTATTTAGATAATTAATAATAATAATAATATATAATAAATTAATTTTGAAATAGATTCAGAAATAATTGCATAACTCTTCCTTATATATAACTTTGAATGAGAGTAGACTGACAAAATAAATCTATAGAGTGAATGCGTGATGGAAAGGGCGACAAGGGTTGCCCTAGAAAATCCTATGCAGACCATATTGGATCTTAAAAGGGGGCCAAGTTTTAAACACTGAAACGGACAACCTTGCATGAAAAGTTTGAAGAGAGATTTGCAAAGATTGTACCATGTGGAAATCTACAGTCTCTGCCTACCCTTTTGAGAAATAGGTGTGAGTTTATATTATTGTTATATACAAAGTAATTATCATTTAAATTATAATACTATTGTAAATCAGGATACAAATGATTTCTCACTTGGACAGGTTGTGCAGCAATGTCCCTGACCATAGCATGAAGTTCATCTTTAAAGCGGTCAGGCCATAGGGTGCGACTCACTAGCCCTCGCTGTAATGCCTCGGCTGCTGATAATTGCCGCCCAAATACCAACATTTCATCCACCTTTGATCAAACAAACCTTTTGTTTATTACGGAATAATAATACTCAAAAAAATATGCACATGTTATGGTATAACAGTATAAACTAACATTATAACAATGATTCTGTTTTATTATAAAAAAAAATATAATGAACCACTATTATTTGAATTTTCACATAAATTAAAGTATAATTATATTTACCAGTGATTTAGGTAGTACTTCAGAATGTACGGTGAATACTGCCACACCAGGAACAAGTGGAGAGCTCCGACCTGCTGAGAGGGCGAAGGTGGCACGATCAGAAGCCACAGCTACATCACATAGTGCCAGCGTTGCCAATGCCAGCCCCTCACACGCGCCTGCTGCGCCCACGGCCAGCAATTTACTATGACGCTCTAATGCATATAAAAATGTCCTGCCAAATTCGAAAATTATAACTAACTACTAAATATTTCAACATTATATCATAGAAAAATTTCACGACTAGAAATTTTGATTGTATGTCAATTTCAAAACAAAAAATCTTCAAAATTTGCTTATAATAAAAGATCAAAACTTATAGTGTAGTTGTGTATTCAACTAAGATATTTCCTGTTATTAACTTAGGAATTAATAGCAATGAATGATATACTTGTATGGGCAATAAACTTGCCTAATATTTGTATGATTTCATAATAAACCATAAACAAAAATAATAATTTTATGATTCATATATCGTTTTCAAATCATTGGGTTGTCTATACAAACAGATTGTTACTAATTTTGTGTATGTGCATGCAATATGCAAAATCCACTTAAAATATTAGGAACCAGCTTTTATCTACCGTTATTACTAAATCATACTTGTGATTCTGCTCATATGGACATAGAAAACTCTATAATTTTGTGCATTGTTTGTCTGGTACCAAGATCAATGTAAAAGATATTATCAAACCCACACAAATTTGGATTTGAAGCGATAGTGGAATTGGAACTTAAATTGAAAACAAAAGTGGGATGGATTGAATCGAAATTAGCAGGGAATTCAGAGGCTAGATTAAAATGGAATCAATACATGTTATCCATATAAGTATAAAAACTGCAAGCAAATAACGCTAGTTGCATTATAAAATTAAAAGAGCTTTAGTAATTCTCAATTTTACTGTTTACTACCGAGAATTGAAATCTTTAATTTATATATTTAGTATAAAAGAGGTGTCTCTGAATGAGAAATGTATCAAAATTTACATTTCAATACCGATGAGAAAATTATTAAAATATGATGAACAGAATTTTTATGTTATTATATATTTTTAAATTATTAAATATGAACTTTAAAAATCCAATAACCCCATGCAAGGGATATTATTAAACTGGTGCCTATGCCTCTGCTATTAGCCTGATACTGAAAAAAGACATATCTAATGTCATGAAAGAATTTTGAAATTAATTTCTTACATAATAATGTGAAAAACATAAAAAAATACTCTTATTATTTAACAGTACAAGATTAGCATTTGAGTTTTTGATTAAGCTGTAGAGTAGGACCTAATTAGGTCTATTTAGTACCTTTCATCCAAGAATTAACACGTATCTTATATCTTCAGAAATGTCTAAGATTAAAAATATCACACTATTCTGCCATCAGGATTATGAAATATTTTGTTCTTGTTTAAAATTATGTTTAGTTACCAGACATTCAATACCTAACAATGTTTGAAAACCATGTACACAAGTCAAAGCTTTGAGTAATCATCAATATAATATACCACTATTCTGATGCTTGTGCATCTTATTATTTTTTAAGAAAAATGAAGAGAATATATATTATTGAATAAACAGGAATTTAATAAATAATTAATACCTAACAAAAATGTATAATTTTAGTAAATAGACAATATTTGTATAAATATGAAAAACTCTGATCAAGAACTCATACAAAATATTGTTACATTTATTTAAAGAATGATTTATTTTTGTTTTCTACACATAATTCTATGTTCAAAAATATATCTTGAACTAATTGTTATGTAAGTCACAGTTTCATAATAGCAGTGCATTTTGGAATGACAAATGCCTTTCAATGATACAAATGGGACACTTGCATCTCATATATTTTAGATATTTAGGTGCTAAATAGTACTAACTACATACTATATTCTTGTCTATCATCATTTCTATTTATTACATATTTCCTGTTAGACTTTGTGATTTACAAGTGCATCAGAACAGCAGCGCACTATATATAGAAATACTCTTCAACAGTTTTATTGTGTGAATTTAATATATGTTTACGAACAAGACATCCAAAAACTTAGAACATAATACCAAACAAGAACGACATGACGTCCCACAATCCTGACAAAAGAATAGTAGACCATCTTAAATTTATGTTTTTTGAAGTATGTATGCATTAATTCTTGGATGAAAGGCACTAATTAGATACTAAGACTACAGCCTAATCAGACCCTAAATGTGGCTCTTGTACCACTGTTCCAGCGGACATAAGAGAACTTTATCTATTTTATAAACACCTATACTTAAATACTTAGTTATATAACAGAGTTTTAATTTTTCGAGCATTGATATTACATAACTGATTTTGATCTTTTTGAATATGATATTTGTATTAAATGAGTTGAATTATAGAAGTTAAATGGAAATTTTATAATGTTATTGAAATAAATAAATTTCTTCGTATGTAAATAAAAGTTATGAAACACAATGCATTTCTAATTGCTTTTTTGTTACAGAATTTATTCAAAAATGTGAGACTTTCATATTTCAAAAGAAATAATTTTAATACCCCTCAAGGCAATTTGAAAAATAAAATTATGCATGATTCTAATATACAAGTTCAAAATTCAAAAAATGAAATATACAAATATTTTTATAGAGAATACTTAGATTAACTATATTGGACATAAAACACAACACATTATATGCACCTTACGGACTCTGCAAGACTATTGGCATAGTTCTTCCTTTGCTCCATATTATCATTTAACAATGGTTTCAAATCCAAGGCTGAACAAATGTTACCACTCTGAGATGTAAGCAAAGTAACAGAGATATCCATCATCTTCTCGACACATTCTAAAGCTTTACTTAATTCGTTAATCATCTGAAATTAATAATAGACAGTCATGAGACTATAACAGCAATAACAAGTAGAATTATAATAAAAGTTAAATAAATACTTACTCTAACATTGTACACATTTTGATCTGACTTTGTATCATGAACACAAATTTCTGCAACGTTATCAGTGAGAGATAATGATATATGGTGAAATTCAGGGTTAGCGTTTAATGTCTCCTCTGATAATTTTGTTGAGGACTTCTTTTGCTTTGCTGGCTTCTCAAATTTAGCACTTTCTTTTTTCCGTTTTATGTTTAGCGCACGTGACAATTTTGAATTTAATTTTTCTTTTATTGACAAGCAATCCTTTTTATCAATCACTTCAGGCCCAACAGGATCTTTATTGTCACATAGAAATACATTTGTTTCATTGTCGATTCGAGCCTCATGTGAATCTGTTACCTGTCGTGAGGTTTTACTGGACGCTTGTACAGCTGAATCAACATCACTCAAGCGGCGTGGACTCATACATGTACTAGAATATGAACTGGAAGAATGCCGTCGGTAAATAATTGAATCGTCAGCACTATGGGCCTCAACGTCTTCACACATTGCTGGAGATTTAACAGAACTACTCAAGGAGAGTCTCTGCTTGCCAGCAAGAACACGTTTAGCTTCAGTTTCTTCCAATTTCAGGTCCTTTCTTCTTTCTCTAAATTTCATTTCCTTGTCAGGTGCCGCACTTTGATTGATTTTCTTTATTAGTTCAGCTTTCTTCTTCATATTTTTTTTACCTCTAGAAGCTTCAGGAGTCAGTTGATATATCATATTTACAGCTCCCTCATCCATTAATAATTTATCAACTTCAGAAAGTCTTTTATTCTGTTTACTATTTTTTAGTTGGGGTTTTTTCCAATTTGTTTTTGTTATGGGTGATTTAGATTTTGATCTCATGACATTTTGATCAGCTTTACCTTTTTTTATTGATTGTTCCTTGATTGTTTGTGTAATTTTAGATTTACGATTTGTACCTCGTTCATAATTATCTGGGTCAAATATAACTTTTCTCTTTATGACTCTTCCAGCACGACGTTGAGGTTGTAATTCATTAGAACCTTTGTTAAAACTTGGAGAATGATTTTGGCTATCTTCACTCACCTGACTTAATGAAGATTCTACAGAACTTCTGTCTATATTGACTTGTTTATTTATGTCCTCCTGAGAAACTGTATTGGATTTTTTTGGTTCAGGTGTATTAATTAAAACTGAACAATTTTGCATTTTATCTTCCTCCACTTCATCATCTTCCCAATCCTTCTCTAACACTTCCACTATATTTTCACAGGATTTTTTTGTGTTCTTGGTGTCTACTATCTCAGAAGTCTTACTAGTCTTTAGTTTGACATTCTTTAACCCTTTTTCAGATAGAAATTGATTTGTAACTTTCGATTTGACACGTTTACCCCCTTTTAGCTTGCTAAGTTGTTGCAATGCTAACTTTGCTACTGGTGTGTCTGGCACCTGAATTTCTACTTCATCTCTCTTATTTGATTCATTAATTTTATTATTCTTTTCAAGATCTTGAGTATTATCATTACCTTCAAGAATATCAAGAAGTTCTTCTTTATTCATTACTTGCTTAGTAATAAAGCTATTATTGTTTTCAGAACAATCTGGAGTGTCTGACGATCTTAATACTTCTCCTAAATCTATACTCTGTCCTTCTAGTTGGCTAAGAATATTATTTGTAGTTTCGCTGTCATCTTCACTTTTTTCATAATCACACATAACAATTTCTTCTTCAACTACCACTTCAGTTTCAAATTTTAGCCTATCTATCAGTGAAACTTGATTATCATTTTTAATTTTAGTTTCTATTGGCATATTATCACTGTTTTGCCCATTGTTGAAGTTATGTTGAATTTCATCAAAGGTAGTGATTTTGCCAGCACTGTCTGAGTTTGATATCTCCACTTCAGTTTCTATATTAGCAACGTCAATATTTACAGTAGTGACTAAAGAATCAGTCAACTCTGTTGTAGACTGAATTACATCTTCGATATTACCATCAGATGATTGTATTGTTTCATTTTTAATAGTTAGTTCCGAATTGGAGTTATTACTTTCCGAATTCACTGATTCAACAAGGTAACTGGTTTCAGAGTTTGGACAGCTTATTTCTTCAGATACACCATTAGACCGTGTAAACTCTGATGGCTGTTCAGGCACCGGTTGTACCACTTCGACCAGTGCATTCTCTAATTGTTTTTCAACATTGACAGTTGATACTGCTACAAGCGTTTCTTCAACTGCTTCAACAGCTTCCATTATATATGACGGAAAACGTAACCTAATAGTTGTTTGAGACTTGTACAAACTGTTACTTTACGTCATCCATATAGTTTTAGCTTTAAACAATATGTGCATTACGACACATTCGTTTTAATACAACTTTATGAAACCAAATATTTTTTATAAAAAC
Source organism: Eumeta japonica (assembly GCA_005406025.1). Classification (NCBI taxonomy): domain Eukaryota; kingdom Metazoa; phylum Arthropoda; class Insecta; order Lepidoptera; family Psychidae; genus Eumeta; species Eumeta japonica. Next base: position 43,997 of record BGZK01000298.1, on the reverse strand, counting down.
CAACATAGTTTCACAAGCCGAGTCAACAACTTCTTAGGCAGATTTTTCAGTGTTGCCATACTTTTTTATCATTTCTAGACCATACATCAACTACACGTAAAGACAATCCATACACTACACCTCTTGAATCGACTACATCCAAACGGAGCGATCATACGTATCATATTACTTAACACCAGATGAGTTCAATGTTGCGTCAGTCAAAATTAGGATAAAATTGTTAAAATCATCCTATTTTAGTAACATAGCGCACTTGAGCGAATAATTTATGTGTAGTCCATACATACGGACTGATTGTGGTAAGTGGATATAGGACAACAAGGTAATTTAGAAGAGACAAATCGATCAAATTTTACTTTTATAGTAATGTTGTAACTTAAACTTTTACAGTGTTTGATAAGTAAAAATTCGTTTCATACGTAGAAAATTGTTAATTAAGGAAGAACTGACATTACAGTGAAATTTAATATTTAACCATCCAAAATTTTACACTTTTACTTGTACTCACTTACTTTAGGACTTTTGCATTTATTCTGAGAAAAATGTCTATTATGTTGCTTCTCAAAAACATAACTAAGAACTCATGGTATTTTCAAATATGGTGTAAAAGTGCTAAATAGTTTCTTTGTCTATTATTTGGTTGCCTCATTTCTACTTATGGAGAGTTGTGATGTATTTTTAACTACTTATTATGATAGGTGCCATTTACAAGATAACTTATGGATTTAATTAATTGCCAGAGTTTGTTACCAGATTGAGAAAAAAATATGGGTTACTTAAGATTTTTGTGAATTCAAAAGACTTTAAAAAAAACATCAATCATGACAATGTTATAATTTGTATTGCGATAGTTTTAATATAAGTAATTATATTATGTATAAAGTAAAAACAAAAGATAAATGGAAATATTCGACCTTTTTCGAACGTTTTAAATAATCCATTCGATTCAAATTTTTATTAAGAATATTCATCTTCTCGTATATTAAAAATTTGATAATATCATTTCGTTGTCGAACATCAAAGTGTCGACTTGATTATATTGCCGAAATATTAATGTCTTTTAATAATTTAAATTAATATAATCTGTACTACTAATATGATGTCGTTTATGCATCATGTTCTTTTATGTATATATTAGCCACAAAAAAGAACTTTTTATAACTTTAAGCAAATATATCAAAAAACTCTCAATATTTTGGTTTTTCACTAATTTTAGACGTGTCAGTCGAATTTTAAGAACATTCCCATATCTTACATATGGTCTACCGAGAAACTTCACGGCCAATTTTAATTTGATATTCATTCCGTCATCTGACATAATTAATAGTTTAAAACACACTTTTATACAAAGTTAAGTATTGGACTACAAAGCAGATAATAATTATTAAGCTTGTTCTCTCTGTCTGCCTCAAAAGAGCTTGAATATGAATCATGATTGTAGTAAAATATAATATTTTAATGCAAAAACATGTGGTACTTAAGAAACAAAATCATTCTTTTACGTATTTCTGAAGAAAAATGCCACGGGTTCTTAAATTCAAATACATAGTTTTCTACAAACATGGTCCGTATTCAGAATTTTTGAGGTAGACAAAGGGAACAGGTTCAATAATTATTTTCTCCTTTGTAATATCTATCTATTTATAAAAACGTGTTTTATTTTTAATTTTTTAAGCTATTAATTATTTTTTTACTTTTAATGAAATACTAAAAAGAACGACCCATTTTCGAAATGTGTGTAATTTTGATAGTAGACCAACACTTTCACAATAAGTCGGAGAAGAGGAAAGCTACTTACAATAGGGTTTCACCCAGTGACGTGATAAAAATATAGAAATAACATTTCTAACTACCCTCACATAATTCAGCCTTCAGCACGTTGCTTAACTTAGCTTGGCTGGGAACACAGGATTTTAACATTGAGGTTGACTCCAAATCATCTCTTAGAAAAAGGTATAAAGGGGGAAGTGCTTTACAACAGAATTGTGCAAATTTCAAAAAACCCAAATACAATTTTAATACATAATTACATTATTGAGTTCCAGTACCCACCTTTTGCAGCTGTATCAAAATTTTGAAAACATTCACAATTGGAGTAAATTTCAAGACAATTAAAGCAATTCCAAACACGGCCAGAATACTTTGTTCCGTCATAAAGTTTAGTGCCAACCTTCCAGTTCCATCAAAAAGCCCTGAAATTCGATCATCAACAAAGTTAATTTTCAAGACAATTCCAGCAAGTGGCTAGAACAATTTGTTTCATTAAAAAATTTCCAGGTGCTAAGTTTTTAGCTTCATCGTTAGACCCTGGATATTCATCATGGCCAAGACGATCTCAACAAACCCAATCACGACTAGGATAACTTGTATTATGATGGAATGTTAGTGCCTATTTTCCGGCTTCTTAAGGGGCCGTCCATTAATCACGTGAGGCTTGAAAGGGGGGGAGGGGATTCAGCAAAAATCATGAAATATCACAAGAGGGGAGGGGGTGTAGTAAGATATCACGTGTATTTATTTTTTCGTCAAACGCGCGATGCCTCAAGAGCATGATGGCAAGACGTTTGCTACATTTCTTCTGCGTCGGTTTCTTGAAATTACCCTAACGCATGAGGGCTTTTATAAATTGCTCTATGAATTGTATTGCCCTAGTTTGCAGAAGGATCGTCAGCAACTTGTCGAAAGAATGTGTCAGCGTTGTGGATTGTACTTCTGTACAAAGACGAAAGTTAATGAACATGTAAATTCATGTCACAAGCAACCTAGTCTGAGCAACAATACTCTAGAGACGTACAATGTTCGTCCTTCACGCATCCTCATGCGCCGTTCGATCGGTAGATCGAGGAGATCCTCTGCGCAGTGCGCAAAAAATGATGACGCCGAACGGTTTGATCTTCAACAAAGCACAGTGGCAGTAACTGACTTACAAGATGCTTATCCGGTCGTTAGTGATAAAGAAAGTCTTGCTAATTCGTGGTCCGAGGACAATGTACATTAAATATGTTCATGTACTAGTACAATATATGTTTTTCGCATGATTAACACCATCCCTTTAATATTATTTTTATGCCACTCAAAAACAATCTGGAACCTTCCTATCTAAACATTTTTATCAGGTTCCTTATTTTTTTTAGAATAAGATTGGATTATAATTTATACCTGTACTTAAAGATAATATTCTAAAAATTTTAAGATTCTTTGTAGGTACTAAAAATACACGTGATTTTAGGTGGGGTGGGGGGTTAGTCTTAAACCTCAACACGTATCGCTAAGGGGGAGAGGGGGTTTAAAAAATGCTAAAATAACATCACGCGATTAATGGACGGCCCCTAATCAGATCGTGAAAATCGATCATGGTTTGAGTACATATAAAGACAATTCCGACAAGTTTGAATACGGCTATAAAATGTTATTCAGTTATAGAATTTCTGTACTTACTTTTTGGCTTTAGAATCAGATTAGTCCGATGATAACATATTAATATATAATTATTACAACTACACACAGTTGTCAAGTTTACTGATGATCCAACTAAATTCAGTAAGACTCCATTACAAACATAAATAGATAGGTACAGATGAAGTTATGAAACGTATTAAAAATTATGTACATTCATCATTTTCATATAGCTAAGTTATGGTAGATAGGAAAATATCATTTATATCGCCAAGAATCAATTTCAATGACAATACAAAAATATGTTTTTTTAATAAATAATATGAATAACCAACGCTTTTTCTTCTTCATTACTTTCCAAAAGACTATTCTGAAAATTTGTCCAGACACGTTCACCAACTTCGTCGAAATATTTGCCCTCCTAAATATTAGAAAATATTTGACTTTCTCAGAGTATTTTGTACTTATTGATAATTTCTACTTTTTCAAAAAAAAATTCTTCAAAGTTTATTTTGATTCTTAAACTCTTAAAAAATCAAATATTCTCGAAGATTTCATGCTCTTATTCACATAGAAAGACAAGACAATAATAAAGAACAGAATTAAAAGACATTCATATGTGACTAGAGTGGTCGGATGTATATTTTGTCTTTGGTGTTCTATATTGCTTAGGTTTTTTTAAATTCTTTTTTATATGCATCTATGTATCTTAGTATAGTAGGGGAGCCCGAGAGAGGATTTCGGGACTTACGCGAGTGCGGCAGATTAACATAAGGGGGCATCCTTGTATTTTTATAAATACGCAGGAAATAAAAGCTATCAATATCTGACGCGCTCGAGTGTGTCCATACAATAGTTTTTTTTTTACATTTTTGAAAATCTGTAGCCGCTTCTTCCACCGATGAAGAGATATGAACTATATGGCATTTTTTTTCTTTTTCACATCTAAGCTTCACAACCCAATAGGTCTCTCTGACGCTCGAGTAAATCCCGATTTAGCATCATGGGCTCCCCTTCTAATATCAATAATCTGGTCATCTTCAATGACAAAAATGTAGACGTTCTGTGGTGTCCGTGATGAAAATCGAAATATCTATATATAATCTGTGGCCATTTCCATAGAGTAATAAAATACGGGTTGAATTTAAACGGTTATCAATTACACAAATTGATTGTATTTTTTTTTCTGTGTACATTTAATGTTTTTTTGATTTTAAAGTTTTAAGGACTGTTACGTATTTGTTTTTTAAGTGTAATCTATTCTAATTCAATTTAGATACATTTGCTTTTAATTTTCCATCTCCTGCTCTATCGATATTAATTCATTATGAATATTTTACCAAAGAAGAGGTAAGTAAATGTGTAATGTTTTTAAATCAAATCCAATCAAAAATATCTTTATTTCGTAGGTAATGAAATTACACTTGAAATACGTCATTAATAAATTCATTTTTTATTCGTGTAGTATGTTTTTTTTTATATTTAATTGTAAATATATATACACGAAAAAATTTTGTTTGTTTTTTTAATTCTCATTATTGATGTAATATTTAATTGCTAATAGTTAAACAATAAATATAAAAACTGACTCAATTACATATTTACTAACTTATTATGAAGAATGTACAATTTCATGATGAAAAATATTTATTTTCAGAACAATACTAATATTTTTACAAAACAACCCAATTTATTTCAGTGGTTATAAGCAGATTTATTGCAATCTTATTTTATTTCAATGTTGTTTGGAATGACTGAATACATTTTCTTTTCCTTTTAAGTAAACAGTGGAATTCTAAAAAAATATGTAGACACTAATGAGATTTATATAAAAATAATATCACCTCTACAACTTAGTTTTTAAGTAAATGTATATAGCATTAATAGTCAAAATAAATATTAATATTGTGATTTAATGACAAAAATTAATTTTTAGTCTTATATATCAAATTTTGTCCTTTCCAAAATTTATAAATACTGTTGTTTCAGTTGTACAGAATATGACATTGAAACTCTGTGTAGTGTTTATTATATTACATTTCCTTCATAAGTACCATTGATTTCTATTCAATGTAATTGATTTTTTTAATAATCGTAATTAAAGTAAAACCATTAGACTGGGTATCTGATACAGAATGGAAATGGTTAACTTTGTGAAGTTATGAATTTGTAATACTAATAATACCTCATATGTGACATCATTGAAGCCAATGACAAAGTCAGTCTTGTAAAGATTGATGTTTAATGCACTGACTTGAAGTAAGCAAGATGTAATGTTCCACAAAAAATGTGGGGAGCATACTAAGTCCTGCTATATAAAGTTTAAAAGGTGTCCTGAACACAAAAAAATTTTAGAGTAATCTCCATAATTAAATATTTTTAATGTAAGTTTTTTATTTATGCATATATTATAAATGAGCAAGTATGTTTTTTTGAATACTAGTTCTTTTAATGAAGCTCAAATTACGGAACGGATTGATTTATGAATGAAATTAGATTTAGATATAAGGAGATTGTCTTAGAATAAGACAGGATAATACTTTTATGTAAAATGAATAGTAATTGGAAATGGTGGAAATCATCAAATAAAATGACTATTGCTAAAGTTGTATTTACATCCAGCACAGCAGGTGGGCAAGATTTAATAATAAATAATGGAGACGTTGGTGAAATACTAAATAAATTTGACATATAACATATTTAAATATAATTATTTACTAAATATCTTTTTTATATTAAATATCTTTATTATTAACAATTTTATTATTCCACTTTTTATACTCCGGTCAATTACATTTAGATTTTTATATCTTTAATCATCACTATTTTTACTTTTGAAATTTTTCTTGGTTTTTCCATATTTTTCTTTTAAAATTTTAGAAGTGTTATTAGAGTAAAATACATGCCTAATATTTCAATTTTTTTATTTAGATGGCATGTTCGAACAAAAGAAAATATAGCCCGAGTAAGAAAAGATGAAGCAGAAGCTGCTGAAAATGAAAAACATGAAAGAATTAGGATTGAAAATGCTGACAGAGAAGCACGTCTTAATTTTCTAAAAGATAAGAGCAAAGAAAAGTTACATAAATCTGGTGTTACTATAGATAAGAAAACATATGATGAAGAATCAAAGGAGCACATAAATTTCTTTAGTGATCTAGAGCATACTACAAAGTCCATAAACAAAGACCATGATAAAGAAGCCAAAACTAAAAAAGAAGAATATGAGAAACAAATAGGGTACCTAACATATTTAGGTCAGGATACTAATGAAGCACTTGGTAAAAAAAATTGGTATGAGGTTTTGCCAGAATCATCAAGATACAGTAGGTCAAACGAAATAAAAGATACATATAATAAATTAATATTGAGGGATTCTGATGGGAAAACAAAAATTAATGATTCGGATATTAAAGATGGTGAAATCGAATGGAAAATGAAGCAGCGTCTTGATCCTCTCAATTCATTTAGAGAATTTTTACCAAAAAAATTAACTTCAGAGATCGACAAAAACAAGTTAACAAATAATTCCCATATCACTAAAATGAAGGCAAAAAATCTGAAAGATAAAGTGAAAAATAAATACTGCAATGATAAACATAATAAAAATGAGAAAATACAAAAACTAAGAGAAGAACGTCTAAAACGTGAATTAAAAGAAAAGGAGAAAACTAAATTGTTTTTAGCTGGATTGAATGGATTACCATCATCTGCTGCTTGTAAAATTCAAACTCCAGTTGTCATTCCAAAGTATAACTCTCAATTCAACCCTAAACTGGCCAGACAAAATTTTTATCAATAATTATGACTGCACAGGAATAATAAAAACAAAAATAATATATATGTTTTTTATTATTCAGTATATAATATAATCTTTAAAAATTCTAAAAATAATGCAATATTGCCAAGCTTCATTGATGCTTCATGAAAGCTGTTACATGGAATGTGATGAAATGGGATTTATTTTTCTCTCATTTAGACAATGTAAATGCTATCAAACTAATTGGCAGTTTATTTTCAAGATCTTCGAAAGAACGATGTGACACTGTACAGAATACTTCTAAAAATTTCACTATGTTTGTACCTTCATTTGGATTTTCTGTTAATCTGGACCTGTAAAATTGTAAATGCTATTATTAAAGAAAATGCAATTTTCATTATTTTCAAATTGATAGAATCAATTTTCATTATCTCCAAATCGATAGAATGGTTTGACTGTTTTGTAGTTATTTAATTTAATACATTTTATTTATCAAGTATTATAGATTTTTCAAACAAAATAATTATACTTCAATGTTATCAGACAACGAGGTAGTGTGATATTTTTATTTTTTATTCAAGATAAAGTTACTCTACTAAGCACAGTTCAAGTGTAAAATTATATTATAGTGTTGCTACAGATTTGCTGTAGACTGGGTAATAAAACATTAGCGGGAGACAACAGATGTTCCTATTGTGGATATTATGGGCAAATACACAGTAAGAATAGAATCAAAATTAAAAGTAAAATCAAATTTTGCATGAAAGGAATAACGAATTGAGCTTTTGAATCAGGGGAGGGGGTCACATGGTCCAAATTCAGTCAGGGCAGGCATTAATTCGATTACAAAAGTAAGATAAAGACCCAGACAATAGGGAGGTCATGATCCCTTCTGGGTCCGCCCCTTGTATGAAAGATGATGTATTTATATTATTTAAAGTTTCTTTCATTTATGTCACTTTTTAGAGCGTTTGCCATTTTCAAGTATATTTTTTATGTATTCTTTTTAAAGAATCTTGCAAACTGTAACAATCGTCATTTTCTTAAATTAAATATTTTAAATATCCTATAATTGTATTTTTCATTGATATTTCTAAAAATTTGAAACCCTATTCTATTCAGAAATTAATCTTGTAATAGCAAATTATTTAAAATTGTTCAAAATCAGATTGATTCCTAGTTTAAATGTACCATTACACAATATGTCTAAAAATGCTTATATTAAACTTTCCATATTCATATGGTAAGTTGCCCGTTTTATTTGCAAACCATTTTTCCACCACTTGCTTGATAACCAGTTGAGCTAAATTTTAGCATACTATGCAATAAAATAGTACCATCGAGCTGGTCTGATGATGAAATGAAGATGTGGTCATAAGATCTAACCTACACACGATAAACCCATTATTAGTCTTTGAGTTGTTTGATTTGACTTGATAAAAACTATAACCTTGTGTGGTACCCAGGGTAGTTCCATTTTTTTTATAAAGGCATGTGGAACACAGACTCAGGGTTCCTGGTCCGATGTAGGCCTCGAAAAACCATTACTGTCATTGAACTTGCATGTAAAAGTACATTCTATTTGGCTTCCTGAAAGGGTCCTAATTCAAAGGTCAAAGCTCTTTGTGTCCATGGGACCTATGTGTGTCTAAAGATTCAGCTTGTGTGCTTAAGGGCCCCCTACATAGCTTAAGACAGTCCTGCCCCAGGGTCTGACGATGAAATTCTAGGAATGGACATTCCTGAGCTACACATGATAAATCCATTATGTTTATATTTGTTTATAATGGACATCAACAGTTCACAAGACGCAAGGAATACTATTTGATTGTGTCATAGCATATTCAGTGCCAAAACTCTGTTGCCAGCCGAGCCTCCGCTGAGTTCGCTTCTTAGATGGTCTTATGATTAAAAAATTAGATTGCAATAACTATTATAAAAAAAGACAGTGTAACACCAATGCATTAGTTAAATTAATAGAATGAGAAATGTCACTGGAAGCAAGAACAATGAAAATTGATAATATAAAATAATAACAGATCGGCAGAGTATACAATATATTATGCCTGCTTGTTTGATAAATTGTTATCGTCTGTTTTAGTAGTCTGCAAATAAAGAAAAAACCTAATAAAAACTTTTAATAAAATAATATGTAAAATGGTTAACCTTGCAGACCATCCCTAAAAATTTTCACTATGAAAATTGATGAGTCCTTAAGCTCCTTGAGTTATAAATGTTGTGAGTTTACGAGCTTAAAGTGTTTAAAATAAACGAGCAATAAAATATTGAGTGTATCATAATAAATACCACTTGACCATTTCTATTTCTTGTAAATAAAAATAATTATTTCAAATAAATATACATTCAAAAATAGAAACAAATCATTTTTTTTTGGAATAGTTATAATAATTTGAATACATTTAAACTAGGAAGCAATGGGATTTTTAAAAATTTTCACTTTCAAAAGACTGGCTACATCTCAGAAAAGTAGCGTTGTGCCTGAAAATCTGAACTTCAAAGTCGTGTAACTTGGAATATTATGGTTCTTTCAAAAATTTGTCAATAACATGTTTTATGTAAAATTAAATTTCTGCAAAATTATTCTTAGGAATTTTTCATATCTTGTACCTTTGACGTGATACAGTGATATGATAACATAGCCCTTTTTTAATAACTATTATAAACAAATGTGATAAATGAATATTTCTGCACGAATTTTTGATTCATTTGTTATCAATACAGTTCATAATATACCAAAATTTGTAAATAATATATGGAATTATTGAGAACACTATGGTTTTCTTTTATTTCTCGTTATAAAAAAATAACAAATGAGAGTCGGACCCGTACATGAAGGATTCCCTACCTCCATATAATGTTTTAAAAATAGTATACAGCCATTATAAAGATCGAGCAACAAAAGCCAAAAAAGAATTTCTTGTATAAGAACCACCTTTATTATTTTTATTTTATTTTTGTTATTTATTGTAACAGTTATATAGCAAATATATTCTATGAAAATTTCAAGTATCTAGTTAATGTTATGATAAAGATAGGGTTAAAAATGTTGAAAAAAAACATGTTCCCTGTATGACAACCCCCTTTAATTTTCAACTTTATTTTATTTTTAATAATTGTTGTTATAGCGGCCACAGTAATACATAATAAGTGTTTAACTATTATAGTTCAAGGGATAGAGCCCTGTGACAGACGGACGAACCGATAGCGGTGTCTCAGTAATAGGGTCCCGTTGGCATCCTTTGGGTATGGAGTACTGAAAATGAAATCAAATTTCGTTTGGCACCCAACACTCATCAATTGAGGGTCAAAAAAACTTATTTTGAAAAAAAAAAAATTGATTCGCTCCATTCATACATACATAAGTACCTACAGCTGCTGGTTTATAGTGATTGAAAGTAACAACACATCAAAAGGAACTAACTTGAGTCAATCAATAAGCGTTACTGCACATGGACATTGTGTCATGCTGCCTTGTTTAATGATTTACTGTCTTGCCAGCAGCAAGTCTTGATAATATCATAATTTCAGATTAATGTGTTAAAAATATAAATATTTAAATTTATCACTTCAAAGGGTCAAATACTAACTTCATTCCTGACAGCATCCAAGCCCTGACATAGGTGCATAGGCAATCGAGAAAGTCTTCAATGTTATTTTGTTGACTTTGACACAACAATGTATACAAACCAATTAGAAGTGGATAACCATCAATGTTTTCGCCCACCTTTTTGCTGATAAGGTCACCTGAAATATTAAAGTGTGGATGATAGATTAAATCTAACTAACAAGGAAACTACCAAACGTCAATTGGGTTATGAAATTAAAATGAGATAAATAAAGACAAAAACTCATTAACCAACCTGTTGTTAAGTTCATATGAAGTTTTGATAAGTTTGAAACATAGATGGTAGCTAATATGGCCCCTAATTTTATGTTCGATAATTCAGTAATGTTTCGTATGTAAATTTTTTCATATGGATCATAGAGTCCACATCGAACTGATAGTTCTTCTAAATTATAAATAAGTTCTGTTGAAACTTTTGGTTCAGATTTTGCTTCTGCAGTAGTTTTAAGTTCATTCAACAATGCACTGAAAAGTAAAATTGCATGAAAGAACCTTTATATTTAGTAATCATAATCATTACCTACCTTTGGCATTGACACTAACTCATTCATTGTTCTAAGCGTGGCTTCCAAATGTGCAGAATCAAATTTCGCACTGGTATTCAACTGATAGGCTATATGCTTTCGAAGAATTTGCAATGAACCAATCTGAATTAATACATCTGTCAATTGTTGCAATATTCTATGTGTTCTGACAATTGTCTGTTCTGTTTCCTTGAGAATTTCGTTTTCATCACAAAAGTTACTATGAAGAAACTTATCTTTACCGCAAGATCTGAATATTTGTTGAATTATTTGTAATTGATTTTTAATCATATGTGCATAAAGAACATCTAAGCCGTGAAGACCAGCAACACCAATTGATTCTCCTAGTTTTCCAAAGGTTTTTGTGTTGACAATTTCAGATTGAGTCTTTATGTCAAACCATGCCGCACTAATGTCTATGTATGCACAGGATCTAAAATGAGTTGTGTAATTTTATAACCATTAACATTTGAATGTTATAAGTCTAAATGTTTTTACCAACCTTGCATCAATAATCTGTAACATTTGTCGAGCAAGACTGCCCATAAAACCACCCGAAGGACTAAATATTGTAACTCCTTTTCTTGCACTAATCTCTTTTGAGACACTCTCACTAATAATTGTACAAATCTGCAATTTATAATGTTATAGTAAAATTACAAGTAGTTGATAAAAAAGTAGCTTAATTTAGGAGAATGTTACTCAAACATATTATGTGATGTAAAATTATCATCTCATAATTGGATAAAATTCTTTTTGTGCAATTAAGTTTTATCGCTTTGGGCAATGAATATATGAAATAAGTGTATGTTATACAATTTAGCACATGAGATCAAATACAAATTTGATTTTATGTAACCAATTTAACATCTAGTTTTATAAAACCGGTTTTTTATATGTATTATAACTTTTAGTGTAGGAATAACTTTGTCATGTTGATGATAAAAACCCTAAAAAGATTAATTTCAAATGAAAGTTGTCACATGATTAAAAAAATCAGAAATAAAAGTATCAAAACATTTCCTACTTGTTTCTGCCACATTTTAAGACCATGTATGTTAATGTAGTCCTGTATGTACTCCAAAGACCTCTTATAACCAGCCATGCTTTCAGCTAACTTTTGCAATCGAGGAAGAAGAGTATTTGTATTAGCTTGTCCTTTTTTAGTTTGAGGTTCCAACAGATTCTCAAATTTTTTATTCATATGTGTAGATAATTCTTTTAACAGTCCTTCTTCTAGCAGTTCAGCAGGGTCTACTCGTATCACACCGACCAGTGTTGATTTCATATCTAATATACCTACAAAATAAACTTTTGATGTTTAATAATTTTAAAAAATATGATTAAATAAACATTTTCTTCACAAATACAGAAATTGAAGATGGTGGTTGTCAACTCAAATGTCGCTGTACATGCAATGTAAATGTATATGAAAATAATAACTTAGGCACAGGTGAATTGCCAGTAATATACAAACAATTGTTTATTCAACCAATTAATACAATAGTGAATATCTTTTCATAAATATGCATTATAAAAATGCTAGACGTTTAATATAAATATGCACTAGTCTATGTCCTATGCCTACCATTGATGTCAATACTAGATTAGACTTTCCATATAAAATATTTAAAATTATCATCACAACATACATATACTCGTGCTCTTTAAAACAGTGTTTAAGTTAACAGACAATCTAGAAACTTAAATTTCTCTATGGTAATAGTATTTCGCATCTAAAGCATTAATGTATACTAAAGATTTGTACGCATTTACTTAGATACCACGCGAGAATTTTATTCTAGGAAACACTGCTCATTTATGCATGTAACTACAAAAGTAAACAAGCTAATGAAAATGAATACACAGATTACGTCAGACTGTCCTTTCGCCGCGCGGACAGGGGTTTATGGTTAACTTAAAATAGTCAGTAGTAGTGATGTTGCTTTAGTGTATAATAATATGTCAATATATTTTTTTTTATGCAGATTTGTGGAACAAAAGAAATTCATAGTGATACCCAAGATTGAACACAAATATATCAATAGAAGTACCATTTCAGTCAAATTTTCCATGATCTCTTCGATAGTTTTGTATACTTTTAATTTGGCTAGTTTCTATACACCATTCTTCAATTGCTAAACCCATTATCCAAAAAAATGTTTTCAATGACCGGATGGCCAGGATAAGGTTATGGAGGATAGTTGTAAATTTTTCTGCAAGATGAGTATCTTGCAAATGATACTTATCTACACTGGCAAATAAGAAGTTGCATATGATATAGTGAACCATAATTATGATTGATACACTAGTTTAAACTGAGAAATTACATAAATATGAAATATTTCAAACAGTATTAAGTAGATTTCTTATTTCTTATTGAATGAATATGATAATCAATCCATTCTCACACAAACTTGATGAGAATTCTAAAAGAAAATTCATAACATGTTATGGTGTGCATTAATAATTTTTTTCAATTACTAAGTTAATAGCGGTCAGCCTAACAACCTAAGAATACTTTTTCATCAAATCCTCTTTATTTTTAATGTAAACTTTCATAGAAGTTTTTAATGTCATGGATATTGTGATGAATAATAAATTATAATTATTATTTTCATACAATCAAAACATTTGCTTTCAAACTGAGATGAAGTTCGGTAACAGAGGCTTGTCAACGTCCCATTTGTATGTACTATGTGAAACTATGTATTTTACATAGTATTGGATTGGGTGAGAAGATTGATGGATGTCATGAAAGCAAGAATATGCAAAAATTGTATCATGTGGAAATCTATAGTCTCTGTCTACTTTTCTAGGAAGGTTTTCTAGGGGTTTATATTATTATTATTGGATGAAATCTCCCATTCATAATTTTGTTTCAAATTCCCATTTTTTTTTTGTAGAACTACAGTAAAACCATGTTTTACAGTTTGTTTAAAAAAAAAAACAAAAAATTAAGTCGTTAAAAATGGGAAGTGTTTTCATGAAACCGACAATTTCCGGGTATTGAACTGGGAATTCCATTTAGTTCGTAGGACAAGGTGGCCATTGAGCAACAACAAAAAAAAAGTAATAAAAATCATTAATGACCTCATTATTGTGGATATATTAGGAGTGATCATTACTTAGGCCAAACCTACCATTTTGAAGAATATTTTTATTCAAATATCCTTAGAAAATTACCTTAACATTTAATTAAATTTAGTTTTATGCCTGCATATTTTATTAATTACCACTAATGCCAATATCAACAAAGAGACAAATTAAACTTTTGCAATAACATAGCTACTTACAAAAAGTCAGCTTATCGTCATTACAAAAAAAACAAACTTTTATAATGGATTAAATACCTGCAGTTACGAGAAACAAAAAATTGAAATACCATTATATTATGTACCTGTAGTAAATGTAGATGCAGAATGTGTTAATTTGGCAACTTCTAAACGATGGTTCAATTGTGCATAATCCCGTAATTTCTCCTTTTCCAGCTTCGTTGGTATTTCTTTAATTGTCCATGTCTGTAATTCTATAATTTTCTCAACAATATTGAATACCATTTCTGGTATGACTTGCAACACTTTTTGTATGTATTTAATCAGTTCATTACTGTAGTATTGTGATACAGAAACAAGATCTTCACTTTGAGCTTGATTTATTCTTAACAATGGAATTTCCATAGCACTTGCAAGTTTTAAAAAAAGTGCTTTAAGTCGACTTGTCACAGCAGGATTTTCTTTAATACTATCTTGCATGTATTTAGTATAAGAATCGATAGTACACCAAGCATAACTAACGTCAGCTACGGTTTCCAATGTAACTAAGAATTCTTCTTTTAAAGAAGCTATACGTAAACTGTTTTTTAAAGCGTCCTTGCATTCAGATAAAAGTTGTAAAACTGTTGAAACATTTTTTATTCCATGAAACTCTTCTACTTCATCCAATGCTTGAATTAATTGTCTGATTTTCTTCATAGATTTAGCAGTTACGTGATCACTTATTGAAGAAATCTGTTTACTAATGTTATCAAACCAAAGTTTCAACTGTTCATTTTCAGGTATTTTTGTGATTGGTTTGGAACTACTAAAAAGCTCTGATAAACTATTTGTTGCCTCTAAAGCTTGGTTTTTACTTTTAATCCATGTATCTGTTCTAGTGTCTAATAATCTATTCAGTACTTCTCTAACTTTGTGTTCAAGTTCGGCTGTGCTAATTAACAATTCAAGCAATTTCAAAGGATCAAACTGACACTCTTTGTAAACTAATTCTTTTAATTGTTTACTCCTTTTATTATTATCAAAGAATGTAACTTGACCATTGTGTAACAGTAACCATCTCGACACAAAATTTGAATTGATCAATAAATTCAGAACTTTGTTAACATTTGTTAATATGAAATCATCAGTAAGCATTCCTTCTTTTAGCAGTTGGTGAGTTTTGGTTATTAACATTGGAACAGCACTACCACGTTTTGTGAATATTTCTTTAACCAACTTGTTATTACATGTATTATTGAGAGCTGTTTTGGCTGCCTTGAAATTTTCCCAGTAATCTACCAGATTAATAGTTACTCCCATATAAACAGAAACAATCCAATTGCTTGGAAAAAATTTGTCTACAACTTCTCGCATTTTTGTGAAATCAGAGTGTAGATATTGGGGACAAAAAAATAAACAAACAAACAACATGCTTCCTTGTGTGGCTAGGGCAGCAGATCTATGCTCTGGTATAGAATATACAACCAATTGATTATATATATCTTCAGATCTGAGTTTGGCTATAATTTTTTCAATAAAGTCATAATTGATCTGTATCCGCCTGAAAAATAAAATTATTTAACCAGCATATGCATTTTATATTTAATTTGGTAGTAACCAATATACAATACATTATAAGAAGTTGACTGTATTAATTCACCTTACCCGAAATACTCAACAGGATAGTCAGCAGGTCTTTTTCCAAAAATTTGATTATAGCCCGTATCTCTGAGTAGCTTACATACATCATCAACATTTGATTGCGATTGACTAGTACTATAGCGATAAAAAGCAACCAATAATCTTTCTCTAACTGGACCAGGAATATACAGATCGCATAAAAGTAACATTGCACCATATAAGTAAAGTGATTCACACTACAATACAAATTATTGATTATTATAAAAATTACTTAAAATGTGATTTTTACAACAACAAACACTATACTGACCAATAATTGTTTTCCTTCAACATCTTTAAGAACTGTTTCCATATTTTGCTGAATAAATACATCATCATTCACTTGATCCACAAAGGAATTCAAATCAATGACATATTGATAAATATTTTCGAACAGTAAATAAAATCTCATTATAACTTCCAAAAAGTTTTCTTTTAGATCATCATCTAAATCTTGCAAATGCTAAAAATTAAAAACATAGTTTCTTTTCAATTAAAAGATACATTCTCATTTATATAGTTACATATGCACCTAATTTTTTTGTTTCAAATGATATACTAATAAGGTATTAGAAGGAAAAGATGTATCAATGATGACTTGCAAGCAATAAACTAAATAAATAAAAACCCACTAAATGGAAAAACATAATGGACTGCACAACTTGTTAACTATAAAGTTAGAAATATACATATGCATTCAACCACAGTTCCCCATCAAACTTCTTAATAAAATAGAAAGCCTGGAGACACATGGTCCAACCGATATTTGATACTTGATAAAATTAAGGTTAGTTGGATTTTGACTAAGAACAGGTGGTTCACGAGTATCCCGCTAACAAGGAAGATTCTGGAATGTCATCATCTTACTATGATCAGAACTATATTTAAAAGTAAAGCTGAAATAATAGGACTTAATTAAAAATAGGCTCCTTCCCCTCATTCAATGAATCTATTTCGATTCCGAGACAATAATTTATTACAATCACAGTAACAATCATAAATATGTATGTTGTTTGTAATGTCAGACATCATATAAAAAAACATTGCAAATGGTGTTATTTTTCTATCTATGTAATATGAATGGTATTAATGCTTTTATAGACCAATACAAAAAGCCAAGGTTGGCCCCAAAATATCCAAAAGAGTATTCCTAAAATAATTTAAGTTTTATGAAGTAACAGTAAATAAATAAATAATAATATGCCTAATGCCAAAATTATGCCTGCAATAACCATTTAATTATTCTGTGTCTTATTCTCATGGTAGTCACAAGCACTAAATTGAATTTTCTATTGGAACAAATTGTCTTTTCCGTCTCAAATTATGAATCAGGATTTAAAACTAGACAAATGATAAGAATAATGTTCTTTCTATTAGTTCATAATAATTAATTTGTTTATTGAGAGCAATTTTTACTTTATTTAGTAATTGGTGTCCAACAGACCCATACAAGTATTCAAGGAATTTATGTAACTTTTATAGTAACAAATGTTAAGATCCAAACTCCTAAATTGGAAATTAGAAAATTGTGGAAAGCGAGTGTGCATCAACAGTAGAATGATAAAATTCTGACACAACAAAATATGTTACAGATGAAATATGTTATACTGACACCTTTAAAACAAGAAATAGTAATATGTGATATTAAATACATGTAATAAATAATAGATAGCAATGTGATAGTTGCATGTAATAAATATTAAAATTAAATACTTATGCATAGAGTTTACAATAAATATTGAATACACGAATAAGCAAATCACACTAACTTGAAAAAAAAGGATATGTCTAGTGTGTTACAAGTGGTATTATAATAACGCATTAAATTGTAGATGCTACTCAAAGATAAAATTGCTATTTTGCTGCTAGAAGCATTATAATAATAGTGAGCATAGCCATAATACAGTCTATAGTCTTGATATGTCTTTGATACTTTTATGGTAAGTTTTTGTATATTTGTTTTCATACGACTACTTTTTTTGTAGGAAGTTTTTGTACTTTTTATGGAAAACAATAGAAATTTTGCGCAATACACACTGACACCACTGTGTGTGTGACTCGCAAACCATCACAAATCTTTATATTGTTATATAAGTTCAACTTCTCTTAAACTTATATAAAATATTACAAAGCACTGCCTTACTCATACAAGTACTAAGTTGTGAGTACTTCATACGGATCAGATGTCATACAAATTTTACAGTTGGCTGATTGCCCTTTATACATGTCATCTGCTGTTAACATAATGTTGATGACAGTACATACTAACGAGGGTAAATTATATCTCAAAACGGCCAATTTCTATGCTGCAGATGAGTGAGAATATTCGATACATGTGAGAGTTCACAGAATAAAGAATTGAGCTAAATGGGTGCTATATTCTATACAAGTTCTTTAAATCATAGCGTACAGGATGTACATTTTAATGGCTTTAAAATAAAATTTCTTGTTTGCCCTTACAAATATATATGTGTCCTAAAATTCAACAATAAGTGGGCATTAGAAAATAGACATGCTCCCAACTACTCGAGGAAGAAATAAATAAAAAAAAACTCAATTTTTTTTCAAATTATTTCATTATTTATGTAAAAATTGCAATTTTTCACCTTTGACCATATTTTTATTGCCACTACTACAAATTTTCAAATATTACTATTGTTTTTATTTTATTAGATACCTAAATAGCACTTCTATTAACCATTATTTCAAAATTTTTTAGAATACTTGTAGTTTCTAAACAAAAATCAATTTTTCACGAAATATTGAAAGATTTTTAAATTCAGTCAAATTTGACGAGTCATAGTGTAAAAAAAAAAGTATGAACAACATTGTGGCAAGTTTTTTTAAATTAGTACAATTAAAATAGTTTAGGAAAACTATAGCACAAAGATAAAGAGCCACAACTTTTTTAATAAGCATCATTTATAATTAATGATCGTACCTAATTCTGTGTACAGTACAATGCCTGAAACTTTGCCGCTCTAAATTGGCTGCAAATGATATACTGCATAGGTATTACGCATCCCGACCCTTCCTTTTTCTCCGCCACGTTCCTATTTTACGCCATTGCGACGCTTTCGTGATGAACTTCACAGCAGCAAAGTTTGGTGCATTGTATTGTACCCAGGTAAACAGGTTTTAGGTTGCAGATTAATGCAATGACTGGGAAAAAGTCAGACATGAGTAGGTGATTATTATAAAAATACAATGGGCATAATAAGTCAAACCGGCCCCTAGGCACAGCCTAATGGACTATCCCATAATCAATCCCCTTGTAGTATATATGTTTTGCATATAATGTAGGCAGCTTGTAGGTAGGTTAAGTCAGTTTGCAATAAACTCTGTAATGACGCAGACACATAGTTTTCATAGATATTTCTTCAATTAAATCAAATAAATAGTATTGAATTAAGATTTATTATGAAATTGTTATATGTTCAAATTGTTTGCAACCAGCATAATTGCATGTGTGACAACACTTATTAATTTTTTTTTGTCGCGCTATATTCTTTTGATTATATGGTTAATAGCCCGACTTATTCTCTCGCAAAGCTTGGCCATTGTTGTAATTGCTTTTACGTAAACCATATCCTTGAGACACTTCCAATAAAAAAATCCAGGAAGTTGAGGTCTAGTGAGCGGGGTGGCCATAAGAAAGGCCCAAGGCGCTCGATCCACCGTTATGGGTTTTATTCATTTAAATAGTCTCGCACTGGTCATGCATACTAAGCTGGGCAACCATCATTTTGTAACCACATATTCTATACAATATTTAAGGGCACATCATCTAATAGATCAGGCAAATTATTTTGTAGAAAAGCTAGATAGCTGTTGCCATCTAAGTTGTGTTGTAACTCGAATGGTCCAATATTTTTCCATTTAGGTTACCCATCCATAAATGAACTTTAAATTGGTATGAGATTTGTCCTCCCTCAAAGGATGCGGATTTTCAATGCTCCAACTATGAATATGGCAGGTCTAAATACCCATCTTTTTTACACACTGTTTCATATGACCATAAAATTCTCTCCAGAAACTAAACCTTTCTTAACATTAGCTAAGAAAGATCCACAGCTTTTTACCAGGCAATCCTGGCAAAATGCTACCCGTATAGTCCCAAGATAATAGAGTCTGCACAAGTCTGTAGTGGTATGGGTACAGTCTTTCTTGTTTAAGAATCTGATGAATGGTATTGTTGAAGAATCCCATAGCTGCTTTTATGGCTCGTACTGAAATAGTACGATCATGAATTTTCCGAAGTACTTCTTGATCAAGTTTTGTCCTAAGTATTCTGAGTTTCTCCACCACTTGGTACACAACCTTTCAAAAATCCTTGATGAACATATAAATATACAATAATCTCGGTATCATTGAGCATTAGGATATCTTTTTCCATACAATCTGCTAGCAGCGTTAGCATTGTATATGCATTATCCATAGATTAAATGCAAAGAAGTATATTTGACTGCTGTGTATGATAGTGCTATGGTAGGAAAAAACATAGAAAAATTCACTGCCCAAAATCCTTGCCCAGAATATTTCAAAATCCAATTCACAAAATGAAATCACACACCAAAATAATGCCAAGTCGGTCCAGTTTTCAAATTACAAAATCCAGTCCAGACATCAAGTATTAAGTTGTTAGTACGAGAGTCATGTCAAATGAATAAACAAAGGAAGCAGAAACAAGTACTGACATGCTCATGCAATCTGACCCATTGTTATCCAATCACTGACTATCCAACTTTCGCTTTCTCTTTCACACAAAGATTTTTATTGATGATGTTAACTCATGCCAATTCTATGAATCTGCAACCTAAAACTTGTTTCATAAGTACACAAAGTAGAAGTGGTACTTGTTGAGAAATAGTGACAATGTTATTCTAGAGTATTATACCATTTTGAAACTGTAATTAGTTGTGTTAATTCTTAAAAAAATTGCCACGGTAGAGTTCTTTTTTAAGAAGTGTCAAAGTGGTCTGAAAATAAAAATCTTTCAGTATTTTATGAAAAGAATGATCTTTACCTGATTTTTATGTAGAAACTACACGCAATCTAAGACTTTTTGGGATAATGGTTAATAGTAGTCCTATTTAGCTATCCAATACTAAAAAACAACAGTAATATTTGAAAAATTGTGGTATCTAAAAGGTGCCAAATTCCAAATTTTTTAAAAATAATGAAATAAGTTTAAAAAAATATAGATTTCTTTTTTATTTAATTTTTCCCCTGAGTAATCAAGGACATGTTGATACCCTGGTGCCAATTTATCATTGAATTGCAGACCCTTGTAGGAAGTTGCTAAATTTCAATAATTATACGTAACTTTGTCAACTGACTTCCATATGAATAATTAGGTAAAAATATAAATTTATAGAAAATATCTCAAAAAAAACAAAATATAATAGGTATATTTTGAAAGGAAGTAGTAGACGAGAATTTTTTTGCCACAAATGCCAAAATGCAACAAAATTAATAAAAACATGAAATAAAATTAATGTAATGTTACATGGAACTGATTTCTTACCAAATTAATACTGATTTTTTTTTCATGACTGTCAGAAATTTTAAAGTAACTAAAATCCAACACTACATCATGATACTTCTGCACAATTTCTCTATTCTTGAAACTGGAAGAAAGCGTGATCAATAAGTCAAAATTCATACATTCAAAGATGTACTTCCAACTCAATTGATTATTTTAATATTACATTTACCAGTAAATTCACATAAGTTTATAAAACTGTTTCTATTAAATTACAACATGAGCACATCACAAATAATTCAATATTTTGTATGATTTTGAATCATATGTCTTCATTACTCTTGAATGAGATTATCCTGTACCAAAAAATTTACTTAAAATATGTTAGTTTTCAAATAGATCATAATAATTATTTTACAGTAAAACTTCAATTATCCAATCAATTGCGATCGGACCACATTTTCATAATCAAATATTTAGAAAAATTGATATTTTTTGAAGGTCTATTTTAAGGGAAAAGAGCTTAATTTCAGCACTTTATACATTTTTAAATGAAATGGCAACACTTTGACATTTTCTATAGTATACTTACAAGTGCATTTACATTAGTACAAATGTAACATAAATGAAATTCATTGTTTGCTGAACATCTTGTCAAATAAGTCGTTTAACGTTTAACAGTCTTGATCTGTTTTCAGGCAGTCAAGTCACACATGCGCTTGATAGCTCACTATTCCATGTGATCACCCTCGGGCCAATGTTCCATCTCTTCCAACGAAGTTTCAAGGCTGGCAAACACTTCATCAGCTGATGGTTCCATATTTGCTGCAACTTCGACATTATGCTCATTTTCTTCCTCAACATTTTTTCTTCTCACCTTTTCTATAAGTTCATCATTTAAAATTTGAAATCTAGGGTCTGACGAATCACACACCATTTATTTTCTAACATCTTCAGCACTAACTTCTAAACATCCAGAAATTTTCAAAAGAATGTTTCTTAATTCCTCAAATGACTCCATTCCATTTCTTGGGCTTCATTTTCCTTATTCTTCTCTTCTTCAATTGATATGACTTTATTTTGTTTCAAACACGTTTTGTTGTTGCTACCTTAACCCTAATCATGTAAACACAATCTTTCAATTTATATTTTTATGGTTAGCCACCACACTTTTGTCTTCACCCTTTACCAAAAGTTCTTCAAAAAATGGCAGTAGGCAACAATAGAACTGTACCTTGAGACAGTGGCATATCATCCCAATAATGTTGGCGTTGCGCCTACACCCCTGGCTTCGCGGAAAGGAGAACAGTAAAGCACGTAGACAGGACCATTATTTGGCAAATCAAAGTACATATATTTCCACCTTAATTCTTTTTCCGAAAACAATTTTGATAATCAGTGATTTAGATAATTTGAATTCAGATAATCAGAGTTTTACTGTATATAATAGAAATATATTGAATACACGAAAAGGTTCAATGCTAATTGTACAGCAGCTAAAACTTAAAATACTTTTATAATTAGCAGTTGGTTTCCTTCACTGAATACCCACCTGACCATATAAGTATGGAAAAGAAATAGAGTCAAAACGCATTAATAATACCTAAAGCCATATTTAAATTGGTGAATAAAGACACTCTACAACATATACATTGTAACAAAAATTAAATAAATGTAAAACAGTATCAAATACAAGAGAAATAGACATACTAGTATGGGGCTGGAATATGATCTTTAAGTCTTAATATTTCTGCAACGATCGCATTTCCATGGGACACTAATTTTAATAAGTTTTGAGCACATAAATTATCTTCTGCCATAAATGCTTTCATTTTAATTGCTAATAAATACACAAAACACCAAACAAATTTGGCTGCAATTAATATATTGATAGTGATTGACACAAAACCAACTGACATTTTCTTTATCTGTGGCTCAATACGTTCTGCAAATGCAAGTCTGCAGAAGTTGGGAATCGAATTGGAACTTTTTAATGTAATGCAAGTCAAAAATTTGAGCAAGTATCTTCTAACACCCGCAACATACATGCAGTATACTTATGAAAATCTAAACTTGCGCAAGTAAATTACTAAGTGTGTGGCTACCTTTAGGATTGATAAGATAATGTTAATTTATGCTGTGGATAGTATTAATGTTCGTCTATGGGTGGATGTAGGATACAGTGTAAATGACAGCTTTTAAAATTGTCGGCATGATTAGTTGTATGTAAATTTCGTTTTATTCGAAATAAATAAATTAAACATAAATGGCTACTTCTCTTTTTAGCTATGAAACGCTTGTTCACGCAGTGCTGGGAGCAACGGTAAATATCTAGTTTTATGTCATTAGTATAATAATTTCAATAGACGCCTTGATATTTAAATTATTCCCTCGCATCTTTAGTTAGGTTCCAAGTCCACAAGTAAAATCTAATTGGATTAAAAGATCGAAACAATGAACGCAACTGTCCTTATGTTTTTCTATTAATTATTTCAAATTCTCGATTTCCGAGTCGGTATACACACCTATCTAAATGATCAAGTCCTTCAAATTACAGTTGTACCATGTGAAAGGCTATTGGAATTCTTATTGTATTCATACATTTAATGTACAGAAATATTTCAGGGTAGTATTGTGGGCATGGCTGCATTTTATCCACTCGACACATTGAGATCAAGCTTACAAGGTAACATACATAGTATTAATAAAGACATAATAAATTTGAAATAAAGCCTTTTAAGTTGCAGTTTGTATGAATCGGCTTAGAATTAATATAATGTAATTTGCATTTAAAAATAAAAACTTTCATTAACGTACTTAAATAGACTGGTTCACAATCAAATAATTGTTTTTAAATGCCCTGTTAATTTAGATTTATTTATTTTTCTGAAATTTATGTAATATTTAACTTTTAAATTGTAATTGGAAAAAGTTCACTATAATGTTTTTTCATATTTCCTTAATATCAGATATAGTTAAAATAAAAAATTTAAGTTTGAGATAATTATAGTAGTTGATTAGAATTCAAACTGATTTACAAGGTAATTTTAATATCAAATAGTAGAGAGTAAAGTTGTTGATGTGAGGAAGTGTAAGGAAAAATATTTGTGAATGTTGAGTTTTATAGAAAAAAAGAAATGGGAAAATACCATTTCTTCTAATGTTGATTTATTTATTGATATTTTTCTTGTGTGATAAATGACAAGCTTTATAAAAAAATATATTAAAGCATTTCTATCATTGTTGATCGATTTATTATCTTTTTACTTATGTGATAAATTCCAACGAAGTTTTAAAAATATCCAATTTAATGATCCAATTCAGAATCTTTTTGATTGCCTAGTATGTAATATCATGCATATGAAAATTGAAATATGTTACTTCTTGGCATTCTTAATAATTTACATCTTTATTACTTCATACTTTTAGTAATAGTGAATTAACTGTTTCAGTTCAAGATTCACCAAAGTTGGAAGGTTCATCATGGAAAATCTTGCTATATTTAGCCAATAAAGAGGGTGTGGAATCTCTCTATCGTGGCCTATATCCTGTGCTGCAGTCACTCTCCATTTCAAATTTCGTTTATTTTTACACATTCCATGCTTTAAGAAGTTCTTTGTCACGGAAATCGTCAGCATTGCAAGATTTATTTTTTGGAATTGCAGCGGGTAGCATTAATGTTTTAATTACTTCTCCACTGTGGGTTGTTAACACTAGAATGAAATTAGAAAAAAATTCTTATAATAACC
The DNA here is from genome assembly GCA_005406025.1 of Eumeta japonica. Taxonomy (NCBI): domain Eukaryota; kingdom Metazoa; phylum Arthropoda; class Insecta; order Lepidoptera; family Psychidae; genus Eumeta; species Eumeta japonica. The sequence continues at coordinate 18,500 of BGZK01000298.1, read as the reverse complement.
TGGTAGAAGGTTTAATTGACATAAGCAAGAAAGAAGGCATCAAAAAGTTATGGTCGGGAGTTCTACCTTCACTTCTTTTGGTATCCAACCCCTCAATCCAATTTATGATATATGAGTCGATGAAACGATCATTATTGAACAATAACGCCTTTGATAATTACAAAGCGTTTTTGACAGGAGCTTTTGCTAAGGCTGTTGCAACAACAGTTACTTATCCCTTACAGCTTATTCAGTCACGACTCCGAGCCGGTACAAGCTTAAAACCTTTAATTTTTGAGATGAAATCTAACCCATTAATAATGTTCCGTGGTCTAGAAGCAAAATTATTACAAACTGTGATGACAGCAGCACTTATGTTTGCAATTTATGAAAAATTAGTTCGATTTGTATTAACTATAATGAGGATGAAATTATCCAAACGTGCTTGAGGATGTTTTTTTAATTTATGGTTGAGGATAGATTTAGTAAGGTTAGAATGGGCTTTATTAAATCATTGCATATGATTACTTGGTGTGGTAAAGGACATTACGATGAAGGTTTTAGTGGTATTTTTAGTTATTTATTTGACATTGTAGACATGAACCATGACAACATTATTGACATTAGTTATTATAGTATGCATGTGCATACAGCTAAAATCAAATATTTGCTCAAATGTTATCCATTTGCTACTCGTAGATTTTATCTGTTTTCCTACTTGAGTAATGTTTAAGTATAAATATTGATACTCTTATACTATTTTCTATACAGAAGCCCTAAATTATTTATGTATTATATTGAAGAGACTTAATTAAATATTTTTGTTAGTTATCTGCGAATTTAATATAAAATTATAGATCTTCACAAATTTGCCATTGTGCTCTTTTAAATGCAACATTTTATGTGAAGAAAGTACAGTAGAAATTGGTTATTATAAAGGCTATTATTATAGTTATATCGACTAAATATGACGTCCCGGTTGAACTTCATATGGATATCTGTTAGAAATCACTTATCGGATATACTAACATACTTTTGTTAAATCGTTTTAATATTTAATTAATAAGATGACTACACTTTATGACATCATTTCTTCATTCCAATGTCTTATTGTCATTATTTAATGTGCTTAACAACATGTTAGCTTATGTATATGATTGTTTACACTAATATGTCATACAATTAAGAAAAATTGCTTTTGAGATGAATAAGTGCAGAAAATGAACGAAAATTATGTCTACTACATTATTTTTTGCATTCATGTTGTTTGTACATTATTTAATTGCATATGCATTAAACTCTTTTAAGTATGACAAATACATTCTTTTGCATATATCTGTTACTATCAGATAACAAATGACTTTGACAATCCCCTGGAATGTCACTATAACCAATTTCCACTGTATTTTTTATTAGGGTAATTGTATAAAATTATATCCTCTTAACAATGTCTATCAAAATAGATTATGTAATGTTCATAGGGGATATCGTACAGTGCAGTGTCTGTAATGTGTGTAGGATAGGGTTATAAAACCACTTTCCTAGGAACCAAAAATGATTATATTATATATGAAGAGCATTGTCAAGATATAAAGGGATGTATTTTTATGGCCATCTCTCTTGTAGATTTTTGAGAACACTGCAGATTACTGAGTGGTACCCCATCCAGGAGAAAAATGCAAAAATTTTTTTACCCAAAATTCCCATCTACTTCGCCTTACTCTGGTCTTTCTGCATTGCCACAACAAGTCCATCTTTTGCGTCCTGGCATTATGCCGTAAACAGCACTTGATCATACTTTAAAGAGTTTAAAAGGTATCTGATGACAACAAAGTTTTTTAACATTTAAATGTTTGTGTATTTTGTTTTAATCTGTATCATACCAATTTCCAAGGTGATACATATTTTATTCAATAAGCTGCCTAAATGTCACTAATGCAAGTTATCTTCAGTGATTGTATGTGATGGTCGACTTTCATGATCCTTATCTTAGAAAAAGTATTACATTTAAATTCATGGTACCACCCACAGTGCTCAGATGAAGTATTTCTCTCCTAAAAGTATTTTAAAGTGCAGTGCCATCTTGAGACAAAATTCTCAAGAAAGTATAATTATAATTGCCTTAAAACATTTTCACAATAATATCATTTTTGCTAAAGAATTTTGATTTACAATAAAAAACAATGGACATGCAATTCTCAGCCAAAAATCATTAATATTCTAAATTGAAATATTTAGTGCCAGCCGGGAGTGCACACCTTTTAGTGTGCCCTCCATAGGGATGGTACGTCCATGGTATTGATTCTACTTTAACGTTTTTTCTGGCTCTATAGTGCAGGGACGATGACTTCATTGTGAATAATTAATTAATATACTTGTCATAAGACACTATCGCATAACAGAAAGCAAGTTCACATTAACTTTATTTTTCGTGTGATTTTCTTTTCAATGTTTCCCATCATGTTCTTTGCCTTTTTTAAATGAACAACCCTATTCAATAAACTCTCACTTGTTGAAACACTACGACTCTCTTGCTGACACTATCTTCAGAACTATTTTTGGCAGAACCATGAATTTTGATTGCAAAGATCATTTGGTTGTATAGAAGGAGGTATTTAATGCATAACTCAACCATTCTTAGTTCATATTTATACTCTTTTCCCACAAAATTATTTATTACTTCTAAAAGTCTTAACTAATGTTAAGTTAATGTTACAGTTAATACTGTAACTAATAATTTGTATCCCATGTTTTAATAATGACATTGAAACTATATATTGAAATTAATGTCAAGTACACAATATTTAACAATACATATATGCCTTGAATTTACCATTACCTTGAATTAAAAATGCAAATTTACTTCAAGTGAATATTGCTCAATTCTCACACAATGAATAATGCCAAATGAATTGTTTCCTAACACTACTATTCATCAAATGCTCCTTTTAAAGAAAAATAATTTGAACAGCAAAATTCAAAATACTATTATTAATTCATACTTTAATTGGAAATTATATATTAAATTTCGTCTCAAGAGTTGTTATCTTGACCTTCAGACAATATGTGAATTAACACAACGCACTACACCTTACCAACTTGTGATATTCTTGTATTATGATAGCGAATGCATTTCTAGTCATCAATGTACAATTTAATTTATAGATCAAATTCTACATTCATACCTATTTCTGAGAGGAGAAAGCAGACCACAGAATATACGATTTAGCCTTCTTATTCATACTCATAAGCCAGTACTTATCTTGTCCTAATAGAAATAACACTCTCCTCATGTTGCACTAGAAAAAATAAATGTCTAGATGTCTACAATTTAATATGCAAAAATAAATGGCATGTAAATGTTCGGTAACGACATGTGCTGAATTGCATACAGATAATCCATGCATTTGTAAAGGTTTTATGTAATATGATGAGTAAAAATTACATTCGTGTCATTGAACTATAATCATACAAGTATTGCTATACATGACCTCAATTCATTGCCCTCATTAAGACATTTATATCTAGAAAATAATTTTAGATGAAACTGTCTCGATATTAAGGTATAAATTTACAGGATTCTTTCAATCTATTATAAAACGAAAGCAATTCAACTAGTTCCTTGGCTTATAGGTAAACCACTCATTGTTAGGATGTTCCTTTTAAGTCTTGTGTGATAAGTGTCTGTTTTAAAAGGAACTGAAAAATGTAATCCTCTCTGACAATCTATTTCTTGAATGAAAATATTGAATTATTTACAAAGGAAATGCAGTTAATGTACCTTATTAAAAGCTTTTATTTTAAATTCCTAGATTTCTAATAAAAAAAAAATATTTATGATTTTCACTTTGTGACACAGTGCAATATAAATGTAAGTTATCCCAAAGCTTTTATTTATATAATATTCTTATAAAAGGAATAAAGTATTATTATTATGTGTGTGATATTTAAAGAATACGTATAATTAAACCAGTGATTTGACTACAAAGATTTTTATTTGTACCTTTTTTATTAGGCAAGTCATTTTATCTAGAACATTCTATCAAGATTTTATCACCACACTGCTAAGGCATGCTATTTCAAATTGCAGAGGTTTAACTGTAGCCTCCGTGCTGTCAAATCTGGGTTGGTAGCTGTTACGACATTCACATGGGTGATCACTAATTAAAACCAGTCATTGTTTAAAATGTAGAGAATAAAAAATTGAAACTTGTGGACCTAGAAAACAAAAACTAAATATTTTTCATTAAAAGGTGGGAAAATTACAAGTACAATTCTCTGTATTTAGACTAGATAGTACTCTTTGTGTACATTTTATTTTTAATCTATTGAGTAGCTGAAAATTAACTCCCTGATATGCTTTGCTAAAGCTACTTAAAAACTTTGAAAAGTAACTTGACAAATGAAACTCAACTCATTTAATTAGTAAGCACATTTCACCTACAGTTTTAACATTTTACATACCACACGTTTTGGTGAACAACAAGCGAGTTGCGAAACTATACTTCCTACATCACTCTAAATCTATTAACTTCAATTCACAATTTGTGGTTTGGACTAACACGAGAAATGTTCAATAACGATAGTGTGATCTTGTTTGAATGTTGCCCATCCAAGCGAAACTATCATGTGACCTGTCTTATGAATTTTCGCATTGTATAGTAAAAACAAAGCCGTTCCCGATTGAATGTGATGATTTTATTATGAAAATGAAAATACGCGGTGCCTGCCTAACGCTCCATGGGCTCCATGTGTAGTCACGATACCGATATCGATGCCAGCGCTAGCTGCTGACTTTAATACTTATTTGTATTTTGGTATATTAAATACTTACATGTCTTAAATTCAATTTCATTAGTTAAAAGAAAATTAGTAACCATAGTTGTATTGAGAATTGTAAACACACTAGCAAAACAATGACAGACAATTTCATAAATTTCTTGATGTTAAATGAAAATTGAATTTAAAAATTAATGAGTTATGATAAGTTAATTAAGTCTTGTTCGAACACAAGCATTACTTGTATAATAGTAACACTGAAAATAACAGCCTGATGACAATGTAAACATTGTTTTGAATAATTTGATAAAAAAGTCAACTAGAACTAGATTTCTGCTTTTGATCTTTCCTGTGGCTAAAATACAATTTTATGGCGGATTCATTAGAATCCTGTTTCAGGTATAATTCCATGTTTCATTGCAGTTGAAATCCTAAATTTTATAATACACTCGCAATAATTTATCTAAAAAATAACTTATTTTTTCCATAAATTTGGGGCATGATAATGCCCTAGCAAGACGAGCCAGAATAAAGAAATCGGGGCACTACCTGCCATTTCTCGAAGCATTTTGTCATATTTTCAAACCATCAGCTTCGACCTAAATGTTCTAGAGCCGAGGATAAGATTTAGTTAGCAGATTTATGAAATACACTCAGTTTCACTTGTCTAGTTATTACACATTAGCTTTTGTTCATATCTGAAATACATCGATTTTATCACTGACTCATTCACTCATCAAAACTTGAAGTACCATCTCAAGTCCTACAAACCTAACATTTGGTATGCAGACTAAGATTAGCATATAAAGAACAAAAATTAAGAAATGTAATTTTACCCACTCTGACAAAAGGATGCAATTCTATACATAAGATGTCTTATGGATTTAAAAGCACACAAAAAACTTTGTTGCATTCTAACAGTATTAAGGTTTTTTAACGCTTTAAAGGCCTTAGATGGGTCGATGAAACTGCCTCTCAGGTTATAACTTAATTTTAACATTATCAGATAATACCGTTAGTTAATTGTAGCACTAAATTTTGGCCACATACATGTTAATTTGGCTATTGTGAGCAATTTCAGCTCATCGTATATGCCATAACTAATCGCATAAGTCAAGGGTTAAGTTTGAATTATGCTCTGATCGATATCAGGTTGTCAATGTTCTTTACGCAGGCTTATGTAGCACTTTCAAGTATGATTAGTTTTATATGGGTTCATCCTGCAAATATTGACTATGGTAGTATTAAAGCACAATCAGTTAAGCATTGCTCTGATTTATTGCTTATTGTAGATACAATAAAGGAGAAAAGGCAGAGATGAGAGTGGGATATGAAGAAAGAAATAGCTGGCAAAAATACACACCAGATAAAATCTTACAAAGAAATTAAATCCCACAATAACATTTCATATAAAGTCGTTGCCAAGACTCAGTGAAAGCATTATGAGCTTAATGCTTTCACTATTAATAACTATCGAAACTCATGAAAAGCCACACCCCTAACTCTACAATGCTTAACTCTGTATAAATATCAAGAATTGACCAGTATACAGGGAAAACGCTTTTGAAAATAATATAAAATGATTTTATTGAAATGCTTAATTATTTGTTAAATAACGATTAATATTTTTATATTCTATAGGAAAGTAAGTAATCAATTAGAAAACAAATAAAAATATACTTTTGTTAAAATAAGCTATATTAAAACACATTTATCACAAAAATTACATTACTACAGGGAACTTAATTTTTGCTAACTTCATATCTTCTGAAGTCCTGACAACAACTTGCATATACTGTTTTATTTCTTCATTTAATTCTTCGTAAACCTGAAACAATTAACTGTTTTTGAAAAACAAAATATGCATATTAGCTCTTATAATAACTATATATTTAATTATCTCTTTGGCGTCTAACACACACTATTCGATGATAAAACTGATATCTAACTTATATTAAGTTTCCTCTATGTATGTTCAAACAAACAAATAATTTTAAACAAATCTCTATTTTGTATTTTTCAGGATACCTGAATATTGCTAAGAAAAAATGTTCAGTCCCTGAACAATATGGTAGTGATTTATAGTAATTATACACAGTTCATCTTTCCAAAGACCAGGGGTACAGACCCGTAGTTCCTTTTATTTACACAAAAAACTGGATAACAATTCACTCTGCAGCCCGGGCTGGCCTGCCTCCTGCATTACTTTGAGCAATAATGTTTTTGAGCTTCATAAGCAGAAAACGCTAACTATCAAACTCAAAATATAAATTTCCATAAGCTCTATTTCAACATTATTTTACTAGGAATAGAGCTAATTAGATTTGAGTCGATAGGTGTAATAGTTTACAATTCGATCATTTTTTTCAATCTCTTTAAATCAACTTAAATGAAAACAATTTATTTTAATCTAAGTTCAGCGAAGTCCTTTCCAATGCATAGAGTGCAATTCCACTCAGTCCATTCATTCAAGATATTCAAGGTTATTAAATAAATATACTTCAGTTCTTAAAGCACTTGCATCCCAAAGCAGTTGTTCCACCAAATTAGATTTTAAGGCCCCAAATATTGCTATATTTACCTTTTTTCTTGTTACTAAAACCTTTTCACAAGTTAGAATTAATTTCAACTTCTTACAGCAGTATGCTTCGAATTCTCACTTCAAATAATTAATAGCTAACTGTGTAAAATATGTTATTCAAATTTCGCAACTAAGTTAACAATAATATTAGATAGTGCTTGATGTGAGTGGGGCCACTTTTAAATGCTAAATGAACTGTTAATCATTTCATACATAGATAGTGTACAATTAAATTTTAATTTATTTTCTTATTAACTTACATTCATATAATGGATAACAATCTCAATTTTTCTTTGTTATTCAGTTCAGAGAATTTCAAAGATTATCAAATTATTAATTATGTATGCAATATCACAAAAGAATATAGGATGAGATCAAACTCCCTTGGACTGAATTTCAACATACCACATCTTTAAAGAAACTACATTAAGTGGCATCATAGAACTTCGTATAATATGACTTCTAATGTCACGTTAAATAGTTACATTTTGTTAGATGTATATCACTGAAATACCCCTTTGTTACACTTTTAATACGAATTTCGAAATAATTATAATTAATTGGTTCCGGATGTTCCATACCTGCTTGCACTGTTCATCGTGGAGATAGTTCATAAGCTCAACGCAGACGAGGTCCACAGTAGGCAAGGCCACGGTACACGTGGAGCGACGGGCACGGTTAGGCGGCTACAAATGGCTGCGCGCAGGCTGGTCGCGCACGCCGCGCCCGCTTCCACCGCTCGCCCGCCAGCCAGTAGTGCACGAACGCACGCGCTATCTACTTCCTATTTGAAATTAAACAAATTACTTAACTATTTGACTTCATCGCGCTCCATTCAAAGTGAAGTTTAACTGATATGATTCGGTTAAATCTACATAAAAGTAAAATCTACTTTAAATTGGAAAGAATGTTTATCTATTTGTCTTCACATTGGACTAAAGAATCATTTTAGATATGATTTACTTAGAAATCATTTTAGATATGATTTACCAGAAATCATTTTAAACTTAGAAAGCAATTTTGAAAGTAATTATATAAAATATAGTATCCGAGTTAAATAAATACATAGATGCATAAATAGTTTCATGCTAAATTCATGAAAAACTTTAATTAATTTAGCAGAGAACTAATGGGAAACCTGAAGTTCATAAAAATTTCAAAGAAAAATATTTATAATGATTAATTTGGTACAAATTGATAATGAATGTATTTAATATAATCAATGTTTAACACAGTTGAGTTCCCCAAAATCAAAACAAGTTCAAAAACAAGCATTTCAGAATATAACCAGAGTGGAACTAAGATAGGTTACACATAAAAGACAAAATAATGTTCTATAACCATGTAAAACTGTTATAAATAAAATTAAAATACAATAACTAGCTTTTATTTTTGTGGACATTTATTTACATTTCTAATTACCAAACAAAATAAATGATCAGTGGATGAATCATGATTATAACTAAATAATCTTGTGTTTCGCAAACATTATTTCATATTTAATGTCCAGCGAAATGTAATAATTTATTTAATAAGGTGCTTTCTTTGCACAATTTTGTGTAGCTGTTGAGACATATCTATTTTCTCTGTAACACATCAAAGGAATTCATTATATTAGGTCGGAGAAAAAGGTTTTTTTGTATTGTATAAGTAAAAAGTTGCAACAGAATCTTTTTGGTTGTACTTTTTGTATCATTTAATAAAAAAACATAAGATATAAAAACAGTGTCCCACCATTTTTCCAAATTTTTCTGTCCATCAAAATGAGTGAATCTAATGTAGAAATTCGATACATTTTGAAGTTCCATTACAGAAAAGAAAAAAATGAGACACGAGCCGCAGAAAAAAAAATATTATGACGTATATGGACCTAGTGCCGTAAGAGTAGCCCAAAACTGCTTCAACTGTTTACAGTCTGATAATTTTGATGTCAACGATGAACTTCGCTCTGGTCGACTTGTTATGAATGAAGTCTATGCCATTTTGGAAAAAGTAGAGCAAGATCGGCATATTAGTTCTTACGATATAGCTGAAGAACTGGGGATTGACCACAAAACAGCTTTGACTCATTTGAAAAAAGTTGGATATGCAAAAAAGATCGATACTTGGGTCTCACATGAGCTCACTGAAAGAAATCTAATGAACTGTGTACTCATTTGCAATTTTCTTTTGAAACTAATGAAACAAGCATTTTTGAAAGGATGGGTCACTAATGATGAAAAATGGATTACTTACAACAAGAATGTATGAAAAAGATCATAGTCAAAAGGCAAACAAGCTCCACAGACTATGGAGTGAAATCTGAATTAACTTGCAATAAGTTGATGTATGGTGGAATTGGAAGGACATTATTCATGAGCTTTTACCGCCACGCAAAATCCTCAATTCGGATCTAGACTGTCAACAGCTTATGAGACTCGAGCAGATATAAAGATAAAACGGCTGGAATTGGTCAATAGACAGGGTGTGATTGTTCACCATGATGAAGCCAGATCACACATACCTTAACCACTCGGCAAATATTTAGAGAGTTTGCTTGGGAAGTGTTAATGCATCCACCATATAGCCCTGATCTTGCACCCTTAGATTTTCACCTATTTTAGTCTCTTCAGGATTCTTTCAGTAGTACGAGGTTAACATCAAAAAAGGACTGTTAAAACTACTTGTCGCAGTATTTTGGTTGGAAGTCCCAAAATTTCTATATCAATGGGATTATATCACTACTTACAAAATGGCATATATAATTAAATAAAATATGATAAAAATTATCTTGAACTTGTATATGAAATAACTTTTTTCCGACCTAATATATTCTTGCAGATATAATCATAAGTGAAAGCTGGCAACTTAATTAATAATTATATAGATACAAATAACAAAAATTCACTACAAAGTAAATTATAACATTGGAACAGATTTATCAATTCATAAATACGGTTCTATCTTTTTGCACTTGTGATTGATTGGAGCGGCAGAATATGCATTATTAAGTAAATCAAATACTTAAGTAATAAGTAATTATTTTTGATAATATTTACCATATATCTTTGCAGAAACCAATGAGGAAGGAACTGTCCAGTGCTTATTCGTTTGGTTATGGCCTGTAACGTCTCTGGGTCTGCTTCCATCAATTGATTGTAAAGGTTGTTAAAATCTATATCATTACTACCTAGAAATCAATAATTGAATTGATAAAATACTAATTTACATATTATTTCAAACATCTACATTACAGTGGAAGGTACTGCATGCATTTCTTCCACACTGCTTTTTTTTCCAAGTTTAGCTAATGACAAAGTGAGAATTGTGGGGCTATTCTGCAAGGCCAATCATTGCCCTTGCAGAACAGCTACAATTTCTCTACTAAGCTCGGAGAACTCTTATCATTGCTTACATTTTGGAACTCCTTGAGATTGAAAAAATTACTTTGGTATTATTAAGTTTTCAATCTCAAATTATACAGAATTCTCTTTGAAATATGTTACATATAAAAGATAAATAAAAATATTAATTCCAAATATCAATCAAAGATGTCTTTTTAGAGTATTTAATGGGGTTTCCAATATACAAAATATTTTTGTTTCAGAAATTTAAAATTAAACAAGAAATTAAATTTGGAAAACTGATCAAGCAAGAGATATTTTGAAAGAACACTTTTTAAATTATTTAACAATGATATCTTTTGTCGCATCAACAGATTTGAACTGCATTTGCACCATTTCATACAGTTCTTTTAAACTCAAAATTTAATTCAATTTCAAAATAAATTGGTCAAAAATCTAAAAGCATTTAGCCAAAACACTTTTTAATTCTATGTTAGCAATAAAGGAATCTAGTTCAAATTGAACAATATTTGACACTGTTTATTAAGCATAGAGCTGTTTAGGCAATATTAGATATTCTAAACTATTGACAAAGTTAAAATTGTAATTTGTACTGAAAAGTTGTACAACTCTAATATTTGTACATCCCTTATGTCCTCTGGACATGCTTGCATGGACGGTAGATACATTATGTCAACATCATTAGAGACTGTAAAAAAAAGTTAGGGGTATGGTGGCAGATAGGTGGAACTATCTATAATTATGTATTTGTTAGAGAAAAACTTAAGATTTAATTAGTAGAACATGTCACCACAAAGACATCTTAATCACAAAAAAATACCAATATATTTTCCCATTAACACACTAGAACTAAAAATATGATAAAACACAAAACTAATAACTAAAACAAAATAAAATAAGACAAAGTGTAAAAATCATAACGATTAATAAAGGTTTAATGACATGAAAGCTATTTTTAGTATTAAAACTTTTGTTATGTACTAATTGATTTAGAGAATGTTTGATTTAAAAAATTGTAAACAATGGGCATCTTGTTGTGTATAATCGAAAAGAAAACTTGTTGGGATAACACAAAAATATCATTATAGTTATTATGTGAATTAAAAATATAATAATAATAAATTCTAATACATACACATAGAAGAAATGTGTAAATATACAAACCACTTAGTGCTTTTTGAATGGGACTGAGTGACTCTGGATCCTCTTCACGAAGTTCGCGCGCCAACTCGTCAGGGCCAATGATCTATGGGACATTTAAGATATATTATAGAATTCATTATTGGTTTTGTTTATGGCTTACTATTGTTTTACTACATTTATATGGAGCAATAGAATATACACACATTAAAATATATATTTTAACAATGATGTAAAATGAATGTTTTATGTATTTTCAAAGGATAGCCACCTGTGAGTGTGTGATCACTGCCGCCCATGGACACCCACAACTCAAGACATTCACAAGTGCGTTTTCATTATATAATAACCAACTTACATTAATTTTTTTTACTTAGTATAAGATCTGGCTGTAAGATTATAATGTTCATCTAGTTTTCAATTAAAATCTAATTTTACATATATTTGGAATGGGGAAATATATTTTTGCCAAGTTTCTTATTTAATTAAAATAATATTAATTAATTTTTCAGAAAAATTTCCTCCGCTTTTGAAATAAATAAATTGATTTAATATAATTAAAACATAATCCACTTCATAGCAATGGTTGCGATAGCGAACTTGGTTGCAACCTCTTCACAGCCAGGTGTAAACCGGTATTATTTTGTTGTATTTATATTTTCTTGATGTATATTCATTATTTAGATACCAAAGTAAACCTAATTTTTTAGTGTATAATGAAATACCACGTTTTCCACGTTAAACTTAATACAATTCGTCTCAGTGGCATTTAGCCACATTGAATTCATAAAGATTGTGCACAACAATTTTTGTTTCAAAGATTTTCATCACGGTAGAATGAGTCAGATGAAGCCTTTAATTTTATTCAAAATTTTCAAAATTTGTTTTGTAACATACATTTTATTAAACATGATAAATCTTCCAGTGTTTACATTTCGACAATTTGGGATGTCATACATAAGGAACAAAAATTGTTGGACAACTTCAATTTTGCCTCTATCAAAATGTCCTTTGTTTTAGTCAATGATGTCAAAATTTGTTGAGTTTTGAGCGCTACAGCTAGCAACCCTATTTGCGGCCACTTTTACATAAGCAGAAGTATGTAAAATAAACAGAAAAAAAATAGTTTTAATTTAATATCTAAATAATAAACATATGTTATCAACAAATAAATGTAACAAAATAATACCTGTTTACACCTGGCTGTGAAGAAGTTGTGGTCAAGTTTGCAATAGCAACCATAAGTTTCAAGTTCTTTCTATACATTGCTATGAAGGGAATTGTTTTATTTTAAAAACCTAGGAATTTTTTATGAAAACAATTTAGAACATGGCGGCACCTTATTCATATTCATAACATGTTAGATGAATGTAGTAATCTGCAATGGATCTTAGACGAAAAGTTTTTAATTAATAGACATTTTAACCAACACAATTGTCATCTAAAATGTATACGATTTACATCTTTGTAATGGTGTTTTGTCATATGGAATATCAAAAGTTCTACTATCATCTTTTAAATTTATAATAAAACAGCAAAATTTACATATATTATTTTCTTAATTATGTAATTTACTATCATAAAAGCTACAAACAAAGACAATGATGTTACGAACCTGTACACCTTTATCGTTGCGGCGTGAGAAAAGCATGCATGTTCGGGTTTCGCGAGCCTGGGCAGGTGAGCGCCGCAATAAGCGACGACGACGGCCCGCCGGCGCCCTCCGCCGCGCAATGTGTCGCACGCTCATACATCACCTCCGCCGCTGACATACGTACAGGGTTTAACACCCGATTTGTCGAAAGTTCAAAACAAAATTAATTCAAAGTGCAAAACGTGACCTAGCCTTATTTATCTTCTATTCACATTACTATCATATTTACAACTGTTTTATTCATAAATATAGATCATGCAGACCTTAATTGAATTTATGAATTAATGAAAAAATGTGTGCATGAATCTTAAGTAACAGTATTAAATATATACAGGATGGATTCGATCATGCATCTTTTCATAAATATTCATAATCTCCTCCCTTATAAAACAAATTTGCCAAAGAAACCATAGTCATTAAAACTGACATGTCTGAGAAAAATAGCTTATAAATGACATACTGATATCCCAGCAATAATGAAGCGTAGGTACAAATCAATGTTCGCGGTACCGCGCAATAGCTGTGCGAGGAGCTAGGTAGCCGACGGCGTACGCGCGGGCGGTCAGCACGTTGCCGACCAGTGATCCACTTCACAGCCGCGATCAGTCGTAATCTTGCACTGATAAGCTATAGATATTTAACTTATTCGCTGTTTTTACTTTTTGATAGGCGTTTTTGTAATGATAGTATAGTAATAATGTTAGATTATAGTATAAGTATTACGTTTACGATATTAACGTTTTGAAACTAAGATTGTGTGTGATTTATATTGAAATGTTTAATAATAATGTCTTTCACTGTTTGTATTGTGTGAGGTGTTCATTCGCGGAAATCCATAGTAGACGCTTGCCTGCAACATGCATTAACATGCAGCATGCTGCGCTTGCAATCTAGCCGAGCACTTATTAGGGTTGTGCATATAATATTTATAAGTGTATTTTCAATTACATATTTTTGTTATAGTTGCACTGGCAAAATTGTCCTAAACAAGAAAGAGATTATGAATATTTGCGAAAAGATACATCATAAAATCTATTCTGTATAATGTAATAAAACAATTAAAATCTGGAACTGACTACCGAAAAATACCAATATATTCGAAGTATAAGACAAATCACAATCTGTTTTGCATGGTCATAATGAAACAGTATGTAATTAGGCATTATAACAAAAAGAGTTTACAAAATTGTCACATTTCTTTTCTATAAATGCAAGTGAGAAATGTGTAACAGAAACAGTAAAATTAATACATAGTAGTGATGTTATTATTGAATAGTCACTATTGTTTATTCCTAAGACGCTAAAAGTACCGCCTCTGTTCTTCTCCCGACAAAAAGTGTTTATTCTCTTTCTACACATAAGTATTTAAACACTTTGTATCACTCATGTTTAGTATTTTTATAAGTGTTTACAAATCATTAAAATGAATGCGACTTATATGTAAAACAGTACTTAAGGAAAATGAGAAGCAATGAAATTGTAAACTCACAATCAAAAAATTGTTATTGTTTATTATCGTCGAATTATTTATTTACCTTTACGATAATGATGCCTGCTGATATACAACGCATACAAGAAATTATAGTAAGGGTTGTGAGCATGTGGATCGTGAAGGCGCGCCCGCGCTATAGCTGTGCTCTGCTTCCTCTGCTAGCGCCACATGACACCAACGCTTCTAATTGGCCACGGCTTGCTACATGTAAAATTAGTCTTTATCATAACCGAATACAAATTCAGAGTTAAGAAGGCCAAAATTGGTAACATTACAAAATCCTGAAAGTTTAGGTTTAAAGGGTTTTTGAGGGTTAATCATTTTTCATGTATTAATGCTTTTATAGACCAATACAAAAGCCAAAGGTTGGCCCCAAAATATCAAAGAGTATTCCTAAAATAATTTAAGTTTATGAAGTAACAGTAATAAATAAATAATAATATGCCTAATGCCAAAAATTATGCAATAACCATTTTAATTCTGTGTCTTATTCTCATGGTAGTCACAAGCACTAAATTGAATTTTCTATTGGAACAAATTGTCTTTTCCGTCTCAAATTATGAATCAGATTTAAAACTAGACAAATGATAAAGAATAATGTTCTTTCTATTAGTTCATAATAATTAATTTGTTTATTGAGAGCAATTTTTTACTTTATTTAGTAATTGGTGTCCAACAGACCCCATACAAGTATTCAAGGAATTTATGTAACTTTTATAGTACAAATGTTAAGATCAAACTCCTAAATTGGAAATTAGAAATTGTGGAAAGCGAGTGTGCATCAACAGTAGAATGATAAAATTCTGACACAACAAAATATGTTACAGATGAAATATGTTATACTGACACCTTTAAAACAAGAAATAGTAATATGTGATATTAAATACATGTAATAAATAATAGATAGCAATATGATAGTTGCATGTAATAAATATTAAAATTAAAATACTTATGCATAGAGTTTACAATAAATATTGAATACACGAATAAGCAAATCACACTAACTTGAAAAAAGGATATGTAGTGTGTTACAAGTGGTATTATAATAGCATGATAAATTGTAGATGCTACTCAAAGATAAAATTGCTATTTGCTGCTAGAAGCATTATAATAATAGTGAGCATAGCCATAATACAGTCTATAGTCTTGATATGTCTTTTATAACTTTTATGGTAAGTTTTGTATATTTGTTTTCATCTGACTACTTACTTTTTTGTAGGAAGTTTTGTACTTTTATGGAAAACAATAGAAATTTTGCTGTACATTGACACCACTGTGTGTGTGACTCGCAAACCATCACAAATCTTTATATTGTTATATAAGTTCCTTTCTTAAACTTATATAAAAATATTACAGCACTGCCTTACTCATACAAGTACTAAGTTGTGAGTACTTCATACGAATCAGATGTCATACAAATTTTCAGGTGTGTGTCATGGTAAAATTATATGCTCCAAAGCAGAACTGAATTTCTATGCAGATGAGTGAGAATATTCGATACATGTGAGAGTTCACAGAATAAAGAATTGAGCTAAATGGGTGCATATTCTATACAAGTTCTTTAAATCATAGCGTACAGGATGTACATTTTAATGGCTTTTAAAATAAAATTTCTTGTTTGCCCTTACAAATATATATGTGTCCTAAAAATTCAACAATAAATGGGCATTAGAAAATAGACATGCTCCCAACTACTCGAGGGAAGAAATAAAAAAACTAATTTTTTCAAATTATTTCATTATTTATGTAAAAATTGCAATTTTTCACCTTTGACCATATTTTTTATTGCCTTACTACAAATTTTTTCAAATATTACTATTGTTTTATTTTATTAGATACCTAAATAGCACTTCTATTAACCATTATTTCAAAATTTTTAGAATACTTGTAGTTTCTAAACAAAAATCAATTTTTCACGAAATATTGAAAGATTTTAAATTCAGTCAAATTTGTGAGTCATAGTGTAAAAAAAGTATGAACAACATTGTGCAAGTTTTTAAATTAGTACAATTAAAATAGTTTAGGAAAACTATAGCACAAAGATAAAGAGCCACAACTTTTTAATAAGCATCATTTATAATTAATGATCGTACCTAATTCTGTGTACAGTACAATGCCTGAAACTGCAGCTCTAAATTGGCTGCAAATGATATACTGCATAGGTAAAACAGCATCCCGACCCTTCCTTTTTTCTCCGCCACGTTCCTATTTTACACGCCATTGCACGTTTCGTGATGAACTTCACAGCAGCAAAGTTTGGTGCATTGTAATGTACCAGGTAAACGGGTTTTAGGTTGCAAGATTAATGCAATGATGACTGGGGAAAAGTCAGACATGAGTAGGTAATTATTATAAAATACAATGGGCATAATAAGTCAAAATGACCCCTAGGCACAACCCTGGACTATCCATAATCAATCCCACTTGTAGTATATATGTTTTTTTATTGCATATAATGTAGGCTAGCTTGTAGGTAGGTTAAGTCAGTTTGCAATAAACTCTGTAATGACGCATGAATACATAGTTTTCATAGATATTTCTTCAATTAAATCAAATAAATAGTATTGAATTAAGATTTATTATGAAATTGTTATATGTTCAAATTGTTTGCAACCAGCATATTGCATGTGACAACACTTATTAATTTTTGTCGCTATATTCTTTTTGATTATATGGTTAATAGCCCGACTTATTCTCTCGCAAAGCTTGGCCATTGTTGTAATTGCTTTTACATTAAACCATATCCTTGAGAGACACTTCAATAAAAATCCAGGAAGTTGAGGTCTAGTGGCCGGGTGGCCATAAGAGACCCAAGGCGCTCGATCCACTTAATGGTTTTATTCATTTAAATAGTCTCGCACTGGTCGTGCATACTAAGTGGGCAACCATCATTTTGTAACCACATAATTCTATACAATATTTAAGGGCACATCATCTAATAGATCAAGGCAAATTATTTTGTAGAAAAGCTAGATAGCTGTTGCCATCTAAGTTGTGTTGTAACTCGAATGGTCAATATTTTTCCATTTTAGGTTACCATCCATAAAATGAACTTTAAATTGGTATGAGATTTGTCCTCCCTCAAAGGATGCGGATTTTCAATACTCAATATGAATATGGCAGGTCTAAATACCCATCTTTTTTACACTGTTTCATATGACCATAAAATTCTCTCCAGAAACTAAACCTTTCTTAACACATTAGCTAAGAAAGATCCTGGCTTTACCAGGCAATCCTGGCAAAATGCCTACCAGTATAGTCCCAAGATAATAGAGTCTACAGAGTCTGTAGTGGTATGGGTACAGTCTTTCTTGTTTAAGAATCTGATGAATAGGTATGTTGAAGAATCCCTAGCTGGCATGGCTCGTGCTGAAATAGTACGATCACTTGAATTTTCGAAGTACTTCTTGATCAAGTTTTGTCCTAAGTATTCTGAAAGTTTCCACCACTTGGTACACAACCTTAACAAAAATCCTTGATGAACATATAAATATACAATAATCTCGGTATCATTGAGCATTAGGATATCTT